>JACWGB010000004.1:0-152928 GCA_019775275.1 Penicillium sp. VS AB III KN
TCTCTAATCCTCTAGAAGGTTATCGAACTAAGATTCGATAAAAACTTTGCCTTTAAAGATAATATACGGAGGAAGCGCCTAACCTAAAGTATTCGTATACTCGATACTAGTTACCTACTCGCGATTTCTAGGTTATAAAACTACTTACTAACTATAGTATTTAGCTCTCGTAATTACTTTTATAGTCGTAATTAATCCTATCGCGAAACTAGTCTTATTAAAGTTATAAATATTATCCGAATTAATATTATTCTCGATAATAGTTTTTTATATAAGCGTAAACTATTTCTTAATAACTTTTAGGTTTTTATATTTTATATATTTATAATTATAGTATCTCGAGAATTAGCTTAATAGTTTAGAATATCTTTTTATAAAGTTATAAACCTATTTTTCTCTAACTATTTAAACTAAGGTAGTTCTATAGATTTTAAGAAGAAGATTTATAGTTTCTCGTACGGTAGTAGGCTAAGGGGCTACTCTTTATTTATTAAGTAAGATAATCTATCTCCGAATTATTTTCTCTTTAAATTTAGTTAATTTATAGCTATTCGTACGTAAAGATATACGATAAGAGATACCTCGGAGATAGTAGCGTAAGGTAGGTTTAGGGACTTTAAATCGACGCGCTATTTTATAAATAGTAGTAATTCCTTAATTTTTTATAGCCTAGATAGCTAATAAGACCCTACCTTCTTAATATATATTTAGTTTTTAAGGGGTTTAGAAGCGAATTAGTAGTATAGTAGGTAATTAAATTAGTTAAGTAGTTTTTTATAGACGCGTTTTAGGTTAGGAACGTTATTTACTTATATACGTTACTTGCTTACCGAATATGTTATAGTAAGATAGTATATCTATTTTTTATTATTCTTTTTTTATAATATTATAGTTTAAAAGTTAAATTAGCTAAAAATAATTAACTATTATATATAGTATTTTAGTAAGTTTTTAGGGCTAGAAGAAATAGTTAAGATTTTTTATAATAATCTATAACAATTTCGAGTTTTTTTTTTACTAAATATAGCTCTATATCTTATTCTTCTAAATATTATATAATAGTAAAGAGCTTTCTATTATAAATTTCGTAATTATACTATATAAACTAATTCTTCTTCGAGAAGTAGTATATAGTATTAAATCTTATTATTATTATACTATAAAAATACTTTTTATATATTATAGTTAGAAAAATCTATTTAATAATTATAGCTAGAAAAATCTATTCAATAATTATCTATCGATCGAGATTAAGAATAGTAAAAATTAGTTTAGTTATAAATAGATTCTTAAACTTTTAGAAGTTTTCTTAGTATTACTTAGTCTAAATAAATATAGTATTTTTATATATATAAGTTGCTTAAAAAAGTATTATAATCTTTAATAGGTCTAGAATAAATATCCGATAGAAGTTTATAAACCCAAGGAAGTTCTATATACTTTTAATTATTATTAGCTATTTCTATTCCTAGATTATCTAGATCTCTTTAGAATTTATAGATATTTCTTTTTCGGCCTATATAATAAACCTAAGATATTTTGTTATTTTAATTCGAACTTATACTTTACGATATTAAGATAGAGACTACTATTATCTAGTTTTTATAGGACTTTCTATATATATTTATAGTATTTTTTAAAGGAGCTATTAGTATCGATTAATATATCGTAAATATACGCTAAATATATTTTATCTAAATACTTTTATAACGCTTAATTAATATATTTCTATAATATACTTAGAGTATTTATAAGACTAAAAGGTATTACCTACTGTTTAAATAGACTATATTTCGTATAGAATACTATTATCTATTTTTAGCTTTCTACGATTTAGATCTTATAGAAGATAGTAGAGATATTAAGCTTAATAAACTACTTTCTTTTTCCGATCTAATTTAGGGTTTTATAGATTAGTAGTAAAAATATTATTCCTTCTTTATAAAAGTATTTAAGGCTTAGTAATCGATATAGAACTATAATCTTTTTTCTAGTTTTCGTACGAATACAATAGATATAGCTATAGATAAATAGCTAACTCGAATAAAGTTCTTATCTAATAGTTTAATAAAAATCTTTCGAAATATAACTAGTTTTTTTTTCTAAAAAATACCTAGGATTTGGTTATAACCTAGGTAGTTAGGGATAATATAGAAGATAGTATTTTTTTCGTAGTAGGTATTGATATCGAGAGTTATCATTATAATATAGTCGACTAAATTACTTAACTATTACTTTTTTAATCGGTTAGGATAGGATTATAATTATAGATATTCTATTCTATATATAAAACTCTTTTAGATTATACTATAATATAAGTATCTATAGTCGATAAAAATATTTATAGACGTTATCTAATCTATTATAGTATCTATAAGGATTAGGGATATATATATTTTAGGTTTCTCAAAATTTTATCTATTCTACTAAACTAATAGATTCTTAACCAGTACTATCTTATATACTATTTTATATAAAGCTTACTTTTTTCCTAAAATATCTTCTTTATTAGTTTTACTTACTCTTAAAGTAACTCTAGTAATCTAAACCGGTCTCTAAGTAAATATAAAAGAATATTTACTTATATAGTAGCCAATTTTACTATAATAGAAATAAACTCTTTTTATATAGTAGGCGTCGATCTTATTTTAAGGAATCTATTTAGCGTATTTATAATAACTAAAAAAGTTATTCAGCGTATTTATAATAACTAAAAAAGTTATTATTACTATTAGCTATATAGAGTACTATAATCTAAGGATAGTAATATAAGCTAAGGTCTTCTATCTTATCTTATCTAGGTTTTTTAGCTTTAGGGCTACTATAAAAAGGATAATTATATTATAGATATATTATTTAGCTTTACTAACTATCTAAAGATACTATTAGTAGTCGACCTAAAATAGAGTTTTATGATATTTCTTATATAAATTACTACTACCGAAGGCTAAAAAAGCTAATTAAAGATATAAGGATACTTATATTAATAGCTACTTCGAGATAGCTCTTCTATTTATAGACCCTAATTAAAAGCTTCTATTTTAGCTAGTATTTAGTTAAAACTTACCTAAGAATTCGTAAAGTTCTCTCTAACTTTAGTATATCTAGTATATTTCAATTATGGCTTACTAATAATAGTTAGGGTTATAGTCTAATATTCGGTAAAACTTACTCTAAATATATAAGGCCTCGTTGCTTTTATAACCCTAGAGGGAAACGAGTATATTTTGGATTGTATATATAGGTACGTAGTATTATAGTATATATAGGCGGTAAAAATAGGAGCGAAAAGGGTAGAAGGGGGCTAAAGGGAGAGAAAGGGATGATTAGGGTATAAATACGACCTATAGATAATAGTAATATAACCGAAAAGGGGTCTCGTTATCTTACTTTTATCTCTCGTTTTTACCTAGAGTATTATAACTAAAGAGTATTATCTCGGAGATAGCTATATATATATAGTATACGCTTTTTTAGGGTATTAAAATATATACTATCTATCTCTAGCTTAGTATAGAGGTTAAGTCTCTATAGGTTATATTAGGAGTAATAGCTATACCTACGAGCAGAAGAGAAACTAGAAGGCAAAAACTTATAAAGAGGGAAGAATCTAGCTATGCATAAACCCCTAGCTATATAGAAGCTAGAGAAGGTAGGAAGGCGGTAAGATACTACTAGTCATAGCCTTACCGCTTTTCCAATAGGTTATACTTATAAAGGGGTTAAAATATTTTAATTTAAACTATCTACCTAGATACTATCTACAACAATCTTAAGAAGAAAAAAGGGGCTCCTCTCCCTTAATAGGATAAAAAAGGAGTTATAGGTTACGTACTTTATATAATCCGTCTTAGGCTCTAGCCTATTATATTACCTCCCTCCTCCCTTTAGGAGGGGTATACCTATCGTAGCGATATATATTAGATATATCGATATTACTACGTTACCTATAATATATTTCTAATAGTTACTATACCTTCCTAGCGTACCTTTTCTTTATACCGATCTATTACTATATAGTTCTATATAACTACTAGCGGCTCCTAAGAGGGCTTTAAGTAGCTATACTACTTAACTAGCGCTTTCTTTCTTTTGCCCTAGCCGACCTATTTCTTATATATATCTAATACTTTATTAATAAACTATTTATTCCCGCCCTTAACTAGTATAAGTAGCGGCTATATATTATTACCTTACTACGATAGTAGAGAGTCTTTTACCGCTAGGTAGATAAGGTCGATATAGAATACTAGGTAGACGCCTAATAGCGTTTTTAGTCGTACTATATAAGGAGATAGTACTTCTAGAACTCGATATTTTACGTATAGCTAGTCTAACTTCTTCGAGGGCCTCTACGTCTATATATTCCGTAAGTCGAGCTAGATAAGGTCTCTAACCTTATAGATAGAAGCTAGCTAGTATCGCTTATTTACCTACTCTTACTACTACTCCTAAGCTATTACTATCGCTATTTATACTTAGTCTATAGCCTCTCGTAAATAGTCTATAAAGGAATATTCGGTATATTTAGGTAGCGTTCTCTTATTAATCGGTCTATTAGCCTTATCTAATATAATAAGGTTAATATAGTAGCTATACGTAAAGAAAAAGAAGAAAAGCCTTATCGATATAGTATCTTTATTATTAATCGATCCTACGACTACTAATAGGAGCTTTTCTTAGTCGCTTTAAGCGTATAATACAAAGATATAATAATATCTTTTCTACTTCTTAGTTTATATACTCTATCGAGCTATCTATCTATAGGTAGAAGACTATTAATAGTCTCTATCGGATCGAGAGATACTTATATATAATACTCTAAAATATATTTATAAACTAACTTTCTCGGTCGCTTATAATAGCTAGCGGTAGACTATAATATATATAGAAATACTATATAAAAGTATTAGCTAAGTTCTCTATACTAATCTTCTCTATTCTAACTAATATAACTCTTTTTATAAACTAGTCTATAACTACTAGATAGTTTATAGCTTTAGAAAGACCTAATAGAGGTAGGTTAGTAATAAAATCTATAGAAATCTTTACTTAGATCTATTTTAGTACCGATAGTAGCTTTAAAAGCCTATAGAAATTTCGTTTTACGCTATATTATATTTCTTTTATAGATAGTATACTTCCTTAGGAATTATCTAATATCCTTTGCTATATTAGGTTAGAAGAATCGCCTTACTAGTATTATATATATTATATTCTAGCTAAGGTACCTTATAATATATAAGTCGTATATCTACTAAATTAGGCTTATCTATAAGGCTTTACTTTTAGGGATCTAGATTCGATCTTAGAAGCGTAAAACCCTTTATTCGTCGAGATAGTATTCTATAAAGCTTATCTAAATATTAACGCTACTTAGGGGTCTTTACTTTTCGTTAAATAGCGTTATAGAAATTGCTTAATACGCTTTATATATATATTTTTATCTACTCTAACTATTATTCTTCTTACTAAAATATCGGTACCTTAGCTTTAAAATTTAGCTCTATATCGTTGTTACTTATTATCTATATAGGTATAACCTTAATCCTAGCCTTTTTAAGTAATACTATAAAGTAATTTAAATTATATCTTTTAGTATATCTTATTCCTATCTTAATAGTATATCTAGTTATACTACTTACCTCTTTAGTCGATATCGTAATTCGAAGTTGAACTTAGTAAATAGTCTTACCTACTATATCTACTATTTATTTAAATACTATATTTTTCGGAAGTAGTAGAGATTCTTATAATAAGTAATAATTATAAAGTATAAGACTATTTTTAATTCTAGGCGCTATTCCTATAATATATATATAATAGCTAGTAGATTTTTATTATAAATCTCATAATTAATCTCTATTAGTAGTATCTTCTACGATAAGTAGATATATAGTACTAGTCTCCTATCTTCTTATACTTAGGATAAGACTACCTTTATAGCCTACCTAGATATATCTATTTCTACGGCTATCTTTTATCCTTCCTCGAAATACGCTAGGATTAGTATATTAATAAATAGTTTTTTTAGTATTAAGAATACTTCCTAGTAAGCTTCGCTTTATATAAACTCTATATCTTTCTTTATAAAATATATAAAAGATATAGCTATTATTATAAATTCTAGGATAAATATCCGATAGAAGTTCGTAAACCCTAGGAATAACTATATATCTTTTACTATCTTTAGGATAGCCTATACTCGAGTTACTTCGATTTTCTTCGGATCGACGTAGATACCCTCTCCTACTTATATAATAAATCTAAGATATTTAACTAACTATTATTTAAATTTAGACTTCGTAATATTATATTATAGGCTAGCCTCTTAGAGTTTCTATAAAATCCTCTCTACCTTCTATCGATAGTTCTTTAATAAGCTATTAGAATAGATAATAATATCGTCTATATATATAAAGATAAAGTTATTAAGGTACTCTTATAATATTTAGTTAATATATCTCTAGAAGATTATAAGCGTACTAATTAGGCTAAAAATAATTATATTCTACTTATATAGCCTATATCTTATCCGAAATATAGTTTTCTATTTCTCTCTTTTATTAACTCTAATCTTATAGAATATAGCGATAATATCTAGTTTCGTAAACTAGCGTATCGTATATATATTCTAAAGTATCTTTTTAATTAAATAGTAATAGATATCGGTCTTTTATTATTAACTTATTTAATCCTTAGTAATCTATATAGAACCTTACGTCTCTACTAGACTTATATATAAGTAGTACTAAGGTAGCTATAAAAGACTAGCTAACGTAGACAAAATTCTTATCTAGTAGATCTATAAGAGTCTTTTAGATATAGAGTAGTTTCTTCTTATTTATACTATATAGCGGCCTATATAAAGAGGCTTCTTCTCTACTATTTATATCTTTCTTAAGTTAGATCTAGTAGTTAATACTTATTTTATATAGAGAGTGTTGATTTACGAGTTTCTAGCTAAATATATCGATCTACTTCTAGTAATACTTTAGTAGCTTTATTTTAATATCGATCTTTAGCTTCTATTATAATACTTTCTTAATATTATTTAGTAAGACCTTCCTAATTACTAATTATTTCTATAAAGTAGAGTTAAGAAGCTTCTTAATATCTATCGCTTCTACTCTTAATATATATAGTTATTTTACATTTATAGGTCTAATAGACTAATTAGCTCGATTCTAGTATCTTATTCTTTCTCTAGCTAAGTCTATAATATCTATATAGTCTCTCTTTACCGACTAATATATATCTATCTTTTCTAGCTATAATATACCGAAGATTATATTATCTAACTATAACTTAATAAATATATATATATATATCTATCCTTAGTAATAACTATATATATCGAGGTCGAAGTAGATAATATAGATAATTTATTCTTAGTCTAATACTATACTATCTAACTATCTTAAGGAAATCCGAATACATAAAAGATTTAGGGATTTTATAGTTTTTCTATTAACTATAGCGTAGCTTATATAGCTATTATCGATAAAAGTTTATATAAAATTAGTTCTATTAACTCTAGCATCGACTATAAATAGTAATAATAGTTTATTTAGAAGATTAGAGATTCGAAGTAAGCCTAAATAGATTGTTAGGGAGGGGTAACTAGGTAAGAGGAAGATAATAAAGATAGTATTTAATAAAAGAGGATCGATTAACTAAATAAGATAACTAAACTAATCCTTAAAGAGGGAAGGATTTGGATATATAAGGAAAACCCCTTTTGTGAGGTCTATAAGTTATATAACCCATAATCGAGGATATATACGACTCTAGCATTGATTTAGCTCCGAATAGCTTCAAGCTTTATCAATACCGTAATATAGATAGACCTCTTAACGAAATTAGGCTTTAATAGTTTAAAAAATATTTTATTCTATCGACTTTTTTATAGTTAAAAGGATAGTATTAGTTTTTAGTCCTTAATAGTTATAGAAGCTATTTAACCCTAAGGTTCGACTAAATCTACGAAGAAAATAATATTATTCTAATCTATATATCTACGTACTCTTTATATCTTTTATAGCCGCTCGATATCGGCTATTTTACGATATTAAAGTAGTCGGATGGTTAGATAGTCGAAATAAAGATATATCTTAGGATTAACTATATCGATAAACTTAATTTTCTCGAGATATATCTATCTACCTAAATTAAGGTATATAAACCGAAGACTATTAAAAATAGTTTCGCTACTACCGGTTTAGTCTCTTTCTATCTTAATTAGGTACTCTCGAAGCTTAATATTTATCTTCGAACCCTAATACTATTCCTAACCTAAGGTAGTAAATTAAGCTAGAATTTTATACTAAAACCCTTTTCTACTAATAAAGAAGTATATCGATAGGCTTTATTAATTAAAGCTCTACTTCGTATAGGTTTACGAAGCCTACTAAGCCTATTAGATCGTATATTAAATTAACTTATTAAAGGCTTCTATCTTATTCTATATAATATTATACTTCTAGTAAAAGAAACTATTAAATTATATACTACTAATAAAAAATAGAAGCAAAAGCGGACTTAGTTAACTAGGTATATAGCCTACGAAGGGGATCTTTTAGTTCGAGAGGCTCGTAAACTACGTACGGAGCCTACTAAAGCCTAAAACAATAGCTCTAGTAAGTAGGCTACGGAGGGTTTATAGCTATATATACGGGGCTAGAGGGGATATAGAATATATAGGCGCCTAGGGTATAGAAGGGAGATATATCTAGATAGAGAAAAGCTAGTTTAGTTTGATTAATTTTATAGTATTTTAGTTAGGATAAATATATTTAAATTTAGTAGATAGGGGTAGGTACGTTACTCGCTTATATACGTTACTCGCTTACCGAATACGTTAACTCTATAAATATATTAAAATTATATAGGGAGCTAACTTTCTAAAAAATATATATAAATTTCTTTTCTAAGAATCTCTCTTATATAGTTAATATATCGGATTTTCTAAACTAATCAACGCTATAGCTATAATAAGGGCTGATAGGAAAACTTTCTATATAGATAAACGGATAATTACCTACTATGCCCTTAGGTTATAGCTCGGAGATAATAAAAAGATAGATCAATAAATAAGGAACTAACTCTAAATAAATAAAAAAACTTTAATTCACAAAATCTTAATCTCTTCTATTTATAATACTAGAAAAATAAAATAAGCTATTAATATTTAGAAGAATTAATAGGGAGACTATAGTTTAGAGTGCCTTCCGTTATAGGCCTAGTAATAGTCTATCTACCGCCTTAACCCTATTAGTTATACGTTATACTTAACCGGCTCTACTTATAGATTATATTTATAATAGACTCTTATATAGTAAGGGTCCGCTACCTAAATACAAAGCATAGGCTAAATACAAAGGTCTTCTAAAATAACTACCTATCTTCTTTCCTATACTATCTATCCCTACTATATCGGAATCGAATATAAGTATCGAAATGCGTATCTAGGCTACTACTATATACGCGTCTAAAAACCGCGATTATATTAATATAAGCGTATTAGCCTACGTATATCGCGTCCTATACTATCGGCTCCGACGCTATATATATAGGTAAATAATTCGCTCTTTAATAGGCCCCCTAATAATCGTAGGCTTAATACGATATAAGAGGAAGCTTTATACGCCTATATTGATTATATCGACTCGATCGGTATACGCCTAAAGCCTAAAATTATCGAGAATACGGCTAAGATAATCCTAGCGTAGTACTACGTCGATCTATCGACCCTACCGCCTAAGGTCGGCAACTAACGTATTCGGTAAGCGAGCGGCGTATATAAGCGAGCGGCGTACCTAACCTAAAATACGTCTATAGAAAACTACTTAACTAATTTAACTACCTACTATACTACTAATTCGCTCCTAAACCCCTTAAAACCGAATATAGTAAGAGGGTAGAATCTTATTAGCTATCTAGGCTATAAAGAACTAAGAAATTACCGCTATTCGTAAAGTAGCGCGTCGATTTAAAGTCCTATAAATATCCTTACGCTACTACCTCCGTAGGAGTAAAAATCGCGCGACTTTACGCGCTAATAGTTATAAATTAACCGAATCTAAAGAGAAAACAATTCGGAGATAGATTATATTACTTAATAAATATAGAGTAGCGCCTCGGCCTACTACCGTACGAGAAACTACGAATCTTCTTCTCGAAGCCTATAGAACTACCTCGGTTTAAATAGTTAGGGAAAAATAGGTTTATAACTTTATAAAAAGATATTCCGAACTATTAAGCCGATTCTCGAGACGCTATAATTACGAACGTACGAAATACGAAGACCTAAAAATTATTAAAGAATAGTTTATATTTATATAAAAAACTATTATCGAGAATAGTATCGATTCGGACGATATTTATAACTTTAATAAGACTAGTTTTACGATAGGATTAACTACGACTATAAAAATAATTACGAGGGCTAAATACTATAGTTAGCGAGTAGTTTTATAACCTAGAAATCGTAAGTAGGTAACTAGTATCGAGTATACGAATACTTTAGGTTAGGCGCTTTCTCCGTATATTATCTTTAAAAACAAAGTTTTTATCGAATCTTAGTTCGATAACCTTCTAGAGGATTAGAGATTCGAAGTAAGCCTAAACGGATAGACCTCTAACAAAATTAGGCTTCGATAGCTTAAAAAATACTTTATTCTATCGACTTCTTTATAGTTAAAGAGATAGTATCGGCTTTTAGTCCTCGATAGTTATAGAAGCTATTTAACCCTAAAGTTCGACTAAATCTATAAAGAAAACAATATTATTCTAATCTATATACCTACGTACTCTTCGTATCTTTTATAGCTACTCGATATCGGCTATTTTACGGTATTAAAGTAGTT
The DNA here is from genome assembly GCA_019775275.1 of Penicillium sp. VS AB III KN. NCBI lineage: Eukaryota > Fungi > Ascomycota > Eurotiomycetes > Eurotiales > Aspergillaceae > Penicillium > Penicillium sp. VS AB III KN. The sequence continues at coordinate 10,869 of JACWGB010000004.1, forward strand.
ATATAGTCGGATAGTCGAAATAAAGATATATCTTAGGATTAACTATATCGATAAGCTTAATTTTCTCGAGGCGTATCTATCTACCTAAATTAAGATATATAAACCGAAGACTATTAAAAATAGTTTCGCCGCTACTAGTTTAGTCCTTTTCTACCCTAATTAGATACTCTCGAAGCTTAATATTCGTCTTCGAACCTTAATACCTTTCCTAACCTAAGGTAGTAAATTAAGCTAGAATTTTATACTAAAAACCCCTTCTATCGATAAAAAAGTACGTCGATAGGCTTCGTTAATTAAAGCTCTACTTCGTATAGGTTTACGAAGCCTACTAAGCCCGTCGGATCGTACGTTAAATTAACTTATTAGAGGCTTCTATCTTATTCTATATAACGCTATACTTATAGCGAGAGAAAATAGTAAATTACGTACTACTAATAAGAAATAGAAGTAAAAGCGGACTCGGTTAACTAGGTATATAGCCTACGAAGAGGATCTCTCGGTTCGAGAGGCTCGTAAACTACGTATAGAGCCTACTAAAGCCTAAAACAATAGCTCTAGTAAGTAGGCTACGGAGGGTTTATAGCCGCGTATATAGGGCTAGAGAGGATATAGAATATATAGGCGCCTAGGGTATAGAAAGGAGACGTATCTAGATAGAGAAGCTAGTTTAGTTTGATTAATTTTATAGTATTTTAGTTAGGATAAATATATTTAAATTTAATAGATAGGGGTAGGTACGCCGCTCGCTTATATACGCCGCTCGCTTACCGAATACGTTATTAGCTTTCTTTAATATTACCCCGAATATTATCGAGGGTCTAACTATTATAAATGCAATTTATAAGTAGGGCCGGTTATGTGTATAACATTATGGCTATACTCCCCGCATAGAGAGAGCATCTCCCCTAGGCCTTTCTTCTTCTTAAAAACTACCAGCACCATATCTATTTAGTCTAGAACCTTCGGTGGCGGTGCGGGAAGCCGAGGTTCTAGTAATAGGCTATACTAATTCTCTAAGTCCACCAATGGGTGCAACCCTTTAGTATACATAGATATAAGCTAGGGAATAGGCCGATCTTGCTACTTAATCAAAGCACTAATGCGTAGCGCAGACCGGTAAAGGCGCTTCTGCAGTAGCCCTACTAGCTTCTAGATGCTGGTCATCGAAATAGGCCGAATATCGCGATATATGTTTTTCAACTAGTCGGTGTCGGTTGATGCGGTCAGTATTGACAGATCTAATAATATATAACAGAAATGTAGAAAGGAAGATATAGATGGAGTAGAAGATGGTATTGGAGGTCAGATAAGTAATACTAGGCCTGTTTAGGAAGGCGGTCCAAAATATTAGTCCTTCGGGAACACCACAGATTAGTCATTGACCGATAAAGTCTCACCGCCCCAGGCTGTCGAGGTCGATAACCAAAAAGATTTTTGGAGCCAACTCGTCCGAGTTTCTACCTTCAATCCTTCTTTCGCCACGTCAACATGGGTGTCCAGAAAAAATCCCGCAAATTTGCGCAAGCAAAGAGAGCAATTTCCCTTCGTGACAGTCGCCTGTGTGTTACACCATATTGCTTTTAACCCCTCTGTTCGTTGCTAATTTGCGGTATAGGAAAGAAGATAAGAAGACAGACAATAAGGGCAAATCGGGCAAAAATGAAGTTGTCAGAGAAGCGTTCGGACCCCTGGACTCTTCTAACGCCTTAATCAGACTGCTGAAATTTTAACAGGCCGCAGGCTCCGTCGTCGCTTTTCTTCCAATACAACACAGCTCTCGCCCCCCCGTATTCGGTGCTTGTCGACACCAACTTCATTTCCCACACCATCCAGCACAAGCTCGAGGTCATTCCTACCATGATGGACTGTCTGTATGCTAAATGCATTCCTGTCATCACCGACTGCGTGCTTGCAGAATTGGAGAAATTGGGCCAGAAATATCGACTTGCATTGCGTGTTGCCAAAGACCCCCGGTTCGAAAGAATCAGATGTGACCACAAGGGCACATATGCAGATGACTGCTTGGTGGATCGAGTAATCAAGCATCGCGTGTACATTGTGGCGACCAACGATCGTGATCTGAAGAGACGGATTCGGTACGTTATATGATCCCAACAACATATAGCTATGGTTCTCACCTTCAAGCAGCAAGATTCCTGGAGCGCCAATCATGAGTGTTGCCCGTGGCAAGTATGTTATTGAACGACTTCCCGATGCCCCCGAAAAGTGAGGGACTGCCTTTCCCGTTACGCTTGGCTTGACACTGGCTGGGACTGCTCCGACAGTCCTACGTCTTGAACAGATGCCATCGGACATACATTATTCACCTGGCCGCGGTATTTTAGGCTCACGAGTCTATTCACCGTCAGCGCTGGCACCGCTTTGAACGACACCGTTGGGTGGTTATTTCCACGAATATGGCGTTAAACAAGTCGGCGGAGGTGCATTTCGGTTCATTCTTATTCAAGGCCGACAACTCGGGATGTTGTTGGTCAAGTTTAATCACGGGAGTGATGAAGGAGGCATTTGGTCACGACACTCGAGGGTTACGTAGCGTCAGTCGTGCGCTCCCACTCATTCTCCGCAGGTTTCGGGCTATGTACATAGACAGACTATACCTATTAGACAGACTATACCCTATCTTCAGGAATCAATGGTGATCTCCAAGGATTTGGCAATCTGGGGCTTACTCAGGTCTGCCCAAAATCGTCCAGAAAATCGACCCCGGTCCTCCGGTATACTGGTGATACGGGTATATGGCCTGCTCGGGCCCAGGGATCGCAAATCGCCCATTCTGGAGCATAATATAGATAGAGTTCACCACGTGCGTACTTGATTATAATATGCGGGGCTGTTGATTTGCACGCTGTATCAACCGTACGTCTTGAACAGCTGACAAACCGAATTACGGGCCAGTCCGTTGATAGAGAAGCATTTGACAATCTGGTGCCGGGACCCCATGAGAAGATGTAACGGAGGTAAATCTGCGAGCATACCCTGGGGTTGAACACAGATCCTCTCCGCTGCGATTTCAGCGAGCTGCTTCAGGATTCGCAGAGAATACAGTACGGCCTGTATCTGGGCTATTAGATGGATGTCGGCCCATTCAGTCCGGTTGCCCATGAAACCCTTCATCAGGAATCGCTCGAGATGTACCGCGTTGGGTATCGCAGTCGTGTTGGAGGGATCACGATATATCTCGGATAAGGCAAACAAAATCCAGAAGCTGAACTGGGTGTTTTGCCCAAATGTCATTTGTGCTAGATCCAGACGCCTCTGAAGAATGCCCAGGTTGGATGCTGTTGTTTTTGCACCGCTGAGAGTGACCTGCTCAGCAACGATTCTAGCTCCCCTGCGGACGAATTCATGAACAACGGGAAGCTCATGGGGAGCTGATCGAGACAGGTTGAGAAGGGAATAGCCGATAGCTCTGTAGAAGCGACCATGTTCCCAGGCACATCGCCTGGAGTGATCTTCATGGAGTGGGATAAGGTACATATGGGGCTGCTCGGCGCAACAGTAGACCTCCGGCTGCTCATACTGCCAGAATAGTTCAGATACTCTGGGATCGCATGTCTGAACACTTCGCTTGTTCTCCGCTTTGATCGGCTCGTCGCGCTGGTATTCCCGAAGGAAATCCATGTAGGCGGAAGATCGTTCGACCGTTAGAAAGTCCTGTTTGGACCGTCGCAGGAGCTCTACAAAGCTCTGATGTGGGTCCTCTGTTAACTCGTAGGCAAATCTCTGAATGCTGAAAGATCCGAGCCGATCAGAGAGCTCCTTGGGATGTAGCCGCAGCCCCCGAATCTCTGGCTCGACCAGACCCGGTGTATCTTGAAGCATACGCATCGAGTTAAGGAGTACAACTGCACCATGTGGGCCTAGGTCATGAACCAATAGATCCGAGTCATTTGTCAAGACCGCCGAGCCCGTGAGCTTCGAGACCTTGGCGCATTCGATGTCTGCTTCCCCAGATACCATTACTGTGATACCAGCCCATGGGTATTCAGCCTCTGTTAGGGGAAGATCGGACCGAGGTTTAAAAACCTTCATAATGCTCCTTTTATTCCACCGGAACCGTAAGTCCTCAAACACCGCGGAGACCATGAACGGATTTTCGGGAAGATTCCTCCACCGGGCGGGAATGCTTCGGGTCTGCCAAAGTTGGAGGGGCCGCAATGAAGTCTCTCTGCGATACTCATGACTGGGAGTAACATTACAGCGGCGAGCTGACTCCAGCCGCTGCCTAGACTTTTCAATCCGAGCAATCCGGGTATCCCGCTTGGAGGTGGGCAAAGCGCCGTCGAAACATATCTTATGTCTGTCATCGATGGTTAACATTTGGGTATCTTCTGCGCACCTCAAGCATGGATGTTCACATTTCAACGCCTAGATCAATCAATTGCAGAAGAAAACCTACGACTCCGCGGCTGACCTCGTCGCAGGTTGGTTGAATGTCCAATACGTCGCAGGTTGGGTCTGTCCACGCTAGCAGTCGGTAGTAGACGTGGTACACCAGACTTGGCCCGTCAATCACCACCGACTGCACGCACGGAGGGTCTTGGCCTGACGGTTTCCCTAGCGAGACAGTCTCGGCATAGGGTAATAGGTGTTTGGTTAAGAACGAGATCCCCATCGCTGCTGAAAACCGGATGATTATAGTAGGGGTGAAGAATTTTCTCCGTCTTGATCGTCTAAATTAGTCATATGTCTAGTTACACACATAAGTTAGTTAACTAGTTACATAGAACCTTGTAAATGCCCCGAGGAACATATGGCCTTAGGCATCACAGATAGTCGATTTACCCAGTATGAAATTTGCACAAGCAGAATAAATGAGAATTAATCAAATGCACATTTTTTTGAGTGGATAGATATACAAGGAAAAGGGAAACAAGATCAGCGTGCGGATCTCAAGAATCCGACCACCCCACGGCAGTATCCCACCAGCCCGGCCAGGCGTCTTCCTTCTTGCTGTTGCTCATGAGCCCAGGAGATCAGAGCCTCCTTTAGGACGCGATATTCAGGCTCATCTCGACGAGAGCACAAACCAACAGTATCGGCATGGACTTTCAGAAAGACAGCCATCCATGCATTAACCAGTTCAAAGTCCCTTCGCAGTTTCAGACGCATCGTCAGAGCGTTGACAAATCCGGATAGTTCAGAGAAACCGCTTCGCACCCGTGGGTCTAAAGAACGGATTTCCAAGTCCGCGCGAGCTGGAGGCAGGGATTTGAGGTGCTCGATCAGGGGATCGAAGTTGCCCAAACGATGGCCAGACTGCAAGAGTCGCGTAATAGGAGATTCAGAGGAACTCAAGCCCCCAGCTTGCAATTTGGAAACTCGCGAATGCTCTGCTTCGGCACCCCGCGTAAGCGAACTCAGCTCGGCAGCTTCTGCAGTGACTGCATTCGTAGACTGAGGATTGTTGGTACCGAGAAGTGAAGGCAGGAAGAATGGGGCTTTCTCGGGGGCTTTCGGGGCTTCCTTAGGCCGGTTGCGTTCCTGCAAATGATGTTAGTCGGACCACCAACAGCCTTGTGAGAAGAGAATTATCATATACATACCTTGATAGAGTCCAGATGAAGTAGCGCTTGCCATCTACTCTTGGGAATCAGGCTGAGAGTCACCATATCTTGTCGGAGCTGGTCAGTCGCCAGCACCGGTCCTTCGGAATCGTCTTGTTCAGGCGTATCAACGAAGGCCGCCTCAACGAGGCCTGCACCACTCTCACCAGACGAGGTCGGCATGCCGACATCATCAATAGCATCTTCGTCCATACTTTTGGTGGACACCGGCATGAAGAGGCTACGGTTACTCCACAGGCTGATCCCGATGCTCCCTGCGTGTGCAGTGGCGAGGAAGTCCCCGGTGGATGACATGGCCAGCGAGACACAGGTGCTTGATACCCTGAAAAGGTCAATGAGATGGCCGGTTGGGAGGTCCCAGACCCGCAACACGGAGTCCATTGAGGCCGCTATAATCCATCTTCCATCGTTGGAGAAAATGAAATCGTTGATCTGGCCCACGCATCCCCAAAATTCACGAACAAGTTTTCTGGTCTCGAGATCGATCACACGGATTGAGAGATCGTCGCAACTGAAGGCGACCAGCTCGCTGCTCTTGCTGTAGCGAAGCCCCGTAATGGCTGCCATTGGATGCCAATTCAGCTCGTCTACCAACGTACCCGAAATCAAGTCCCAAAACTACAAAGAGAAGTCGAGTTAGTGATGCCAGACGTATCCAAAAGTAACCGAAAATATGTACCTTGACTTTTCCATCTAGGCCACAACTTGTCACCGTTCGGTTTAGGTTATCAATCATCAACCCGGTGACTGCCTTGGTATGACTAGCACCCCCAGTAGAAGTAGACGGCACCGGGAAATCTTTACTGGCACGCGCTTTCGTACCACGAGATCGAAGCGAGCGAGAAGGAAAACTCTGGCGGTGTAGACCGGACTGCATATTGAACATGTCGATGGAACCGCCTGCCGACCCTATCACGGCAAAAGTTCCACATGGAGATATAGCCACGCTCTGTTTACGTATAGACGTTAGCGGCACCGTTATCTTTCTTCCCTGAGATCCAAGAGCTGCATACCTTGACTTCAGTTCCATCGCTGGTTGCAAATGCCCAGCGGCCCGCTTTCTTTTTGCCCCAGAACCAGGTTCGTGCATATTTATCACCTCGGTGACCGGTGACGACGCTTTCCCAACCCGTTACGTTAGAGGCGTCAGCATTTGCAGCTTTGGGGTTAGACCAGATCGGACCCGAGGTTGCCACGCCCATGCCTCCATCCCGATTCAGAGAGCATGCGAGGCAGGTAATCTCGGGTGCCTTGAGCGTCTCCACGGCGGCGGAGTTTGAATGACCGGAAGGTCCCAGTTTCTTCGCCTTCCGTTCCAGATTACCCTGGGAAATTTCCGTGTGCTGGCTGTCCTTGCGCAAGCTAAGGCCCCAGAGGCTGCAGTCTTTGCTGGCACTGAGAAGCCATTTCCCACTGGCTTCGGATCCATCAGACGACACGGGCAGGAAATCGAGAGCATTGACAGCAGCAGAGTGACCGCCCCGGGAATGAAGCGGCCGAGGAGTGGGGGAAAACGGCGTCTCGTCAAAAATCCAAGTCTTCAGGGCATTGTCATCTCCCGATGACACCAGCACCGGCTGTCCGTCCAAAAACTCCACGCGATTTACACCCATGCCGGTCTCGTTGTTCGAGACTCTATGAGCACCGCGGAGAATGCCTGCCACACGGCCTCCATCATTCAGGTCCCACATAGTGATATCACCACTTCCGCTGGAGGCAGTGGACATCACGCCTGCCTTCCGGCCATCATGGCCCGCACCAAGACCATCGTTACGGAATGTGATCGATGTCACCGGGAGAGCCTGAGTCGATGCAGTCCTCAGCGACAGAACCAACTGACCAGAATTGACGTTATGGATCGACAAGGAGCCGCTCTTGTGTGCAACGGCCAGAAGAGACAAGGCAGGAGTAGGATGCATCGCTGTCACCGGCCCGGCATCCGACGACGACGGCGGGAGCATCGTGTAAAGAAGCTTGCCGCTGCGAAGGTTCCAAATATCAACCGCACCATCACTGCGCCCCACGAAGACCTTGTTGAGATATGTTGGCATATTGCACATGATCCCCACGTAGACCTGCTCCCCTGATAAATCGGAGGTTGAGTGGGGTCGTAAACTGGCATAGTGTTCATAGCTGCCAGTCTTCCAAATCTCCAGCCCGCTCGCCCAGCAGCCGATCACCCATGAGCCAAACACCACCAACCGCTCGATGGGTCCATCAAGGGCCGGACTGTCTAGGGTCGCAACGCGTTTGCCGCGTTTGAATACCCAGATTCCCCCGGAGGACCGAGGACGAAGATGGCCCCAGGCAGCAAAAACCTTGTCTTGCCAGGCATAGGTGGCGGTGATAATCTCGGGTGTTTGTGGTCGACTCAAGAAGACCAGGTTCAGGCCTCGGCGCAAGTCATACGTCTGGAGCGAATGACCTACGGAAGTTGTAATCTGGAATGTGGACTTTCCCAGGCGCACGCTAGTAAAGGGAACGGGGGTCGGTGATACAAGCCCTAGCGTCTTCACGAGCAGCAAGTTAGCGAAAAAGAATCGGTCTATGAGGTTCCGTTCTCAACGTACCCGAAAGGGAGCGAAGACTTTGGAGCCATTGCGACTTCCCACTGAAGCTTCCCCATCGAAAGCTGTCTTTTGCCTCTTTGCCAGAGGCAAGCCGAAAGTATCGGTAGCCGATGCCGGCATATTGTCGGGGAGGGCAGGATGCGATGTTGCAACGACCGCGCAGGTAAAACGACCGGACAACGAGACTCGAGAAAATCCCAATAATTGCCAAAGGAGGAAAGGATACAAACAAATACAACGAGAATGCAGCGGATTGAGGCCTAGGGCGAGCTACTCGACATTTCTCGCAGGCTGAAAGTCCGTTTGGACGCCGAGCCTGGTGATTTTTTTTTTCTCCGGCAACAAAGCTCTGACCGCCTCATGTTCCGCCTTTCGGCATATGAGCACCGCGGGGAGCAACGGGATCATGGATCCGGTCAAACTTGAATCAGACCCCTACCGTGACCTCGACTGCTAGTATTATGGAGTATGATGATATCCGTTGAAAGATGGGAAATGTCCTATCTGTGGCATACCTAGGCCCGGAAGCTCGCGAGTTGGGAGTCGGGATACGCAGGGAGCCACATCCGGAAGAGCAGAGCAGAGCAGAGCAGGGGCGCGGGGAAGAGAGAGATATATGAATGAATTAAAAAATACTCCATGCTAAATACACACAGCTGTATAATGATCATACGGTATAGTTTGTAGTTCCGTCATTCGGCCTTCTGCCAATACTCCCTAGCTTCTAGCTCAGCAATTGTCAAATAGGCAACTGTGCTGGATAGTGCTCTAGATATAATTCATTGAAAGTCTTAGCTCCCTGATCTATGAATCACCAAATCACCAGAAATATTGAAAACAGAAGGTGGCTTCGATAGTCCGGAATCAACCATAGTTGAGGTCGGGTAGTTGCGTGTGCCCGCAAGCAATTCTCAGTCCCTTCCGTCACTTTCAACTCTCTCCGCTCTCGAGATCCGCAACCCTGGATCGATATTTCGCATATCTGAGCTCTCGATAAAACCCATCTCTCGGAGCATGCCTTCACCCGTTCTCCTGTGAATGTATGGGTAATTGATTCGCCCCGGAATCGAATCTCGACTCCCACCACACCTTGCCTCCTTCATCCTCCCGCAATTCCTGTCTACTACCTTCTCCATTCTCCGTGACAACATGAATCCCGAAATCGACCAGAGTGTCAGCCCTCCCATGGAGGCTGGCTCCTCAAAAGGCGTCCCCGAGTACGCGGGCTCACTCTACATGGAACCGGAGCAAAAAGATACTCCATTGATGGAATCCTCGACATCGACCCAGCACCATGGCCAATACAGTCCCGTGAAGCCGGGAAAGACGGAGGAGGATAGTCGCTCGGCTCCTCGTTTCGGTCACTCTACGCGTTCGTCCAGCCGGGCTCCTCGCAGATTCAGTGGCAGCACCGCCGCCAGCTCCATCAGCGAGATGGAGTCCAATGCCTCTAGACCCTGGAGGATCGGTGTGTGTGCCTTGGACGTCAAAGCACGCAGCAAGCCAAGCCAAAATATTCTGACCAGACTTCAGTCCAAGGGCGATTTTGAGGTCATTGTCTTCGGCGACAAGGTCATTCTCGACGAGGCGGTGGAGAACTGGCCCGTCTGTGATTTCTTGATTGCCTTTTTTTCAGATGGATTTCCTTTGGACAAAGCGATCGCGTACGCGAAGCTGCGGAAACCATTCTGTGTCAATGACTTGCCTATGCAGAAGGTGCTATGGGATCGTCGGTTGTGTCTCAAGATTCTGGATCAAATGGGGGTTCCCACTCCCAAGAGAATGGAGGTGAATCGCGATGGCGGGCCGGTTCTGGAATCACCGGAGCTCGCCCAACACATCTACAAACTCACCGGGGTGAAACTGGAGGGCCCAGATGACGGCACCGGCGGTGGCGCCCCGACAACCCAACAGGTATCGATGTCAGAAGATGGTGAATCTTTGGTGGTGGACGGCAAGGTCCTCCGGAAGCCCTTTGTGGAGAAGCCGGTCAATGGTGAGGATCATAATATCCACATCTACTTTCCCAATGATCAGCAATACGGTGGAGGAGGACGCAGACTGTTCCGTAAGGTCGGGAACAAAAGCTCAGAATACGATGCTAGCCTATCCGTGCCACGGTCTCTCACAGAGAAAGGGACGAGCTATCTGTACGAGCAATTTCTGCGCGTGGACAATGCTGAAGATGTTAAGGCATACACAGTTGGCCCTGACTTCTGCCATGCTGAGACACGCAAGTCTCCCGTGGTCGATGGGCTTGTCCGGCGCAATACTCACGGGAAAGAGCTACGGTACATCACCAAACTGAGCAGAGAAGAGGCGGCAATTGCCTCCAAGATCTCGAACGGATTTGGTCAGAGGATCTGCGGATTTGATATGCTTCGCGTTGGAGATAAAAGCTACGTCATTGATGTCAATGGCTGGAGCTTCGTCAAGGACAACAATGATTATTATGATAAGTGCGCCAATATCCTAGCAGACACTTTCCTGGCCGAGAGGCGGAAGTGCGAGGGGTCGGTGGAGCGTTCAGAACCACCTTCTCCGGACATGGGTTCATCCCGAAGAAGCACGGTGGGCTCTCATCGACAGACGCTGAAAACGCTCCTCAAATCCCCGAGCGCGTCTCGGCTCCAAAAAGCCCATGAGCCAGTCTTCTCGGATGTATCGACCGGTGCTCTCTCAATGGCATCATCCTCGGGTCTTGAGAGTAACGACCCCGGTGCCACTCTTAGCAAGTTGAACTCTCGTGACGGGCGCTCTGAATCCCGGGGGTATAGTCCTTCTAACACAAAATCTCCGGCCTTGTCACTGCACCACCATAATGATGGAGCTCCTCCCCCACTTCCTGCTTCGAAGCATTCATGGAAATTGAAAGGGATGGTGGCTGTTATTCGACATGCGGATCGCACTCCCAAACAAAAATTCAAGTTTACATTCCACAGCCAACCGTTCGTGGATCTACTAAAGGGGCATCAAGAAGAGGTGGTTATCAAAGGAGAGGCTGCTCTGTCGAGTGTTTCTAATGCGGTGAAACTGGCAATGGAACAGGGATTGGAGGATATGGAGAAGCTAAAACTGCTCCGCACGTCTCTTGAAAAAAAGGGAGGCTGGCCTGGGACGAAGGTGCAGATCAAACCTATGTTCCGGAAGCGGAGGCCGGAAGAGATGAGAGACCAGGTTTCATTACCTACTACTCCGACGGCGCCTGATGGCGCCACTGTCTCCGAAGAGTCTCTTTCGCCCGCGGCCAGCGAGCCTGCACCTGATAACGACCCACTGCGCAGGTCCCAAACACGAAGCGACTCGATCTCTGGGGCCACTTTCTCTCGGTTTTCGGCCGTCGAAAATGATCTGATTCTAGACAAACTCCAACTTGTCATCAAGTGGGGAGGAGAACCAACGCATGCAGCACGTTATCAATCGCAGGATCTTGGATTGAACATGCGTGATGACCTCAAGTTGATGAATAAGGAGGCCCTGAACAATGTTCGTCTCTTCACCAGTTCGGAACGGAGAGTGAGCACAAGCGGTAAGTGAACAGTTCATTAGAGAGTAAGTATCATTTCCCCAACATCTGACTGACAACGGGGTTTAGCACAAATATGGGCATGTTCGTTCCTCGACCAGAAGGAGATACCCGAGGACATCATTCGAGTCCGAAAGGATCTACTTGATGACTCAAATGCTGCAAAAGACGTGATGGATAAAGTTAAGAAGAAGCTTAAGTTGCTTTTGCGAGAGGGGTCCGCACCTTCACAGTTCGCCTGGCCCAAAGATAGCAATATTCCGGAGCCCTCGGTTGTTCTAGCTACGGTGGTGGAACTGATGAAGTTCCATCGAAGTGTGATGCGCCACAACTTTGAGAAATTGGACTTCAGTGACTCACAACCCTCAGTGACCTCCAAAAATCTCGATGACATCGGCCTGCCGAGTCAGCCAGACCCACAATCTGATCTATGTAACATCTCCAGTGTCCAGGGGCGCTGGTGCGCAGGAGAAGACCCGCGACTTTTCAAAGAGAGATGGGAAAAACTATTTGCAGAATTTTGTGACACAGAGAAGGTGGATCCCAGCAAACTGTCTGAACTCTACGACAGCATGAAGTTTGATGCGCTCCACAATCGGCCATTTCTGGAATGGGTCTTTATGCCCCCCGACTGTGACCGTGATGAAGATGAGAAGGGCAGTGCCAAGGACAAGAGCTCCACAAGGTCCGACTCGACCACAGAAAGCACCAGAACCGGCCCTGACGTTACGACTGAAAAAGTCGAGGAGCGTACGGACAGTCAGACATTTGCCCATCGTTTTGGATTGAGGAAGCGACTTCAAGCACTCGAGTCGCTACCACACCTTCGAGCATTGGATGATTCATACGACCATTATTTCAAACTCTTTCCGGGCTCTACATCGAACAAGTGCAAGATGGATGAGCGACTGTCCAAGCTCCGGGAACTGTACAAATTGGCCAAGGTCCTCTTTGACTACGTGACGCCCCAGGAATATGGCATCACCGACAGCGAGAAGCTTGAGATCGGTCTTCTCACTTCGCTCCCTCTTCTTCAGGAAATCGTTCGCGACCTGGAAGAGGTTCAGGCATCTACAGATGCGAAGTCTTTCTTTTACTTCACGAAGGAGTCTCACATCTACACACTTCTGAATTGCATTCTGGAGGGTGGCATCCAAACAAAGATCGCTCGTCGTGCTATCCCAGAGCTTGACTATCTCTCCCAGATCTGCTTTGAACTCTACGAGGCACGGGACAGCGAATCAGCCGTCAATTCCTACTCAATCCGAATTTCCATCAGCCCCGGTTGTCATGCCTTCGACCCGCTTGACGTGCAGCTCGATTCTCGGCATGCCATCGGCTGTGCCCCTCGACGCAGCTTGACTGCCCATCAAGACTGGAAAGAAGTGATTGAAACCCTGAAGGCCAAGTTTGACACGTGAGTAGTATCATATGGATGGAAGGATGGTGACGTTTCCTACTGAATCGAGCTAACCATAGAACGTAGGGTCGAACTTCCGAAGTCGTTCATCGCTGTTAACCTGAGTGACAAGCATGTTTCTTCTCGATCGGAAGAACAGGAGCATATGTAGCCGCCTTGGCTGCAGGCACGAGCTCTCATCCGGATTTCGTGGTAGGAGTCGATTGAATGCTCATGTGTATTGTAGTGTATACTCTTAATGTACCACTTCTTTTGCTTTTTTTCTTTTTTTTTCTTTTTGTGAAAGTATGCCTCCGTTTCTCTGGCTAGATAAATTTAGTGGAGCGTATAATCGTTCAGTTGTTCTAGTCCAGAGCATGAGAGGTCGATTTTTTACATGGTCTCGGTAGATGCCATCAGCTTATGACTCGATTAAATATGTAGTTAGTTAACTCAAAACGGACCCCGCCTACTGCTTATCAATTGGAACAACACCGGGTTGTCGCCTGCAAGAGAGTCCACCGCTTCATCCAGATACGGTGAAAACAGCTCAATATGACGCCAGTGGAGTTCGACCAGGATCTCCCATGTAGTGCCGATGTGGTGGGAAATGTGCTGAAGTACACACAGCGCGCAGGGGGCGAGGGGCAAGTCGACTTGACTGATATCGTGGGTGTGTTACCCCGACCGGGACATCAATCAGGATACCTGGTGCTCTTTCTGGAGGGTCATGGTGACAACACCTGTGACCGCTTGGTCAAAATATGCATATCTTCCCCGTCGGAAGGGTTGTCCCCATTTCTGACGGAGATTCCGAGCTATCTCCATCAAGGAGAGCCCGTGCAGGTTGTAATATCGACGCAATCCGGGACAGGCACAGCGAAGACAGTCTTCCTCAATACCGTCCAGCCATTTCTTACCTACCTGGGCATTTCCCATCAGGTCCATGAAACCCAGTCGGCTCAGACGATCCTTGAGCTGTCCCGAACCCAATTCCTAGAGCGAGCCTGTGCGGGGATTCCTCAAACCATCATTCTCTTATCCGGAGATGGGGGCCTTATCGACATAGTCGATGTCTTCCACAGAGCCCATCGCAAAATCCTTGTTTCACCGCATATTGCCTTGATTCCCTGTGGGACAGGGAACGCCATGGCGAGCTCGATTGGACTACGATCTGGCCTAGCTTCTAGTCTCACTGGACTTCTGCAGGGGAAACCAGCTCCGATGCCCATATTTGCTGCTAGGTTCTCTCCTGGTAGCCAGCTTGTCGTTGAAGAAGGGCGTCAGCGCTCTCCGTTAGATACCGAATCCGACGTCCCTTACCGAACAATGTACGGTGCAGTCGTGGCAAGCTGGGGACTACATGCAGCGTTAGTCGCGGATAGTGACACTGTTGAGTATCGCAAATTTGGATCCGAGAGATTCAAAATGGCAGCTAGGGAGCTCCTCTGCCCATCAGACGGTACGGAGCCGCACCGGTTTCAGGGCAAGATCACCTTGGCTACAAAGAATGGCCAGGCCGGGAATCTTCACCAAGAGCAAATGACGGAAAACGAGCATATGTATGTCCTCGCGACTCTCGTTCCTAGATTGGAGAAAGAGTTCCTGGTTTCACCCGATTCGGAACCCTTGAGTGGGCAAATGATGTTCTTGCGCTTCGGTCCCCTACCTGCGGAAGATGCCATGCGCCTCATGACCTTGGCTTACCAGGGAGGCCAGCATGTGCGTGAGGAGACAGTAACCTATACCGAGGCGGAGCGCGTTCGAATCGATTTCCTTGAAGACCAAGAAAGATGGAGGCGAGTTTGCATCGACGGGAAAATTGTAGCCGTCGAGAAGGGGGGTTGGACGGAACTTCACAAGGAACCTCGTCAGCTGTTGTATTTGATAAAGCCGTGATCTGTCGGAATCACAATAGGCCTGTCTGGCAATTTACTTGACGATTCGGATAATGTCTTTATAGAATATTTCCGCGCATATCCATTTCTACACATAAATGGCGACTGAAAAAATGATACATATTGTAAAACTAGTCCGAAACCTCGTATATATAGAAAACGCTGCTATCATTTGCCAGGAAAAAATAATGGCCCCAAGAGCGACCGCCTGAAAGCAAAGCTGACTGGGCCAATTATGCATTCGTCTATGACTGTATAAAAAGCACGATGATCGTCGGTTCGTATCTGCGGGACGACTTCGGGGGAAGAAAGTCCGATAAGATCGTTTCACCAACACCAACACCAACACCAACACCCAAAATCCGAACAATTCTCAGTGCATATCCAAATGGGATGTGCCAATAGGTCCTAGCCCTGCTTCACACCCGGCCTTGTCGGACCATGGAATTGCATGTCACATTCGATGCTGATCACCCCTCGAACGTATTTCGCTTCGCAGACGCCAGACTACGCCCTTTCCCGCGTTGAGGGGGCATCCCGCTTCTACACACTTGCCGGGTGGCGCCAGAGCCCCGTCGATACAAGATCAGCTGCAGAGATGTTATTGGTTCATCAGGTCGGCAGTGTTCGCGTAGGGGAGGTAGCACGGTCAGTCCCAAAAGACCCTATGTTTCCTTAATGCCTCGGGCTCCGGGCTTTTCAGAATTCCATCCGTATGCAACGACGTTTTGTCGAGCAAAAGGTTAACATGTCTAAATTGGTAGATACACCTTGACGTACACACCAGCTGCCGATCCGATCCTACCCATTCCGTCCGAACTCCATGTGAGGGTGAAGAATTCGTCCGCGATCCCTCTTCGAGCCGCGTACCTCCACGGCCCATATACGCTCTATGCGGCCTGTTACCCCTCCAAGTTTGACCCTAACAGTAAGTATGACCGGCAGGACACCGAGGGAGCCCCGCAGTTTGAACCGTATCTCAAAGCGGGAGGCAATTGGGATGCGGTCATCAAAATGCCAACGCACTTCGGAGACTCCCACAGTCTTGCTGTTGGGCAGGTTGGACCCAATGGAGCCGGAAGTATGACCTGGGTAATTGAGATTGTGTCCCAAGTCATCTTTTCGAATAGCGCGCTGGTGCACTTTGAGCTGCTTGTCGGCCGCGACGCGAAGTCCGTGGAGTATTTTTCGGCTGGCGCCGCCTCGATTAGATTTGGCCCCCCTGGTAAATTGCATGAACATTGGTCTTCAGATAGCAAAGGCCAACAAGTTCTTGTTACGGGTGGGGTGTTTTCGAAATCAATCACATTACGCGTGGACGACACGACTAGCTTGTGGAACACACCGCCTCTACCATCGGGGACACTGGCGCCAGCGAATGACAGCATCAATGCGAACGAAGACCGAGGGTCAGAGTGCGCGAGCGAGACAGGACCCAACAAGCTACCTAAGAAGAGAGTGCATCTGGTGGTAATAACTCACGGATTGCACAGTAACCTGGGCGCAGATATGCTTTATCTGAAAGAGAGCATCGACGCTGCCGCCAAAAAGGCCAAGGAACAAGCGAGGACCGCCAAAAATGGCCAGATACCCACTGAGGGGGATGACGAGCAGGTCATTGTCCGAGGCTTCTCTGGCAATGCCGTGCGAACTGAACGCGGCATTCAATATCTTGGCAAACGCCTAGCTAAATATGTCTTGCTCATGACCTACCCTGATCAGCCATACTTCCCCCTCAAGACCTCCAAGTCGAAGACATTCCCTCGCCCTTTCAGTGCTCGCAAGGATCAACCGGAGCCCTCATTAGAACCCCATCTGTCGGCGGACGAAGAGGGTTCCGTAGATGGGGACAACAGCGCCTACCAAATCACTAGCATCAGTTTCATAGGTCACTCTCTGGGTGGACTGATTCAAACATACGCCATCGCATATATCCAGAAACACTCACCCGAGTTTTTTGACCGAATCAGACCAGTGAACTTCATTGCTCTCGCATCTCCCTTTCTGGGCCTCAGCAATGAAAACCCGATGTACGTCCGGTTTGCTCTAGACCTGGGCCTTGTTGGTCGGACTGGACAAGACCTCGGTCTTAGCTGGACAGCACCCAGGGTGCGAAGTGGCTGGGGTGCTCTTATCGGTGGCCGAGGAGACTCGGTAAAGGACCAAAACCATGCAGACCCTGGCGCAAAGCCGCTTTTACGAATCCTACCCTGTGGTCCCGCACACGAGGTCCTTCGCAAATTCCACCACCGCACCATTTACTCAAATGTAGTGAACGATGGGATTGTTCCGCTACGAACGTCGTGTCTCCTTTTCTTGGACTGGCGTGGCCTTGACCGAGTTGAAAAGGCGAGAAGAGACAACGGTCTTGTAGGCACCATGGCCGAATGGGGGTGGGCTGAATTGACGGGGGCCAATTCCAAATTACCGCGAATGGCGGTCGCGCCGCCAGATGGCAGCGACGGAATGAAAAGAAGCCACCAGGGTTTCACGGATAAAGGCCAATCATCTCGGGAGCAGGGAGTTGTGGCCGGGGATAATCCATCGTCGCCCAGCCCCGGTCAATTTCTGGCACGCAAGCCTTCCTCGCGTGGCAGCAAGACGGCAGGGACAGGACCGAAAGAGAATGTATCTGAAAATACCTCCGGTCCTCTCAAGACCTTCCTTTCTCTGTTTCGTCCGAAAGAACCTAAGCACACCCTCGGTGGCAAGCATTCTAAAATCTACAAGCGCAGCCAGACTCTTGCGTCTTTCGATCCCAATGAATCCGCGGCACCCACCGTGCGAGGGAATTCTATATATGAGGAGGAAGGGGTCCATACGCCCCCGAAGACGACTTTTTTCGAATCGGCAGGAGACTTGCTGATGCCGCCATTACCCCCAACGGACTTTATACTGGACCCAGCTGCTCGCCCTCGCACGATTTTCCATGATCGCATTTATCATCCCGAAGATATTCCCCCTCCATTACCGGTGAAGCGGCGAACGTTGGCGTTGGGCTCACTACAAAACCAGAGCTCAAGTTCGGGGCTCGCTTCGGCTACTCAACTTTCTTCGGGCCCCGAGCCCAACGCCAGCAGTCACGAAAGTGGGCTCAAAGTCGAGGAGAAAATCGCCAGAGCCTATCATCGGGACCTGTCCTGGCGCAAGGTGCTCGTTCGCCTCGAACCCGATGCACACAACAACATCATTGTGCGGCGCATGTTCACCAACGCTTATGGATGGCCCGTGGTAAAGCATCTTGTTGATACACACTTTGGTGACTCTCCCACAGTCGACGTCGATGATACGTTGAAAGGGAGTGTTGAGCGTGCCAAGTCCCCCACTGTTGGACCGACTAGCTCGGGTGACGAAGTGGAAGGCGCCAGTGATGCTGTTGAGCGGGATGCGGCAAAGAGCCGTTGCACCTTGCCGATCCATTCCCATGGCCCCGATATGTCTCAGTCGCATGGGCGGTTCGACAGCATGCCCGCCGAAAACGAATCCCACAAGACTGCGAGTACCCACGAGCGGTCCCAGTATACGGACGTCTCTCGGCAGGATTCGGCACGGTGGACTGATCGACAGGTGGACGAGGATGATGAATGCGAATCTGGATTGGACGAAGAGGATGAGGTCGGCTTTGGTCGGTCCCCACGGCCAACGCCAACCCCCTAAGAGCCACTGGGAAAGGCCATTTGCAGCGATTGTACATAGTTTTGAAAACATACCCGTAATTAATTGATATGAGATATATACTATAGACCTCAGAGCGCCGCCTAGTAGTCCAGCTTGCCCTGGATGTAACTCCAAAACTCCTCGACAATCTCTTTCTGACCTGCCGGAGCGCCACGGACTGCGAGATACTTCCTCCCATCGAGGCGAGTCTCCCAACCCCCCGGGTTGCCATCGACCATGATACCTCCCGCCTCGGCCAGGATCACCCACCCGGCGCAGACATCCCATTCCCAGCATCCGCCTTCCCAGTATAGGTCCAGCGTGCCCTCTGCCACAGCACACAAATTAAGGGCGGCGGACCCCGTACTCCGCATGGCGCGAACCATTGCCCCGCCATTCTCCTTTGACTGGCCCAACTTCTCAAAAGTCCGGACTTTCGTCTCCCAGTTCTGCCCGCTACGATCGGATCCCCATTCGATGCCGATGAGGGCATTGGTCAAGCCCGACAGGGGCTCCACCCTATCAGTCTGCAACGGAAGGCGAGTCTCGCGGTTCAAGAAAGCTCCTTTCCCTCGGATAGCAGAGTAGAGATTCTTTGTCGAAGGGTTGTAGACCACCCCCACCGTCGGTACTCGGCCCACGGCGAATCCGAGCGAGACACAGGAAGAAGGAAAGCCGTGAACAAAGTTGATGGTTCCGTCAATCGGGTCCACGATAAAGGTCGGGACATCGGTCAATGGATGAGCCGGGTCGTATGTCTCCTCGCCGTGGAATCTATACTCGGTAACACAGGATGAGCATGAGCAAGAGCGAGCATTCGGAGCCAGGCACCTGTTACTGTGGCTGCAGGGGTCACCTACGCATAATCGGGATATTTATCCTTTAAAGAGGTCGAAATCATGTTCTCGACCGCGCGATCATACTCTGTTACGAGGTCGGCACCTAGGATAATCAGTTTTCACCTTTTCTATGTTTCTATGTACGAAAACTCCCACATACTGTTCTTCTTCGATCCGGTGCCACCGATGCCGGGGAGGGAATTTGTGATGATATCCCCAGCCTGGAAGGCCAACGACACCAGAAAATCATGAATTTCTTCGAGATTGGGGGCAGCCATGGCGGTAAAAGTAAAGAGCTTTGGGAGTCGAGAGTTGAGCGTCGAGAGTGCCCCAGACTACGCTACGCTAGAGATGAGGGGCACCGCGGGGATGCCCGGACCTCGCTCACTCAGCAACACAGCAACGTGTGGAACGAGAGGAACACAAATTGCAATAATATAAGGACTGTGGACTTGCGCATCAAATGTGCACTGTAGAGAGTGTGTGTGTGCGTGAGAGAGAAAGAGAGAGAAAGATGGTCGCGTCGGTGACGTCGAAAAAACCCCCACTTCGGGAAAAAAAAAAGTTTCGTGCGGGCTCCGTCAATCATTGATCTTCAGCACCTACAAACAAGATGCCGACAGAGCTTGAAGAGGTGTGTCTCCGAGTCACCGCTGCTGTACAACAACGCTCTGATTCTCTGACCCTTTCTATAGCTGGTGGAGTTTCTTCACCACGGAAATACCCAGATCCGACAGATCGGTAAGGTCCCTCCGCAACGCAACGAATGCGATGATTCTGACATCTTTTCAGCATGTGAGAACCTCGTAGGATTCTCCACGGCACAACCCAGTCTATTCAAGCGGCAACAATTACTTCCCGTCCGAGATCTGAAGCTCCTGGTCCGAGACTATACGGTACGTGCGATTCGATCAGCCACCCCAGCCGAGAACGATTGGCTGATTCGAGCCCCCATATAGCCTATTGCAAAGAATGCATTGACAATTCTCATCAACCTCTCCAGTGATGAAGAGGTGTTGAAAATCCTGACCGAAGATGACCAATTCATTGAGACACTCTTGAAGAAACTGACGGTTAGTCTATTCTCAATAGGATGGGGGTGAAGCCCGACTAACGAGACGCGCGACGCTAGAATATTAAGGAGCCCAATGCTGATGAGGTGGCCATGTTGCTGGCCAACCTCGTCAAGTCTAATCAACTCGAGAAACTTCATTCGCTGAAGCGCAAAGCCCCCGAGTCCGTATCCACCTCCGAGAATGCCATCGACCAACTGATGGACTGCTTCGTGAAGGGTGCGGAAGGCGGTCTGAACAAAAATGCCAACTTCGATTATCTGTCCTATGTCTTCGCTGACCTGGCACAATCTGATAAGGGACGGGCGTACTTCACCACGCGCCAGGAGTACGATGGGGTCGTCCCGATCACAAAGCTGACCGTCTTTACGGAACATAAAAGCGACGTCCGTCGGAAAGGCGTGGCATCCACCATCAAGAATGTGGCATTTGACGTCTCCTCTCACCACATGCTGTTTGCCGAGGACGGAGCCAACCTGCTACCTTACCTGCTGCTACCCATCACGGGCCCGGAGGAGTTTCCCGACGAGGAGTCGATGTCGATGCTGCCAGACCTCCAGCTGCTTCCCCCGGACAAGAAGCGCGACAGTGATATGACTATCATCACGACACATCTGGAGACGCTGCTGTTGCTGACCACGACCCGGGAGGGCCGAGACAGAATGCGTGCGGTGCAGGTGTACCCCATCGTTCGGGAATGCCATCTTAATGTGGAGGATGAGGATGTCCGGGAATCTTGTGACCGCCTTGTCCAGGTCATTATGCGAGATGAGGAGGACGAGGGGCAAAAGACCGATTCTGAGCTGTTGAAGGCCCAGGGTCAGATCGAAGGCGGCCAGCCCGAAGACGAAGACGAGAAGGTGACGGAACTGTTCTAAGTTCAATATATGCCATAGACATAGACCATTGAAACACTTTATTGTGCGTATCGTAGCTCGTAAGTTAAGCTCTGATATTGCGTTTAGTTATCCTTTGGGTGGAACAACCGATTGTGCCCCCGGTGGGGGTCCACCCGATGGGGAACGTCTTGCCCCGCACAGTGAAAGCTGGGCAGCGCCGTCGGTGCCCTGGCCGACGCGCGTGGGCGAAGGTGTCGTGCGGCTGGATGGTGATTTGAGTATTGGATGAGCGGTTGCGCCGGTTGCGCAGGTTATAATATATGGGAAGCTATATATTAAAAAAAAAAAAAAATAAAAAAAAAATAGTTTAGTATAGAAATATACACATTATTATCACAAATCCTAGCTTTAGGAATAGGCGAAAAACCGCGGCATCAAGCAGATGCACCCGCCTGGTGACGACGTTTACTCGAGAAACTTGCCTTCTTATGTTCCCGAGCCGACGGATGAGGACTCGCATTGGCGCACATTTGATGCTGTAATCAGGATGTAGTTTAGTAGTGCGGCTGTACGCCATTAAGATGAGCGTGTCGCCTCTCCCTTCCCACCCAATTTCCTTATCCGCCGGACTGGGCACTGCACGATCGCAGTTTACAGGCGTCGATACGCGAATTCTGCTCGGCTGTGGGCAAGGCCTTTCCAAACCAAAGCGCCGCCCTAGCCGACGTCGTCCCAGCTCGGCGACGCCCCACGTGTCGCCGCTGAGGCTTCATCTTCGCAGCGATCCAACGTCGAAGCTTCATTTCCCACACAGGCGAATCCCCACAATCTTCGACCTTTCTCCAACACCAGTTCGATCTAGGGTCCACGTCGTCAGCGCTCTCAGAGTGTCGCGGACCTTCCGCCGTCTTTTCGAGAACATAGAGCCCCTCATGAGGACTCCCCGTTGTCTTCTCCGCCCCCAGAGTCGGAGGTTGTACCCTCGCAATCGTCACTCTTCGATAGGATTAAACTAGCCCTTATAGTTACGCCTACTAAGTGATAGATATATTAATCACTTAGTAGGTCGCTACCGGTGAAAACACAGGCCGAATTTAACTTATCATTCCGTTGGTTATACACCGTGTGTGCTGGTGAGAACGGTTGGCAAGGGGGTGAGCAATGCGCAATATCCACTCGTAGTTCTGCTTCTGCTATGGACATTAGGTGAAAGAACTTAGCGTGATACACATCCGTCTCATCGAAGTTGAGGCGGTACGTCTCTACTGCATCTTTGTTGATATCGCATGCCTAGGCGTTCACCAGCCCAGCTTGTCTCGCCCCGTAGGATGTGTCGCTGGCGCGCCAGAGTATGCGTCACCGAAGGTGTAGGCTCGATCTCGTAGCCCAGTGAGGTCGACGCTTGGAGATATATGTCCTCTAGATCTATAGCCTCTGGTTCATCCGTCTGTCGTAGTTGCGTAGGCCGACTTTAGAGCCACTGTCACCTGTCAAGTCGTAGAATAGCGGCAATGAATGTGGATGTAAAGCCCCATCTACGCTAGGCCCTTGAATTGCCATGTTGAATGCGGTGGTGGGGCTGTAGTTTAGACGCGTCTGGACGCGCATCGGTGGTTGGGTATGCCCGTACGGGCAACCGGCAATAGGGGTGGCGGGAAAGGGGAAACGGCAAGCCTGAGAGCAAGCCCGAGATGACTGTTGACCGTCGAGAGAGAGGGAAAAAAGGACAGACAGGATTTAGACCGGCGCGACGTGGATAGCTTTAAGCCTTCAACCCGCTTTGATCATAGAGTCGAAACGAGCCGCAGATAGGAAGAAGAGAGCGAGAAAGAAGGATCACAACTGTCGAGGAGGGCTGATGATAGGCTTACGAGCAAGAATCAAGAAGGCAGAAAATCATGGAGAAGGGAGATTTTATCTGACATGGCACCTCAGCTGTATGCTGGGCTGTATAGCCCCTCTCGACACATGTTGAATGCGACGGTGGGGCGGAAGTCGAGACGCGTCTGGACGCGCACTTGATGGTATTCGCATGAAAACAAACTTGAGGGCATAAATCACCCAACATGACGGGTGATATGATGTACCGAGGCAGTAAAGTTGAAAAGAAAATGCAAAGAATGTCGATGTTGCTACTTCCCCTGCGACGCCAGCAGTGCTGCTACATCATCATCCAGATCTCCACCCGCAAACTTCGCATAATCCTCCTCGCCATGACTGGTCTTGCGGCGCTTTGCGGCTGACCCATTCGCACCGATATCAAAGTCATTGCCGCCGCTAGGGGAGAGGTTGGGGAACGCGGGACATCTCCGGGCTGGCCAATAACGGGCAGAGAGAATCCCTCGGGGGAGGCTCTTCTGGCTCATCTGTGAACGGGCCGTGGGTGGCCTGTGAGGGTTCAGCCTTTGGTGAGCCCACGGAGTAGGTGGCCGCAAACGGGAGGTGTCACGTGATGGATCAGTCCTTGCAAATCAAAGACAAGGCATCATAGAAGGAGATGGCAAATAGGCATTCCATTACCTAGGTAGTGCTTAGGACTAGTCACTTAGTTCCAGAGTCGCCCCCAACCATCCGTCCATCCTCGGTTGATGCCGAAAGTGCATTGATGAAGGTATAATATATAATATAGGTAGATAATAATGTTGATATGGCGGTTCAGCCATACTAATGCCTTATGCAGAAGGCATCAATCCGGAGGTCGGTCTTTCTCAGAAAGAATAAAGGGTAAAAAGATGATCAGATTAATGATTTTTTATCTAGTTTTCTGGGGGATATTTATATGCGTGAAAGTACAGAATCAGACAGAATCAGAAGACAGAATCAGGGGCTTCGCCGGCGAATGACAAGGGGAGTAGTAATCATCCTTGTTGAAATAGATGCGGCCCATGACGGAATACCGTATTGGGTTGGGTCAGGGGCTTGGCGATGATGAATCAGCTGGTGCGCCGAATATTCTGATAGGATCTCGCTTGGCCTGAAACTACTGCACGCTCTAAGCCAGTTCGGGGTCCCCCAGAGCCCCAGAATTGACGCTATTGCATCATTGTCTACTCCGTAACCCCACCGTCACGACGACCGACAACGACATCCCACTGCAGACGCGGAAGCTGTCTTGTCCCCCGAACCCGAGGGGCAAGTGGCTTCCCGCCGAACCGGACCGAGTTGAGCTGCCCGACTCTGACGAATGTAATAATGGAAGCAGCGACTCGCCCGTTGATTCCGACGTGAACTCGCCCGACCATCCGTCACTCGTTCAGCAATTCCAGGCACTCATGTCGCGCGCTCCTCTGATACGCTCTTCGCCCGCGCTGGGCTCTTCCTCGTACGGCGCGGTGCGCATTCCGCAACAGTACTCTGACGACGATGCAAATCTTGCTTCTCGCCAGCAAAAAGCCGCACGCCAAGTCTCCAATGGAACTCAGCGTACAAGCTATGAGAGCTGCTCCGGGGGCCCTTCCAACGGCGGAAGACGCTCAAAACCGAAAAGATCACACTCCTCAAGCAGGCGAAAAAGCAGTGAACTGTACACGGAGGGACACAATCGACGACCCTCATCTGCCACCTCCGACGTTGGAATGGGCGCCGATTCTAAATACTCATTTGCAACGGGTCTTGCTGTACCGGGAAATCCAGTAACGCAAGAAACTCCGGGATCTTCGCCCTACATGACCAGTGACGAAGAAGGAGAAGGAGAAGAAGAAGTCTTGGATATCGAGGATGAGGACACGAAATCGGCTGAAGAGGACCCGCCTGACAACTCGCCGTAAGTTCGATCATTCAAACTAGACTTACATGTCGGTTAAGCGAGGGCAATGCTAATCAGATAACACCATAGTTATGCTCAAGTAAGAGCCACTGTCCCTGCGACAGACGACATATCTCTTTCTATCAATAGTCAGTTTTTGTCTTGAAGAATCTCGAAAACCTCTTTGCCATCCTATACTAATCGTTGCGTTTATAGCCCCTCGCATGTGGATTCTCTCGTTGCTTTTCTCGTTGACAGGTTCTGCAGCCAATCTTTTCTTTTCTCTTCGCTATCCAAGTGTCGCCATAACTCCCATTATTGCACTTGTTCTAGTCCATCCGCTCGGGAAATTTTGGGATGCACTTTTGAAGAGAACGGGTGACCCCCTCGAGGTATTTGAGAATGGGACTTTGCATCACCGAGAATCGCTATCTGGCGAAATCGACGCCCCGAGGATATACTGGACTTCAAGGGTGCGCCAGTGGTTTGCCCAGGGTCGCTGGAATGAGAAGGAGCATGCCTGCGTCTACATCAGCAGCAATGTATCCTTTGGCTTTGCTTTTGCAACTGATGTGAGTACTGATCAGGACTCTTTTTCCATTTTGCATATCTAACCAATAGCACAGGTAATTGTCGAACAGCACAAGTTCTACCAGCAGGAGGTCCCCATAATGTATCAAGTACTGCTCATCATCTCCACTCAAGTCCTGGGATATGCCTTTGCTGGTCTCACCAGACGGTTTCTTGTGCGCCCGTCGGCTATGATCTGGCCGGGGACCCTCATGTCGACTGCTATGTTTTTCACGATGCACAAAACCAGCAACGAGAAAGCCAACGGATGGAGCATCTCCCGATACAAGTTCTTCATTCTCGTATGGGCAGGTGCTTTTGCTTGGTATTTTGTCCCGGGCCTATTGATGCCTGCACTCAGTTATTTTAACGTCATCACTTGGCTCGCTCCAAAGAACGTCGTGGTGTCTAGTTTGGTGAGGACTTGTCTTTGGTTCGATGTAAATCATCTTACTGACTGTATTCTAGTTCGGCGTTGCTTCGGGTCTTGGGATGTTTCCTTTGACTTTTGACTGGGCTCAAATCGCGTATATTGGATCTCCGTTGCTCACCCCGTGGTGGGCTGCCGCCAATATCGTGACCGGTCTCGTGGTCGTGATTTGGATCGTCGCTCCTATTTTGTGTAAGATTCGGCCAGCTCGCTTTCCCCCCCCTCAATTTTCTACACGACCGAGACTGACAGGATGAAAAGATTATAAAAATGTGCTCTTCTCTTCTTACATGCCCATCCTGTCTACGGCGGTGTTTGATAACGCCGGACACCCATTTAACGTGAGCCGCATCTTGACACCTGAGTTCCTGTTCGACCAAAAGGCCTACGAGGAGTATTCACCGGTTTATTTACCTATTACCTACGTGCTGTCCTATAGTGTTCAGTTTGCTGCCTTGACTTCCCTGGTCGCCCACACCGTCTGCTGGTACGGCAAAGACATCCTGCATCAAACCCGAAAGGCATTTGAGGAAAGAAGGGAAATGCCCAATCTCGAGACATACCAGCCCCTTCGGACGGAAAATGGGCCCCCTCCTGATCGTCGCAGCAATGATATGTCAAGAGCCAGCTCTCATGAACCGGCCTGGGAGATGCCCTTGGGCGTGGAGGATGTCCACTGCCGCTTGATGAGGCGCTACGAAGATGCCCCGCTCACATGGTACCTCATTGTGCTTATTACCATGCTGGCTATCGCCACTTACACCGTGGAGCAGTACGTATCTCACTTTCCACTTATCCTTTACATCTTGGCAATGATGCTGACGTCTCATTGAAGCTACCCGGTCCACTTGCCCTGGTATGGGTTATTTCTAGCCCTTATTATCACGAGCGTGTTTTTCATCCCGGTTGGCATCATTATGGCTGTCACCAATCAACATAGCAGTCTCTATCTGATTTGCCAGCTCCTCTGCGGTATCGTCTTCCCTGGTCGACCAGTTGCGAACATGATATTCGTGACTTACTCCTACATCAGCTCCGCCCAAGGCATTAAGTTTTCCTCGGACCTGAAGCTAGGCCATTACATGAAGATCCCCCCTCGCATTCTATTTGGTGTGCAAATGATGGCAACCCTGGTATCCAGTCTGACCCAGATAGGTGTTTTAAACTGGATGTTCGCCTTTATTCCGGGTTTGTGCACCCCAGAGGCGATCAATGGATTCAACTGCCCCATTGCGCGGGTACACTTCAATGGTAGTATCCTTTGGGGAGTGGTTGGACCACAGCGCTTCTTCGGTCCTGGTGGCCTCTATCGACCCCTCGTGTGGGCGTTTCTGCTTGGTTTGATCGCACCCTTGGGAGCTTGGTTCCTTGGCCGACGGAGCAAGAAGAACATCTGGCGCATGATCAATTTCCCTGTTCTGTTCGGCAGTCTGAGTTGGATTCCGCCGGCAACGGGGTTGAATTTCTCTATCTGGGCTCTTGTGTGTTTCGTGTTCAACTACGTGATTCGGCGACGAAAGACAGCCTGGTGGGAGAAATACGCGATGACCCTCTCAGCAGCATTAGATTCTGGACTGGCATTTGCCGTGATCGTTGTGTTCTTCGCGTTTATCTACCCAGGCTGGGTTGACGGGTTCCGATGGTGGGGGACGGAGATCTATAAACAGGTGAGTATTGGACCTGCTTCTGAAAATACACTTTGCTGACTCTCCTCTTCTCTCATAGGGATGCGACTGGCTTGCATGTCCTTACAAGCAGTTGGAGCCCGGGCAAACATTCGGGGGATGAAGTGAAGACAAAGAAAAAAAAATTGGGGTCCATGTACAGACGAATGAATGAAAGTTACGGCTTCTAGATATTATATCTATTTTTCTTTTTAGGATATTTTCAAAAGTATGTATGATCATAAGAGTGAGAAAAGTTATAGTAAGTAGCTTAAGGTGACTGACGGTCGAAAGCACGTCGAAATGCCAAGCCTCTGCTTACCTCAGCCCTCGACGTTGACCTCATCGTCCTCTCTTGTCCTCTCTTGTCCTCTCTTGTCCTCTCTTTGTCTTTTTTGTGCCTACTCTCCTTCGCAGGTCCGACGCCATTGGTCCTTTTTGGTTGATGCGATCCGATATTCCATCTTCCACCCGAAGGCGATACTGCGCTCACTCCCAAGCGACATGTCGACTCCAACCAACCCCTCGAATGGCCGAACGCCAACCGGGTCGAACGGAGGCCCCCCCATGCGAATCCGCCGGCCCAAGGCAGCAGACCCGCTAGTTCGTCCCAAGAGAAAACCGGCTAAGCCTGCTGGAGCTCTGCCAGCCGGTAGCACTGCTACTAAGACTTTGCCTACGCGATTCCCGACTTCGAACACCCAGCAGGCCCCTCAGTCGACAGGGGTGCTACCTGCGCCCGTGAAGCCAGAACTCGCCGTAAACGGGTTTAGCGGGCCTTTACTGTCCCAAAATTATGTCGACTATCCGTTGGTGACAACAAAGCGAGCGTTGCGAGAGGGACTGAAAACCCACATCGCCCGGTTTGCCTCCAAACGAAGCGTCGACCCACGCGACGAATCACAATTTACTCGACCGGTGAGGCTGCACCGTCGAGACCCACGGACACGATCGCAGGATCCGAATGCCGAAAAGATTCTGGGACCCGATGGTCAACAACTCGACGAGGCGGAGCGGGAGGCACTGGATGCCAGAAGAGCCGCCCGGGAGAGGGAGCGTGCAGAAAACTTGGCCCAGATTGCGCCATCCGTGGGATCTGTCGGCAAACGACCGAACGCTCCTAAGCAGAAGACCCAACAGGTCTTCAAGTCGGACCTGACCCCTGAGGAGATCGCAAAGGCTCGTATCAAGTACGAGGAGGCGCTTCCGTGGCACCTCGAGGATTTTGATAACCGGAATATCTGGGTGGGTAACTATGAGGCCGCACTGTCGGAGACCCATGCGGTGTTTGTGCTAGACAATGGCAAGATGCGAATGATTCCTGCGGAAAAGTGGTACAAATTTAGTGCCAAGAGCCAATTTAAGGCCTTGACGATCGAGGAAGCGGAGAAGTACATGGCGAAGCGAGTCAAAGACCCGCGCTGGTTCATGGAGAAGCAACAAGAAGTCGCACAGCAGAAGGAACTGGAGCAGTACGCCAAACATCGAAAGGTCTTCGCTGGGAAGCAAGGCATTCTTGCTGGAAGAGAAGGGCTTGAGGCTAGTGAAATGGATTTTGAAGAGGATCGATTCGCGGATGATGAAGAGCACGACGATCTTTTCAACGAACAGGACGAAGATACCAAAGACGCCGAGAAACGAATCAAAGAGGACCAATTGAAGGCGAATGTGTTTGACCTCAAGGAGGAGAAAGACTATGAGGAAGAAGAAATTCGCGAAAAGAGGGAGCGTGAAGCTCGCAAAGTCCTGGGCAAAAAAGTTCGAAAGGCTCTCAAGCGAAGAGAGAGGAATTACGATTACAGCAGCGGCTCCGACGTAAATCCTTATACTGACGAAGAGGTAAGATGAGAGCTCTATATTTACCAACTTTTTTCTCAACGTTAATTTTGTCTCCTACGCCCAGACCTCCGATGACAGCGAGACCGAGCGACAAAAAGAAGAAGAACGCAAGGCCGAAGAAGAAAAGAACCAGAAAGAATCGGCCTCATCCTCCAAGGGCTCCAACACACCCTCGGGCCGACCGAAGCATACTGACCCGCTGAAGAAGTCGGCCGCCTCTCGGAAAAGGCTCGGGTCGCCTAATGCCTCAGATGCCAGTGGAACGGACACTTCTCGAAAGAAGGCGAAGAACAAGCATCAGTCTTCGCAGCCAACTCCTCAACCAACCTCTCGTCCTTTATCTCCATCCGCGTCTCAGGTGAGTGCAATGCGATTATCCTGTCAGGGTGGGCTGTGGTTTCTGATGAAGTATTCTCTACAGGCTGGCAAAAAGCGCGTCCGTAACATCCTGGGTGGATCTGGTTCTGGTAGCGACGTTGATGCCGGGGCAGGATCTGGAGGCGAGATAAGTGAGAGCGGCAAGACCAAGAAGCTGAAGCTGAATCCACCTTCGGCGGCCTCTCGTGGAGGTACGCCGCAGGGTTCCCGAGCTGGAAGCCCTGTTGCCGGCAGTCGGAGCTTCTCCGGCAGCCGAGCCAGCAGCCCCGAGGGAGCTGCTCGAGGTACGTATCTTGCGAACACGAGTCTTATCTATGGAATATATACTGACTGCGCTGGACAAGCTCGTGCAACGCCTGGACCGACTGGATCATTCCCCACCCCCGCAGAGGTTCATGCAGCTATTCCGCCGTCGGGTATCCTGACCGGTGATCTCTCGCGAGCATTCCGATCTCGTCTTGGGCCATCTAAGGAGAACCACCAACGGTTCATCGAGATTGTCAAAAAGGTCAGTGTGTACGGCAAGGAAGACCGTATGCTGCGTCCCGGCCCTTGGAAGGAGACCTGAGGCGAATTCCCGCCGTTCTTTAGTTGGGGTTCTGCAATAATAACAGAGGAATTGTGTATGGTACACCTCGGGTCTACAAATGAATTATCAACAGGCGTCATGGTGAATGATGAATTTCTAAATAACACGCATAAGTGGATGGAAAATTTGTATAGAACCCAATTCATTACGAAACTAGAACAAAACATATATATTCAACTGCGCCAAGTTTGAGACATGTCACATCACGACCTGCAGAAAACAAAGGTCTTTCTATCGAGAAAACCAAAAGAATAAACACATTAGAGATGAGGGGGAATCAACATTATTAGGCTGCACGGGCAGCGAACTCGTTGCCCTCTTCGTACTTGTCCCAGTTGGCGAGGATCGAGGCGATGCGAGGCGAGTTGGTAAGCTTGTAGACATCCTCGAAGTACTCCTTGGTGATCTCGAAGGGACGAGCAGTCACGTTGGGAATGTACTTGCCGACCAGCTTGCTGGGGTCGATGGTGGTCTTGTTAATCTTCTTGAGCAAGAAGGACCGGAAGGGCTTGACGCCTGAGCGCAGGAAAGTGCTGTGGAAGGGCACATCGATACCCTTGAGAGGGATAGTGGCAAAGCCACGCTCTAGATTGATGGGCCGCGGCTTGGCCTCAGTCTGCTTGACACACTCCTGGATGATACTCACGAGGTGAGCCTTGACATCCTCCAGAGACATAGTTTGCATCAGGGTGGGGATGTCGATGTTCTGAGCTTTAAGGAAGTTCAGAAGGTTGGTAAGACAGTCGAGAGCACGGAGCTAGGAAGCCCAAGTTAGTATGTGATGACACTCAAAACATGGATATAAAAGGAATAGCAAACTTACATCACCAGCAGCCACATATTGCATGTTGGCAACGTTGTAGTTGACAATCTCCAGAAGCCAACCGGTCTGCTCCGAAATGTTCTCGACAACGTACTGCAGTGCCTGTTCGTTGAAGGTCTTGGAGATACGGCTGGGGTTGACGGCACACATGGAGTAGTTGGACCGACCCTGCTCGTCACGCTCGACGGCGACCTGCATCGTAAGACCACGGTAGAACACCACAGACACCAAGCTCTCGATGGGCATGACATCAGCCAGGGCAGCCAGAGCCGAGTATTCACCCAGGGAGTGACCAGCGAAGCTGCTGTCCCGCTGCACCAGGCCTTTGGAGCGCATGTCCTCGAAGCTGGCCTTTTCCATCAGGGTAAGGGCGGGCTGAGTGAACTGAGTGGCAGACAGCAGGCCGGTCGGAGAACGGTAGGTGTACGATGCGCTAGTCTCGTCAACCTTCTTGAATATCTTCTCCGACTTGATCGATCCATCCGCATTCACCGATTCGAAGGTCATCGCCATGTAGTTCTGGCGAATGGCCTTGCCCCGCGGGCCACCGAAGTGGACGGTAAGCTCCTTGGGATTGTTCTTGACGATGTCGATGATGGACAGACCGTAGTTCTCAATGAAGTGGCGATCAGCGCGGTCCCAGACCTCCTTAGCCACGGGACTGCTGGCATAGAGCTCCATACCCATACCCTGCTCCTGAGAACCCTGACCGGTGAAGACGTAGGAGGTAACAGGCTGCTCCACCTCCGCCTCACCTAAGAGAACCTTCTCCTCGGTTTCCTTGTTGCTGGCCTCAACCTTGATGATCTTGCGACCGGCAATCATACCGACGTGCTGGAGCTTGACAGTGATCATATCATTCGGCAGCACCATGCCGACCAAAGAGACGTGGAAGCCCCGAACACGGCCGATGTTGTTTTCGGCAGCCCAGGTCTCCACAAAGCTGCGCACCGCGGCACTGCTGTACATGCCGTGGGTGATAGTACCCGGGAGATTGGCGTAGCTGGAGAAGACACGTGAGACGTGAATGGGGTTGTAGTCGCCGGAGACGCGAGCGTAGGTCTCGTTCGAGGCCGGGGAACGTAGCTCCAGAGCAGTCTTGCCACTGAGAGGGATGGGATTCTCGAAGTAAACTGGCTGCTCAATCGAAGTTCCATTGCGCTGCAGGTAGTCAATCACCGGGTTACCGTGGGAAGTGCCGGCCTGGTATTCAACAGAGGCAACCTGGATGACCTCCTTGGTGGGTAGCTCAAGCAGGACCTGACCGACGGTTTGAACATTGCTGAAGACGGTCCTGTTCTTGAAGCGGATCAAGCTCTGCAGACGGAAAGTAATGGTCTGGCCCAGGAGCTCAATGTCAGACTCATCCATGCAGAACCACTCCTTGGAGCGGAGGATAGCGACATCCCGGCTGGTGGCGAGGTGGACCTGCATGGGCACCTCGTCCTTGCGTTGGAAAGTGTTCTCGAAATCCAAGTAGTCACCGCGGTACAAGAACTGACTGGTGACATGCATAATAGCATTGCCGTCCCGCTTGATAGTGCCGCACACCTCGACCATCTTGCCAGATTCCTGGTTGATGACGGCGTTGATCTGGGCAGTGGTATCCAGGACATCACCGACCTTCAGCGGCTGAGCGCCAGGGACCATCTTGAAGCCATTGGACAGGTGGACCAGTCTCAGCAGGTCTCCATCAATGGTGCGAGGGAAGATGGGCTTGGTGATGGCCTTCCAGCCCGCCACGATGGCAAAATCCATGGGGGCAAAGACCTCTTTGCCGGGACGGTCAACAAATGCCTCGCCAGTGTTGCCGACAGCGTGGACGAAGTCGGCGACAGCCTGGGAAGTGATGGTTTCCCGACCACCGCTGAAAGTAGCGGTGGTGGGGGTGTCGAAGGGTACATCCTTGTTGCCGAACCAGATGCGGTAGTAGAACTCCTTGATGCGGTCATTGCGATCTCCCATGACCTCACGGATGGGGGCATAGCCGGTCTCCGGGTGGTAGGTGAATAGGAAGGTCAGGGGGACAACGCCGCCCTCGGCGGTACGGCCCTCGAAGAGAGTCAGGCTGATCTGACCATTCTCGTTCATCTTGGACTCGACAGTCTTCACCAACTTGCCCGACTGGTAGGGCTCCCGGACGCTAATGACGGTCTTGGCGGGATCATTAGGGTTGGTGATCTCCACGTAGAGACCAGCGGTGGGCGCCACGATCCGCTTCATCGGGTTAGTCTGGAAGCGATGACCCTGGACGAACACGTCGGCCAAGAACAAGGCATGACGCCAGGAGTATGAATCACCGGCCAGAAGGCGGAGCCAACGGTCGACTTCGGGCAATTCAACCGAGGAAGACGACGACAGACGGAATGCAATCTTGTTAGGCTCTTCCGAGACAGTAAGACCTTCCAGCTCCTGCTTGTCCTCGGAACTGAGCATCTGTCCACCGAAATACTCAATCACTGGGATCTTGCTCTTGTCACCGCCATACACGTCGCGGAGAAGGCCGGCGATGTGGCCCTTGTGAACACCGTCGAGGATATCTTGCACAGGTTCATCAATGATGTTGGAGAAGCGAGCAGCCATGGGACCCTGCAGAATGCAAGTACGGCCGACATCCTGATCCACGACAGCCTCGAGGTCCTCGCTCTGCCAGAGAGAGTCTTTCTTGAAGAAGTACTCGAAGTTCTCATCGAGAGAGGGAACGAAAGGAACGGGCTTTTGTCCCCGGCGCTGGCAGAGCAGAAGGAAGTGCTGCACATCCTGTGCGTTGATCAACTGAGAAGAAGCCTCGGGATAAGCCGCCAGAATGCTGTCAACGGCCGGGTAAGGGGTATCGAGCTCAGAGTAGCTCTGCAGCTTAGAGTCTTGGTCATTCGCAGTAGTAAAACGCTCCTCAACACGGCGCAGGAAGTCACCAGTGAGGCGCTTCAGAGAGGCATCGATCCAGCGAGACTCGTGCTTGACGTACATAAGATCCACCATGCGGTGAACCACCTCCGCGTAGGTCATATCCTCCAAGTCCACGGTCTCTCCAGCGGCGTTGCGGCCGAACCACACCTTGTGGAAGTCATCGTTGAGCTTCTTGATGATGTAGTTGCGCTGCTTTTTAAGCTCGGGAACACGCTTCGCCTTGTCGAGTTTGAAGATCTTCTGGTCCATCTCCTGCCAGAAGAGAACACCGCGAGTGGCCAGCTTGTGAATGGGCTCGCCCATCTCAGACAGAACGGTGATCACGCCGCCAGTGGCACCCTTGTAAGTCTTCTCCCACTCCTCATCGTCGACACCGGGGGCATCAGCTATGGCCTTTTTGGCGTTCTTGGAGGTGTGCGCCTCCTTTGCAATCATCATGCGACTACCGAAAAGGCATCCGTCAAAGGGCATGGCAGGATAGCCAAACTTGGAGGACCAGGTACCGGAGAGGTAAGGGTAGGTATCCTCAGCTCCACCGAAACCACTACCGGCGACAAGAACGATGTTGTCGCACTTCCGGATGCGGCTGTACATTTGAAGGATGGGCTGATGGAAGTCCTCAAACGAGTGGTGACCACCACCACGACCACCAGTCCACTGCATGATGATGGGAAACTTGGGGTTGGCCTTGGCAATGTTGATCACCTGCTGAATGGCATCAACGGAGCCGGGCTTGAAAGCGATGTGCTTGATACCGAGGGTCTCGATGTACTCATTGGCGACCTCGATAGAAGGCACACCGGCACCAATGGTCAGGCCCTCAATGGGAACACCGTCAGCGCGCAACCGACCGATCAGAGGGATCTGCCAAGCCATGGCACGGGGGTTCACATAGATCAGGTTGATCGTGATACCACGCCCCGGCGGAATTGCCTTCTCGATCTTGGTGATAGCCTCGGTCATCGTTTTGGCGTTGTAGTAACCTCCGCCAGCAAGCTCAACATGGTAACCAGCATTCATCGTGGCGGCCACGAAGTCCCATGGGACAGTAGTAGGTGTCATACCAGCCACCATGACTGGAGGAATACCCAACAGGCGACTCATTTTGGTGTCGACGTAGGTCTCACCGGTGGAAGTCTGCACCAGACGCGGGCCGTGCTCCTTGACCCAGTCAGAGGCATACTTGACCGAGTGCTCATCACGGTCGAATAACTCCGGCTTGTAGCCAACTTCGGCATTGGTGCCGTCCATCTCACCAGCCAGGATAACCCGGACACCGGTACCGTCCTTGTTCCGGTTGGTGAGCACACCCAGACCCGAGATGCCGCCGGGTCCGAAGTCAACGATGTGGGTGGCGCCAGGGAAGACAGTAGCTTGTTCCCAATTGACGGCATCGTGAGTGATCATGCGGACCAGAGCAGGGACGGCGCTCTTGTCCCCCAGCTGGCGCAGATCCTCTCCAGACTGAGTGTGGAAAACGGGAATAGCCAGGGACTTGGCAGGGAGGTCGATATCCTCCAGGTCCTCGAGAATGCGGTCGTAGGCTGAGGTGAGATACTGGCTGTGGAAGGGGGCGGTGATCGGGAGGAAGCGGTTGACGAACCGAATCTTCCGCTGGGTGAAGGGAATCCGATTCTGGTCCAGGCCGGTGGGCGCCTTGACCTTACGAAGGCGCAGGTTCAAACCATAGAGCGAGATCGGGGGACCAGTCACCACAAAGTTGCGCGCACTGTTGACCAGGGAAATGGAAATGTGGCGATCCTGGGGCAAATGCTGATTGGTGGCATCAATATGTTCCTGAACGGCGGTACGAGACAGATCCCGGATGGAAAGCATGGGGGTCGGTGTGCCCTCGCCGTTCTCAATTGAATCCTGCAGGACCGACGGAGCAATTGATGTGCGGGGATAGGCCTGCTGGCTGCGCAGACCAATCCAGAACAGCATCGTCAAGGCATCCCGAGTGGCCTTGGCGAAGGTCTCCCAACTAGTCGCCGTGGCAATGGCAGCGGCGGTCACGACGCCCTGGGAGTGTCCAGTGGTCCCCTTAATGCGCTCTAGAAGGTCACCAGGCTGACGGCCCAGGACCTTGCAGGTCACCATGTAATGGGCCAGCTGGACCAGGCCGATCAAAGGCAAACTGACGGGGGCCGACACCAAGTAGTCGGTATCGGGCTGAGTATCGCGATCTTTGAGCCATTGCATAATATCCAGACCCTTGGGGTAGAGCTTGCTCGCCTCGGGCTCGCGCGAGAGAGATTGCAACAGCTCTGCGGAGGAAACAATCAAACTCTCGACGAAGGAGGGGTAGGTAGTGTAAATCGAACGCAGCTCGTCGAAGTACTCCTCGATGTTACCCTGACCACCAAAGACAGTGTAAATGCCGGCGGCACCGTCTGAGGCAGCACGGAACAGGGCAGAATCGTAGGGCTTAGTGGGCCGCCCCGCGGCGGCTCGTCCAGCGTAGTAGGCCTCAACCACCTGGTTCTTCTTGGGAACAATGCCGGGCAGAGTAGCTGCCACGGCGTGAACGTCATTGCCGCGCATGAAAGCACGCTCGAACTCGTTCAGGACGAGCTTGAGGACCTCGAGATAGCTACCCTGAGAATCATCTTCACCCTCCTCGACCTCGTGGGCGACTTTGCCGATATAACGGGCCACCAGCTCTGTGACGGACGAGGGCTCATCATCCTGGGCCAATTCATCTGTGGGTTCGGGTAATGAAGCAGTGAAGCTGTCTTTCAATTGCGAGGCGTGGAAATGGAGCGAGGTGGGGACGAGGAAAGAAAACTCGAGGGAGCCATGTGAGAGGATGAGGGGGCGGAGGGATTGAGAAGACCGGGGGGTGTTGATGCCGGTCTGGGGACCGGTCGATGTGCCGTACATGATGGAAGTCCTCTCTCTTCTGGAGACCCTAGCGGGACTCGTTGTTCAATCGAGGATCTGGAGAGCAATGAGCATGAGCATGCGCTAGGCGGGATTAACGGTGAAATATAGAAAGGGAAACAAAACAACTTACAATCCTCAATTCAAGAATGCCCGAACAAGGCACTTAATTAAAAAACAAATAACAAGAGAAATAGAACGTCACAAGGAAAGGGAATGGGGGGGGGAGAGAGGAGAGTGTACACAAGGGAAGAGACGTTCAGAGTAAAAAAAAAAGATCCGCTGTTGAACTGCAACCGGCTCAAAGCGGTTTAGGGCGGCGACCCGCCCCAATCGCTGTTCAACATGTATTTTTGCGTAATCTGGCGGTCGCAAAGGTAACAAGGTGTAACTGCTGGGAATTGCTGACATAGTGGAGCAGAACCTGGGACGATGGGGTGTTGGGCATCTTCTCATTGGTGCTATGTATGTCAGGTACGTCCCCACCGTGTTTTGCTGACCAGTCGCACCAGCGCCGAGTCTTCGGCCGACGGCTCATCTGCCGCGAGCGCCAGATCCGGAGCTGCGGTGCTCGGAGGCCCCAACGACCTCAACTCTTCTGGCCCATCCCTTCTATCCGATTACTACATACTATACACGCTACTTAGTCCGTATCCTATGCGAGAGAAAAAAAAAAAAAAAAAAAAAAAAAAAGGTGGTTTACAATTTTGAGTAGCACCATCAGTTCTTCTTTCTATTTATTTTTATTCTCATAATAAAAATCTTTGAGTTGCGGCAGGAAGCTACGCGAACCCAGCGAAGACCCGCCAAGGTCACCGTAAAAATTACGCGTGGTATCTGGTATTACCAGCCTATCGGCTATCGCTTTCCCACCTCTTTTTTTTGTTGCAAACCTTCTGTCTCGAGGCCTTGACCTGACCCTCTCTCTCTCTCCTCTCCTCCAAACGATTGTTGCCATTTCTTTCCTTTTTCTTCTTTTTCGTGTGCATTTCTTCCTTGGAAAGCCTTTCTTGGGCATTCAGCGACGACTCCCCGTCGCGCACCCCAGGACGTGCGTCCTGCTCCTACCTTAATACCTTAACGATACCCCTACAACACCATGCGTCCTGAGATTGAGCAGGAGCTCGCTCACACCTTGCTGGTGGAGCTGCTTGCCTACCAATTTGCCTCTCCCGTCAGATGGATTGAGACTCAAGATGTCATCCTCGCCGAACAACGCACCGAGCGCATTGTCGAGATCGGTCCCGCAGACACTCTGGGAGGAATGGCCCGCCGGACGCTAGCCTCCAAGTACGAGGCCTACGACGCCGCCACATCCGTGCAGCGTCAAATTCTTTGCTACAATAAGGATGCCAAGGAGATCTACTATGATGTCGACCCCGTTGAGGAGGAGCCGGTCACCGAGCCCGCCGCTGCGGCTCCTTCTGCTGCACCGGCTACCGCCGCACCTGCTGCCGCTGCGGCTGCTCCCCCGCCACCTAGCGCCGGGCCAGCTGCGGCTGTAGAGGACGCTCCAGTATCTGCAGTCGATATTCTGCGGTCCTTGGTTGCGCAGAAGCTGAAGAAGAGTCTGGCCGATGTACCATTGTCAAAAGCCATTAAGGATCTAGTTGGAGGTAAGTTTTCGATCAATTGGCAACAAATATTCAATTCAAAGGCCTAACGTATGACTCAAGGTAAATCCACATTACAAAACGAAATCCTTGGAGACCTGGGCAAGGAATTCGGCTCGACACCCGAGAAGCCGGAAGACACCCCGCTGGATGAGTTGGGCGCAGCGATGCAGGCCACCTTCAATGGCCAATTGGGCAAGCAGTCGTCGTCCCTCATTGCACGAATGGTCTCCTCGAAGATGCCAGGTGGTTTCAACATCACGGCAGTTCGGAAATATCTAGAGACTCGCTGGGGCTTGGGCGCAGGCCGCCAGGACGGTGTGCTGTTGCTGGCCATTACCATGGAGCCCCCCGCCCGTCTGGGCTCGGAAACTGATGCCAAGGCGTTCCTGGACGACATTACCAACAAGTACGCCGCTAGTGCCGGCATCAACCTGTCAGCCCCCGCGGCCGGCGGCGACCCCGGTGCAGGTGCCGGTGGCATGATGATGGACCCCGCGGCCATTGATGCTCTGACCAAGGACCAGCGAGCTCTGTTCAAGCAGCAATTGGAGGTCATTGCCCGTTACCTGAAGATGGATCTGCGCGCCGGCGACAAGGCCTTTGTCACGTCCCAAGAGACCCAAAAGGCGTTGCAGGCACAGATTGATCTTTGGCAGGCCGAACACGGTGACTTCTATGCCTCGGGTATCGAGCCCTCCTTCGATCCGCTGAAGGCCCGTGTCTACGACTCCTCGTGGAACTGGGCCCGTCAGGATGCCCTCAGCATGTACTACGACATTATCTTTGGCCGTCTCCAGGTGGTTGACCGTGATATTGTGAGCCAGTGTATTCGCATTATGAACCGCTCCAACCCTCTTCTCCTCGAATTCATGCAGTACCACATCGACAACTGCCCCACTGAGCGCGGCGAGACCTACCAGCTCGCCAAGGAGCTAGGCCAGCAGCTCATTGAGAACTGCCGGGAGGTGATGGGCGTCGCCCCCGTCTACAAGGATGTCGCCGTTCCTACTGGACCTCAGACTACTCTTGACGAGCGAGGCAACATCGGCTACATGGAGGTTCCCCGAGCCAGTGCCCGCAAGCTGGAGCATTACGTCAAGCAGATGGCTGAGGGTGGTCCCATCTCCGAATACAGCAACCGCAACAAGGTCCAGAACGACCTCAAGAGCGTCTACAAGCTCATCCGCAAGCAACATCGTCTCTCAAAGTCATCGCAGATCCAGTTTGACGCTCTCTACAAGGATGTTTTGCACGCTCTTAGCATGAACGAGAACCAGATTATGCCCCAGGAGAACGGCGGCGCTAAGAAGTCTGGTCGCAGTGGCCTCAAGCGCACCACGACCCGCCCCGGCAAGGTCGAGACCATTCCTTTCCTCCATCTGAAGAAGAAGTCCGATCACGGCTGGGACTACAACAAGAAGGTCACCGGCACCTACCTGAAGGTCTTGGAGTCGGCTGCTCAGAATGGTCTTTCCTTCCAGGGTAAGAACGTTCTGATGACTGGTGCCGGTGCCGGTTCCATTGGTGCCGAGGTTCTGCAGGGTCTGATCAGCGGTGGTGCCAAGGTGGTCGTCACCACCAGCCGATTCTCTCGCGAGGTGACCGAGTACTACCAGGCTATGTATGCTCGCTACGGCGCTCGTGGCTCGCAGCTTGTTGTTGTGCCATTCAACCAAGGTAGCAAGCAGGATGTGGAGGCTCTTATCGACTATGTCTACGACTCCAAGAAGGGTCTCGGATGGGACCTGGACTTCGTTGTTCCATTTGCCGCAATCCCGGAGAACGGCCGCGAGATCGACAATATTGACTCCAAATCGGAGCTGGCACACCGCATCATGTTGACCAACTTGCTCCGCCTCCTTGGCTCTATCAAGACCCAAAAGCAGACCCATGGCTTCGAAACTCGTCCCGCACAAGTTGTGCTGCCCTTGTCGCCCAACCACGGCACTTTCGGCAATGATGGTCTCTATTCCGAGTCCAAGTTGGCTCTGGAGACTCTCTTCAACCGCTGGTACTCGGAGAACTGGAGCAACTACCTCACCATCTGCGGTGCAGTTATCGGCTGGACTCGTGGAACCGGTCTGATGAGCGGCAACAACATGGTCGCCGAAGGCGTTGAGAAGCTCGGAGTACGCACTTTCTCGCAGCAGGAGATGGCTTTCAACCTTCTTGGTCTGATGTCCCCGGCTATTGTCGACCTTTGCCAGCTTGACCCTGTCTTCGCTGATCTCAACGGTGGGCTCCAGTTCATTCCCGATCTCAAGGGCTTGATGACGAAGCTTCGTACCGACATCATGGCGGACAGCGATATTCGCCAGGCTGTTATCAAGGAGACTGCGATTGAGAATAAGATCGTCAATGGCGAGGACAGCAGCGCTTTGTACAAGAGGGTCGTTGCCGAGCCTCGTGCCAACATCAAGTTTGAATTCCCCACGCTCCCTAATTGGGAGAAGGAGATCAAGCCGCTCAACGAGTCTCTCAAAGGCATGGTTAACCTGGACAAGGTGGTCGTTGTCACCGGTTTCTCCGAGGTTGGTCCTTGGGGTAACTCTCGCACTCGCTGGCAGATGGAGGCCTATGGCAAGTTCTCTCTCGAGGGCTGCGTTGAAATGGCCTGGATCATGGGTCTGATCAAACACCACAACGGCCCCCTCAAGGGCAAGGCCTACTCTGGTTGGGTTGATGCCAAGTCTGGCGAACCCGTTGACGACAAGGACGTCAAGCCGAAGTACGAGAACTTCATCCTGGAGCACTCTGGTATCCGTCTCATCGAGCCCGAGCTATTCAAGGGTTATGATCCCAAGCAGAAGCAGCTGCTTCAGGAAATCGTCATCCAAGAGGACCTGGAGCCCTTCGAGGCTTCCAAGGAGACCGCCGAGGAGTTCAAGCGCGAGCACGGCGACAAGGTCGAGATCTTTGAGATCCCCGAGTCTGGCGAGTACACTGTCCGTCTCCGCAAGGGCGCCAATCTGCTCATCCCGAAGGCGCTACAGTTCGACCGCCTCGTGGCCGGTCAGATTCCCACCGGCTGGGATGCTCGCAGATATGGTATCCCCGAGGACATCATTGAGCAGGTGGACCCTGTCACTCTGTTCGTCCTTGTCTGTACTGTTGAGACCATGCTTTCCGCCGGTGTCACCGACCCTTACGAGTTCTACAAGTATGTCCACCTTTCCGAGGTTGGTAACTGCATTGGTTCCGGTATCGGTGGTACCCACGCTCTGCGCGGCATGTACAAGGACCGCTACCTGGACAAGCCGCTGCAGAAGGATATCCTGCAGGAGTCCTTCATCAACACCATGAGTGCCTGGGTCAACATGTTGCTCCTGTCTTCTACCGGCCCCATCAAGACTCCTGTCGGTGCCTGTGCCACTGCCGTCGAGTCGGTTGACATCGGTTACGAGACCATTGTCGAGGGCAAGGCTCGTGTCTGCTTCGTCGGTGGTTTCGATGACTTCCAGGAGGAGGGCTCTTACGAATTTGCCAATATGAAGGCCACCAGCAATGCCGAGGATGAGTTCGCCCACGGTCGCACACCCCAGGAGATGTCGCGTCCGACCACCACCACCCGTGCCGGCTTCATGGAATCGCAGGGTTGTGGTATGCAGCTCATCATGAGCGCGCAGCTTGCCCTTGACATGGGTGTCCCCATCCACGGTATCATTGCCCTCACGACCACCGCTACTGATAAAATCGGCCGTTCCGTCCCTGCCCCCGGTCAGGGTGTCCTCACCACTGCCCGTGAGAACCCTGGCAAGTTCCCATCGCCTCTGCTGGACATCAAGTACCGTCGGCGCCAGCTCGACCTGCGCAAGAAGCAAATCAAGGAATGGCAAGAGTCTGAACTTCTGTATCTGCAGGAGGAGGTTGAGGCTATGAAGGCCCAGAGCGATGAAGACTTCAATGCCTCTGAGTACATGCACGAGCGGGCTCAGCACATTGAGCGTGAGGCTGTTCGCCAGGAGAAGGATGCGCAGTTCAGCCTGGGCAACAACTTCTGGAAGCAGGATTCGCGTATCGCTCCCCTGCGCGGTGCCATGGCCACCTGGGGTCTCACCGTCGATGACATCGACGTCGCCTCTTTCCACGGCACCTCGACCGTTGCCAACGACAAGAACGAATCGGACGTCATTTGCCAGCAGCTCAAACACCTGGGCCGCACGAAGGGTAATGCCGTTATGGGTATCTTCCAGAAGTACCTCACCGGTCACCCGAAGGGTGCCGCCGGTGCCTGGATGTTCAACGGCTGTCTGCAGGTCCTGGAAAGCGGTCTCGTCCCTGGTAACCGCAATGCCGACAATGTCGACAAGGTGATGGAGAAGTTCGACTACATCGTCTACCCCAGCCGCAGCATTCAGACCGACGGGATCAAGGCGTTCTCCGTTACTTCCTTTGGTTTCGGTCAGAAAGGTGCTCAGGTCATTGGTATCCATCCCAAGTACCTGTTCGCCACTCTTGACCAGGCCCAGTACGAAGTCTACAAGACCAAGGTGGAGGCTCGCCAGAAGAAGGCCTACCGCTACTTCCACAACGGCCTGATCAACAACAGCATCTTCGTTGCTAAGAGCAAGGCTCCTTATGAGGATGATCAGCAGAGCAAGGTCTTCCTGAACCCCGACTACCGCGTAAGCGTCGACAAGAAGACCTCTGAGCTGAAGTACTCTTCCACTCCCCCCAAGGCTGACAGTGCGGAGGGCACCCGGCAAATGGTCGAGTCATTGGCTAAGGCCAACGCCACTGAGAACTCCAAGGTTGGTGTCGACGTCGAGAACATCGACGCAATCAACATCTCCAACGAGACTTTCGTGGAGCGCAACTTCACTGCTAGCGAGCAGGAGTACTGCCGCAAGGCCGCCTCGCCCCGGTCCTCGTTCGCAGGCCGATGGAGCGCAAAGGAAGCCGTGTTCAAGTCGCTGGGTGTCACCAGCAAGGGTGCCGGCGCTGCCCTGAAGGAAATTGAGATCGGATGCGACGCGAATGGCGCTCCGGTGGTAACTGTAAGTATCGATGACCCCTTAACAATATCAGGTGATCGGCAACGCTAATGGGTGATCTTTTTCTAGCTTCATGGTGCCGCTGCCGCCGCCGCCAAACAAGCCGGCGTCAAGTCGATCAACGTCAGCAT
This sequence comes from Penicillium sp. VS AB III KN, assembly GCA_019775275.1. Classification (NCBI taxonomy): domain Eukaryota; kingdom Fungi; phylum Ascomycota; class Eurotiomycetes; order Eurotiales; family Aspergillaceae; genus Penicillium; species Penicillium sp. VS AB III KN. Next base: position 54,830 of record JACWGB010000004.1, read on the forward strand.
CAGCCATAGCGACTCGCAGGCCGTGGCTGTCGCGGTCTCGCAGCTCTGAGATCACCGTACATTCTTGGATCCTGGGTTTGTTTACATAGATGCTGATGGGAATCGCCATTGACGCTTTTTTTCTCGGCTCCTTTTTCTCTTTTGAGACGTGATGATTGTGATTTATATTTGTTTCTTTTCTAGTGTCAGGCCAGCTTCGTCGCCTGGTTCATTTGGTGTTTATAATGGGTGTAATGACATGCCTTAATCTTGTTCAAAAACTCGTTATTCTTTGGGCGTAAACATACAAGTGCTAAATCATGATCCCCTCAATGGGCAAATCAAGCGATAAAGCAACTGAAACACCATATATCTAGACAGTTACCTAGGTACAGATAGCAGCTTTTATCCCAATAACTGGTTACAGACGAACTTTCTCTCATTATTTACAACAAATAGACATACATAGCAGCATTATCACTTCAAGGCCACGGCAGCACGATTCAACGGGCCCCAATTGGCGCGCGGGTTAATCTGATACCGCACCAAACGCTTCTTCGAGTGCGCAGCTGACGCCTCGCGGCCAAGAGCTGCGTCAAATTTAACTTCTAGGGAGCTGGGATGTGGCCGCTCGCCGGGTCGCGCAGTGGGTTGCTTCGTGGCATCTCCAGGCTGAGGCGCGGTACCGGGGAGCACTCTATCCACAGAGCCTGCCGTGGGGTTCAATGCCTGCCGTGATCCGGACCGATACAGAGAGGCTTCCACCTTGGTGATTAGGTCACTGACATCTCGCCCGGACTCGATGGCATCGAGGAGATCTCTCTTCATCAGTGCCAGACATTGGTCCCCGTCATGTACATTACGCAGGTTATCACGGCTCTTGGCCATGATCGCGGCGCCTGGGGTCCCCGGCTTCAGGGAGCCTTCCTTGATGGGGGAGTGCTGACGAACCCATTCACGCATGATCTCCCAGATTACGCTCCAGGGGGCATCGGTGCGGATCGAGTTCGGTTTGGCATGGCTCCGAGTAGAGCGGTAGCCACAAGAGCGGATGGCGCCGCGGAACTCATCGATGGGAATGGTAGAGCAGTGCAGTACTTTAGAAAGAGCGCTGAGCTGGAAGTAGAAAGGGAATGGTTCCCGAGCAGCGGGATCCATTCGAGGTACTATGGCTGGGTATTCAGAGTCTTCGGGCTTGGTCTCCGCCGTCTCAGCTTCGTTGGTTTGCTGCTGGTTGCCGGATTTGGTTGCCGCAGGAGTGAGATCCAGGTCTTCTTCCAGAGCGGTGGTCAGCATGCCCTCTATCCTAGGAATGGTTTGGTAGGTCTCAGGATCCAGAGTAGGAAGAAGAGCCAGAATCCTCTGGATGTAATGAGGGTTATGAAGCGGGCCACCCCACATAGGACCCGCGATATGAGTCTTGAAGCCGCAGTGCTCGCAGTGTGGGCCTGCCGAAGGGCCCTGAGCCAGACCATAGTGATAGAAAGGGTTTCCTTTCTTGTCCAGCCTTTGCTTAGTGGCGGCGAGGGGTTGTATACTCCAAGCACCACATCCGGAATCGCAGTTGTAAACAAGCATCGTGTTGCCGGCAGTGAACTTGACCAGCGCAGGGGAGCGGTATACACGGACAAACACACGCGCGTAGAAGTCAATCGACAACGAAAGCAGAGGCTCAATGGAAAGGCCATACTTGGCAGCCGACATAGCAAGTGAGTTCAGGATCAACCGCAGTCCGCCCTCGTGCGAGTGCGAGCCTTTAATTGACACACCTCCGTACAGAGAGAATGCCTTTTCCGGATATCCAGTCGAAGCCCAAACACCGGCATCAGTGCAAGTGACACAGAGTAGACCACCATCTCTGACACCCTGGATGGCGGCGTCGATGAATGGAGATGCAGTGCCGTACGGGTCAAGGTCAATCACGTCGAATTTTTGAAGTGCGTTCAGTCCGTACATGTATGCGCGCGCATCGCCGAGGTGGGGTTGGACCCGATCTTGCAGCTTGTTATACTCAATGTTCGTCTTCATTGACTTGATTGCAGAGGCTGATAAGTCATTGGCCACAACTTTAGAGACCGGAAGCTCTGAGGCGTAGCGAAGTGCGCGCAGTCCCGTTGCAGACAGAGCATCCAGAATGGTATAAGAAGGCTCTGCAGTGGAGTCAGACGCCGCCTCTTTCTTTCCATTTCCAGTCTGCTCGCTGCTCTCCGTCTTTGTTTCATTGGCTCCCTCCGCCGCCAACTTGATTGCTTGGTCCTCCGTGTCCGCCTCACGCTTCCGCTTCTTCCCTGATACGCGCTTCTTCAACTTCTGTTTCTTTGACTCCAGCAGAGACTCTCCGTAGGCACGAATAGCCAAAACACTCAAGTCACGGTTGAACTGCTGAATCGGGTTGTAGAAGACTGATTGCGACTCGTCTTCTTCCTTGAGGTCCCTTCTTGTTGCCTTGGAGGCGGCTTCCTGCGCTGGAGGGTTGAGAATATATGCGCGGCCCTCCTTGATTACCAGGTAGTCCGTGTCGCGGAATTGCACCAGGTCGGAAGAATTGGTCGAGCTGTCCATGGCTCTCGGCGAATGGCAAAATGATCTCAGTCTTGACCAGGCGGGGGTGGTTGCGGTGGTTATGGTGGTTATGGGGTTTGTTCGCAGGAGCTGTGCAGCAACGGGAAGATCAAATGCGCATCTTCGAGCTCTTCGAGACAGGATGAATAGCAAGAGACGCCGCGAGGTCATGGACGAGCGAGGTGCGTGGAAAGCGAAAATGCGCGGATGGAAAAAAGATTACACGCACGGACCAAGTCACCGCCTGCTCTACTTGTAGATCTATAGAACTATAGAATTATACTGTGAATCAGATCAAACCCATGATACTTGGGTAGTTACTCGATGAGAATTAAGCACCTCGATGAATATCTAGAAGGACTTAGGTGTGTGTCGTTGCTCGCCTTCAAATGTTGCTCGCATCGAAGTGTTCAAGGGTACAATTAACAATTAGTCGTATTTACATGCTAGAGTACAAAGTATATGTTCATCATAACCAGTCGCCGATGAGGGGCACCTGGCTATACATCTCATTCCACCCTTGTGCTTCCCAGCCAGCGCCTTCGCCGGCGCGTCCAACGATGCCGAGGGCACCAGCCAGCCAGAGAGCAGCACCCACGGCAGCAACTCCATTTACCATCCACCACATCTTGCGCTGTCTCCTTGCGCGGTCCTGATTCTCCGCATAGCCCAAATAGCCTTCCAGGGAGCCCTTGCTACTGCGTTCTTTACGGACCGTGGTGACTCTCCAGCCCACCCAAGTGGCCCATCCACCCACAAAATGCCACACACTGGCGGTGACAAACAGTAGGTAGAAGACGTTCCAGAATATGGGGCTGCGCGCAATGCCATGGGCAACATAGCCCAAGCCCACGCCGGAACTACCGCCTTCCACCATCAGCGGTGTAGCACGATTTACCAAAACATGAAGGCCGATCAATGGCGTAATGAAATACCCCGTGCGGGCTTGAAGAGAGAACCGGGGCCAGAAGGACAGCGATTCTCGCTGAGCACGTGTCTCCGCGCCATATAACCGAGCGCGTCGCGAGGCACGAATGTTACGCAACGCGATTCCAGAGATAATGTGCGTGAGAATGGGGATAGTGAGGACGAGATGCTCAAGACCGGGAGCCTGGTAAACCGGTCGCGTGAGCAGGAGATAGGGTTCGCTCGCCGGCACGGAGCGGGTCAAAAGTGGGAAGAGCGCGGTATTAGCGAAGTGCAACGCAAAGAAAGCCGTTGGTGGATAAGTCGAGTATTTCTGAAGACCCGACACTGCAATTTTTGGTCAGGACATGTCTATATCGAGACTTGTGCGGGTTTGGGCCCAACATACGCAATGCATCCCACCGATGGGTTCGGAGGCCCAAGTTTGGGGCAGGAAATCCACAGGTGCGCTTCGGCTTGTCTTCCTCAGGTTTATGGAAGTATTCGCCGTTCTCAAGGCTCTCGAGATTGGGGGTTGAGTCGTCCACAGGCGAAGGATCCAGCTCTTGCATGGAGATGACCGACTTGGTGTCGATGTCCTGCGGTTTGGCATCCATTGTGGACCGAATTCTTCGTGGGAATGGAAAAGGGAAGAGGACCAAAAAGAATATAAATAAAGGGAAATTGTGTACTACAAGGAAATCATCACTCGTGCCAGTCGTGCTCAACGTTAAGGAAGAAAAGGTGGAGAGAAAACGAGGAAAAGTTGGGGACGGACGATCTTGCTGATTCCGCCCAACACGGCGCCTCTGATAGGTCTATGACTTGGCACTTACACTCTTCGTCTCCTCACGACTTGGTAGCAATGGCGCCGGTATCTCCCCCGGAACGACACAGTATGGCCGCATGCTAATATGTACACAGCGAGGCTTCACTAATCCCGCTCCCAAGGTGCGATCACTACCAAGCCTCCCAAGACACGTCCACTGACAGCCCGAGCAGACCGAGTCGGCGCGGTCCGCACTCAGCGCCTTCACATGCACGCTCTGCAATAAATCATATTCACGACACCCGGAATACGAGGCACATATATCCTCATACGACCACCAGCACCGGAAACGTCTTCAGGACCTTAAACAGCTCTCGCGCGACCCAAATGCTGCAGAGAAGGCCCGTCGCGCTGAGCGCAAGGCTGATGCGGAGGCCGGGTTGAAGGTCATTGATGCACCCGCAGGTAACTCGAATGCAATTGGAGGAAGCACTGGTGGGAAGAGTGGGGGAGGCTTCAAAAAGGGCGGCTTCAAGAGCTCTTTCGCATCTGTCAAAGGCCCTGCAGCACCGGTGAAGAAGAACGTCTTGGGCAACGATGACGACAATGAAGAAGAGGATTACACTGCCACCAAAGACCAAGCTAGGGCGGCTTCGAACCCGGTGCCTAAAGAAGTGAGGGATGATGCTGAAAGTGATACAGACGAGGAGTATACGCGAGATCGGGACGGAGGCGGATACTACGATCCTCGCCGGCCAACGGGCTGTTTGGCGGGATGTAAAGGTCTTGGAGGAATCCAGGCTTCTACGTAAATCCACTCGTGTATACTCACTCCATGTGTATTTTGGGCATTGATGATGGGCATGGCGTTTCGGTAATACCTTCACTTTTGACACATCTACGAATGATCTGAATGGAAAGAAACTTGGAACTTCCAATGTCTATCAATCAAAGACACAAACACAAAGCATTTACGCTGGGTGAAGAACAAGGCACAGACCCAATGAAGGTAATCGTACACAGCTTTCCCAAGGATCTGTCAGGGCGAGAATAAATAACGACATGATGGGGGGAAACAAGACAATATAAAAAGAGACAGATGAATGGGTACTAGGCACATGGTTTTATTACGCGCTCACGCGCTCCCTTACAAACGCAGCAGCTTAGCGGCCTGGTTAACGATGGTGTCCTCCTGAGGGAAGGCCATGTTCTCCAAACCGTGGGCGTAGGGAGTGGGAACTTCGGCACCAGTAACACGGACGGCGGGAGCAGTCAGATAGTCGAAGCCGTACTCCATGGACAGGGCCAAGATCTCGGATGAGACACCGAACATCGGGTAGCCGGACTCGACGACCATCAGGCGACCGGTCTTCTTGAGCGAGGCGATGATGGTCTCGACATCAAGGGGCTTAACGGAGCGCAGATTGATCACTTCGGCATCGACACCGAACTTCTGCTTAAGCACAGAGGCAGCGTCGAGGGACAGCCCGACACAGCGGGAAAGGGAAACGATGGTCATGTCCTTGCCGGGACGCTCGATCTTGGCCTTACCGATCGGCAGGACAAAGTCGCTCTTCTGAGCGGCCTCGCTCATTGGGAAAGCCTGGCCGTACATGAGCCTATAATCGCCACGTTAGTTTCCCCGTGCCGATATCCCCAGAAAAATTATCCCGACACCACTTACTCGTTCTCGAGAACCACGACAGGGTTGGGGTCGCGGATAGCAGCCTTCAGAAGACCCTTGGCATCCTCGGAGCTCCAGGGCGAAACAACCTTCAGACCTGGAATGCTGCCGTACCAGGCAGAGTAGTCCTGGGAGTGCTGAGCGGCAACACCGGCGGCAAAGCCGTTGGGGCCACGGAAAGTAACGTTGCAGGGCTGTATACCACCGGACATGTAATGAGTCTTAGCGGCGGAGTTAATGATCTGATCAATGGCCTGCATGGCGAAGTTCATGGTCATGAACTCGCACTAGAACGGAATTCAACAAGTTAGTTCCCCGGTCTGTTTCGCCATCGATTGAAGTCACCAGAATCACTCACAATGGGGTGCAGACCAGCGAGAGCAGCACCGACGGCAAGACCACAGAAACCAGCCTCAGTAATGGGGGTATCGATAACCCGCTTGGGGCCGAAGCGATCCAAGAGACCTCGTGTCACTTTGTACCTGCGGAAAAGAGATCCAGTTCAGCGATAAGGCTCTTTGATCAGACGATACCATTCATCCACATACGCGGAGAATGAAGAAAAGGGAGTTCTTACGCTCCGTTGTACTGTGCGACCTCCTCACCCAAAATGAAAGTCTTCTGGTTGCTCTCCAGCTCCTCCGCCAGAGCCTCGTTCAGAGCGTCACGGACGGTGACATTCTTGGTCCCGGATTCCGAAGCATATCCGCGGGCGCGAACAACCGAGGGAGCGCACGACTTGGCGAAAGCAGGGCGAAAAGGGGTAGATGCCAGGCGCGAAGAGAGCAGCCGTGTTGCTGGGCGGAAAAGTCGAGGAGCGGCCATGGCGGGAAACTAGGATGGGAAATCGAAGGGAGAGAAGAAAAGGAAGTATCAATCGACGGGTCCGCAAGCTTCGATAAGACCGCACAGGCGATTGAAGACCAGAAAGACGACGTTGGGAAAACGGGAAGATCGTGCTTGAATCTTTGAGATACAAATCCGAACCGCTGACTCAGCTGCTGCTCACCGGCAGCTTCTTCCGTAACTAATTAACGGTATGAGAGCTTCCCCAAGTTACTCAACTTGGTCCGATAGCTACTTTCTATCTTCTCTCTTCTCTCTTTCACTTCTTCGCGGGATTTAAATTTATCCTAAGTTGGAAGGAACAGGTCAGTGACCTTCATCTTCATGACTTGATATCCAGGGGTCAAGGACCATGTTGCTTCCGGTGTTGTCCTGGATCTTCGCCTTCCCGTCGGCGCTTGCCGCTCAGCCCTCCGCGCCCGCTCCTATCTCCGCCCCCCTACGACCCCTCGAGTTCGGGCAACTGAATTTCCTTCATACTACCGATACCCATGGCTGGCTGGCCGGTCATTTGCAGGAGTATGTCCCGGACGGTTTTCCTTTGTAAGCTCTAAACTGATGCGCGTCGCAGACCATCCTACTCAGCGGATTGGGGAGACTATGTGTCGTTCGCGACGCGCATCCGGGAAAAGGTAGAGGCGCAGGGCCAAGACTTGCTAGTCATAGACACCGGAGACCGTGTCGAAGGAAACGGTCTCTACGACTCGTCCGAGCCCAAAGGCATCTACCTCTCGGAGATTCTCCGTCATCAACACATCGATGTGATCACATCGGGAAACCATGAATTATACAAACAAAACACCTCGGAGGCCGAGTTTTTGACGACGATTCCTAATTTCCGGGGCAAATACCTTGCGTCCAATATCGATATCACTCATCCCGAGACTAACGAACTAGTTCCGCTCGCGCCGCGATTCAAGAAATTCACCACCAAGCAACAGGGCATCCGCATCGTAGCATTCGGCTTTCTCTTTGACTTTACCGGCAACTATAATAATACCGTGGTGCAACCGGTGGAGAGAACGATCAAGGAGGACTGGTTCCAGGAGGCCATCCGGGATAAAGATGTCGATCTGTTCCTAGTCGCCGGCCACGTCCCGGCCCATTCGCCGGAATATCGCGCAATTTTTGAAGAAATCCGAGGTATCCGCTGGGACACTCCGATTCAGTTCTTTGGCGGACACCAGCATATCCGCGACTATGCGAAATACGACTCCAAGGCCTTCGCTCTTGCCAGCGGGCGGTTCATGGAAACGATTGGTTTCTTGTCGATTGATGGTCTCTCCACCGGTAGTCAGCCAAGTACCGCGTCGCGTCCCGTGTTTAAGCGGCGATACATCGATAATAATCTTCATTCTTTCCACCATCACACGGGTCTGGATGAAGAGTCCTTCCCAACTGAAAAAGGCCGCAACGTTTCCCAGCTCATTGCTGAATCCCGGAGTGCTCTCCGCCTGGACCATATCCATGGCTGTGCCACGCGGGACCTGTGGATGTCCCGGGTCCCATACCCACATAAAAACAGTATCTTCACCTGGCTGCAGACCGAGGTGCTGCCTGATTCTCTCAAAGATGAATATCGCGGTGAGATCCCGTCAGTGGCCATTCTCAATACGGGAGCCATCCGATTCGACATTTTCCAGGGCCAGTTTACACAGGATACCATATGGACCATCTCACCGTTCACCAATAGTTTCCGCTATGTCAAAGACGTTCCGTACGAAAAGGTGCAACTGATCATGGAGGTCCTCAACAGGCAGAATAAGATCTTGGACACGTTTGAGTCAGGCTCGTCGCTCCTCCCTCTGGCGCGTCCCGAAGATCTTGCACGCACGGGAGATTTCATTGTTGAAGAAGATGTGGATACACGGCCAGTATATGATACGGCCGAGTTACATCAGGCCCCTCTTTCGGCCAACAGACCAGATGATAAGATCGTGCCGGGATATACGACCAAAGATGACGCGGGCACGGATGGAGATGACACCGTTCACTCGCCCATCTCCTTCTATCAAGTGCCAAACTGCATCCAAGCATTGCTGTCGGCAGACACCTCGGGTGTGCCGGAGACTGTCGATCTCATCTACATCGAGTTTGTTCAGCCGCATTTGGCTCTGGCTGCTAAATTTGCTGGTCTCGATGTCGATTTCTTCAAGGACAGCGAGGTGTATATGCCATCTACGACACTGACGGATCTGCTTTTGGCATGGGTGAAGGAGCACTGGAAATGCGAGTGATCCACATGTGTACATAGTCTCTTAAATGACCTCGAGGTGTAATAATCCATGAGAAGTCTCGATTCAATATGCTTCCGGAATAAGCCAGGGACATTGGCAACATGGTGGTCACAAGACACCTATGTAGATCTACTACCTGAAAATATGGTACATCGAGGTACATCGAGTTCTTCTACTCGTCGCCGCCAGTGAAGACGAAAACACCCTTTCCACTGCGGTAACCACCCAGGGTGCCCTGCACATTCTCGGCCAGTTGGGGACCCTCGGACTTCCAGTGCCACTCGACTTTGTCGACCGGGATATCCTTGAACCGGCCCGAGTGCACCAGTTGGAGCACATCCTTGATGGTGTTCTCCTTGAGCTGTGGGTTTTTGTCACCCCATTTGCTGACCCAGAATCCGTTGAATGTGAGGTTCTTGAAGATCAAGAGACCCGAGGGCAGCGCCACCGGCTGCTTCGACATGGCTCCGTAAGTCACCATGTGCGAGTTCGGGGCCAGGGTCTTCGCCAGAGCCGTGGCATTCTTTCCACCCACGCAGTTCAAGGCCAGACGAATGGGCTCCCGGCCCTGACGAGTAACCTCTTTAACTATATCCCGGAAGCCGCCGGCCAACAACTCCTCCTCAGTCACCACGACGGTGGCACCCAGCTCCTTCAGTTCCTGCTTGAGCGCCTCCGTCTCCTCGGGAGTCTTCCGCTGGCGGACAACATTGAGCGTCTTGATGCCCCACTCACGGCCCAACTGGATAGCGGCCCGTCCGACACCACTGTTGGCACCGTTCTGGATCAACCACTCCTCGCCAGCACGCATCCAATCCCAGTCACAGAAATCACGAATCATCCGGTATGCGGTAACCGGGTTGACACTGACGGTGCCGACCTGCAGCGGGGTCAAGCCCTCCTTGTTCTCGATCCGGATAAGCTGTGACTCGTCCAGCTGGGCATGTGTCCTCCATGTTCCCTGGTTGGTCCGCTTCATAATGACCCAATCGCCCTTGGATAGAGTCTTGACGCCCGCGCCCGTTGAAATGACCTCGAACGCGCCCTCGTTACCACCGACAGCCGATGGCTCGACCGTTCCCAGCAAATTGTCAAACGCAGGCTTGCTGGGGTATACGCCTTGAATTTGGTTGACATCGGCTGGGTTCATTGGCGCGGCGAGAAGACGGAGGTTCACTTGGGTGCCATGCGGCGCCGAGATCGAGTGCTTGTGAAGGCTAAAGAAAGGTCAGTTCCTGGACAACTGAGCTTTACAGGGGACTAGCCATACTTCAGAACATCCTTAGGCTCGCCATATTTCGAGTACATCAGCGCCTTAGCCTGTGTGTAGCCGTATGTGGAGATAGACCTTCGGCCGTCGACGGAGATTGTGGATCTGGCGCATTGAGCTTTGCCGGAGACCGTGGGGAAGGTCACAGCACGAGCTGCGCCTGAGTGACGAGCACCGTTGGCGGCTCTTAGAATACCACGCGACAACATATTTAATATAGGTGGATGTGGTGGTGTAGGAAGGAAAAAGAAGTGGAAGGGAAATAAGCGGCAGAATGACGTCTATTCGACTATTTCGGGCCGAGGGAGAGCCATTTCTTGCTTTGGCTTTAAAGTATAGTTCAGTGTAAGAGACTTGTCCTTTTCTTCCTGTCTTTCTATATTTCTATCTTTCTTTCTACATATGTATACTCAAGATATTCTGCCTTTCGCTAAATTGCTATAGCCAACTTTGCAGCCTATCGAATAGCTCGGCTTCAGCTCCCGAGCTTCGGTGTTGTCGCGCAATCGACTACCAGGGAGCTTGCATGCAGATTCATTATTATTCCACCACGTATAGGACCGAATGTCCGTAGGAAATGGGACCTTTGCCCGACTTGACTTGACACTCAATGGATAAGTCGCGAATTCGAGCAGCCCAGAAGCGCAGTGCAGCCGAGTTCTCTTTATTTCCTTTTTTTATTAAAACCGCGAAACGAAAGAAGCTTTTAAATATGACACCTGCTGCTGAAATCTCATTTCTACTCGCCTATCCATTAGATAGTACTGTAATGGCTCCAATTAAATATAAATATAATAAATATAGCTCAAACGGCCAGGAGCACGGGCCACTGGGATATTTATCGGTTCCACCCGCTCTCGACACTTTTACCCTCATCCTCGATCCTAAATGTCCCTTCTACGGGAAGCAAAGAAGTGCATCGCTAACCAACATGCACATGACCTCAACGCTTTCATAACACCACTGCCCCGTGCGGGGCAGTGGGTAGACCGCATAAAGGAAGCAGACCGTCGCCGCGAGCAAGGTGCGTCCGCGAATATCCATTCATCACCCCATGATTAACAGAGGATTTGCTGAAGCAGGAACTTCAAAATCCCCTGTGGATGGCCGCCTGATCTCCATCAAAGATAATATCTGCACGCGCGACTTTCCAACCACCTGTGCCTCGGGCATTTTGAGCAAATTCACCAGCCCGTTCAATGCGACCGTGATCGAACAATTAGAGGATGCCGGGGCTGTTGTGGCCGGAAAGACCAACCTGGACGAGTTTGGGATGGGGTCACATTCTACCCACTCGCGATTTGGGTCTGTGAAGAACTTGCGACGCGACGCCAGCGGACAAGATCTCTCCGCCGGTGGCAGCTCCGGTGGGAGTGCAGTGGCGGTGGCAGCGAATCAATGCTATGCGTTAGTACCGGGAACTTACTATGGGAATCAGGGATGGCCATTGACTGAAGTTGAATTACTGCAGTGCACTTGGGACAGATACAGGAGGCTCTGTCCGACTCCCGGCTGCGTACACCGGGACGGTGGGCCTCAAGCCGTCCTACGGATTAATATCACGATGGGGCGTGGTCGCCTACGCCAATTCTTTGGACACCGTTGGGATTATAGGGAATAACATCTCCAGTATACAGGATATATTCCGGATCCTAAACCAACCTGACAGGCGAGACCCGACCAGTCTCTCTGCCTTCACGAGGTCACGGATTCTATCCCGGCTCCAGGCACCGCGACTCGCCTCTCGATTGACATCAACCCCTCTTCGAATCGGGTTTCCGATGGAATACAACATTTCCGAACTCACACCGTCGGTTCGCCGTGCCTGGCTACTGTCCTTGGCACATTTGCAGGAGCAAGGGCATACCATCCACCCCGTTTCTCTACCAGCCACCAAGCATGCATTATCAGCCTACTATGTTCTCGCCCCTGCCGAGGCCTCCTCGAACTTGGCGAAGTACGACGGCGTGCGGTACGGGACTCGCGCCCAGGGACCGGATAGCGACGGACAGCCAGACGGCTATCTCTACGCTAACACGCGCGGAAGCGGCTTTGGCGAAGAAGTAAAGCGACGCATTCTTCTAGGTACATTCAGCTTGAGCGCCGATGCTATGGACAACTACTTCATCCAGGCACAGCGTGTGCGACGACTGGTCCAGCAAGATTTCAACGCCGTGTTCGCTGCTAAGCATCCATTGGCTGCAACGCAGGACACAGGTCGCCTCGAAGCGGAACAGGTTGATATTCTTGTATGCCCCACTGCGCCGTCCTCGCCGCCGCGACTGTCCGATGTGGCAGGGGCCTCGAGTGGTTCATCACCGTTGGACGCCTACGTCAACGACGTCTTCACGGTTCCCGCCAGTTTGGCTGGTCTGCCGGCTATCTCTGTCCCAGTAACAATTTCCGAGTCTTCACAGGATACGGGGGCTGGTGAGATTGCTGGTATTCAAGTCGTGGGCCAGTATGGGGATGACGAGCTAGTTATGAAGGTTGGAGAATTGCTCGAGGGCAAAAGGTTTGAGAGCTACTTATAGCGTGTCGATCCTAGTAGCTTAGCCGTGTTCCATATTTGTATTACTACAATGATACCATCTACCATGTACATTGACACATCTTCATTGGCAGCCATTTGCCACGGCGCTCGATTATCTGTGATGAGAACGAGTATTTGTGCTCTGAGATTCGTAGAGGAGGTTGGTATCAATACGGCGTGATAAAAAAGAACCTTAAACGCCTTGCCAGTCCCTGGAGCTATGTCGCTTTATCATATTGCCTAGAGCAAGTTCGCACTTTAGATCTTCAAGTCATCTCAACATCTTCATCAGCCCGGGATGCCGGTGCCGGGATTACCACCGCTAGATTCGGAGTCCCAGCCGTGCCGACACTCACGGCGTCCTCCAGTGCCGGGTTCCCTGCAGCAGTGTTTCCCGTGGCAGCCGGCGTTGCCTGATTACTGTTAGCAGCGGATTCAGAGGCCCCAGGGGCTGGAACAGCAGAATCCAGCGCAGCACCGACACCTCCTTTCAGCACCTCCGAGCCTCCTACTGCGCCGGATGAAGTGCCATCCAGCTCCCCGCTGGTGTTGCCAATCACGTCGCCGTCAACACCACCCCATGTGAACATGGCCTCAACCTCGTCTACAATGTCGGCGACCACGTCCTCGACGATCTGATCATCGTATCGGTCACCGATTGGCCGAATCGGCTCCCCGGACTCGGTGCGTTCGGGTGGACCAATCCACCACGGACCTTCGAAGCGGCACTCGACCGCACCGCCGCCGTAGCAGCTCACGGCCGGGTAGTAACCAATCATGCCGTCGTCGGCATTTTCACGCTCACCGATACCAAGGTTATTTGTGCCGTTGGCGAGGCGACTGGCTGGTGGAAGAAAAGCATAGAGTTCTTTGAAGGGTGTGCCCATCTTGACACCATTCTTGAAGATAGTAATGCTAGATCCAGGCAGAGTGCGCAAAGACGCATCCTCACTGTTTAGCGGGGAGGGAGGACCAAATGTCGGAGTTTCTTTCAGGTTGAAAGCATAGTCGCGGAGGTGCTTGGTAGAGAAAACGTTGGACTGTTGCCAACAAAAGTCGGACTTGTAGTGGAAAGGGATGCGATCTCGGATAATGTTGGTAGCAGTAGAAGTCCGAGACGCAGGATCCGAGCCGTCGCCATCTATAGCGGGGTCGTAGGTGCCCTCGACGATTTTTTTATGGAGGGAGAGAGGCGGAAGGGTAATAAGCATGCCAATGACATCGCCTTCGTTGATGGCTTCACCTTTTGGGAAAAAGAACTCGCACCGCATACGGTTAACGACTTCGCCATTTACATCGCGAATTCCATACCCGTAGCAGTCGACACCGACATTGACATCGAGATCAGCTTCGCGACGGGCAAATCCAAGTCTGACATGGCCACGGGATTGAGCATTGGAGCTGTTCTGTGAGTTGTTGACCACTCCGCTGATGACTCGTGCCTCGTAATAGTATGACCCTTCCCGAGCGCAGACATTTGCGCGTGCCGTATGCCACGCATCGCTGGTTGTTACAGCCCTGGCATCCTGAGAGAAAGATATGGCCGCAGGAGAGTCTTCAAAGCTGAAGCGGGCATGATAGGGTCTCACATCAGTTTGTCGGTACTTGATATGCGGGAAGCCCGGGTCGGCAATAGCATAGCTGTAACGGAACCCATTTTTATTGGTGAGTTTATCAACCACCTCATAGAAATCCCAGCTTTGACCCAAAACAGTGGAAGACTTTCTGGTGACTTGATTCAATTGACGAGCCTGTGGAGGAAAATTGTCTGACTGACGGGGTTCTGCGAGTAGCAACGGACGGAGAATAGACAGTTCTGAGCTGGGACGGGCGATGCTTGCAGCGGTTGCTCGTTTCTTGGGAGGAGGAGCACTTTCGGTATCTAAGCCTTTGGCTTCACGCTTCTTGCGGCTATCACGCTTATTCCTTTTTGCGCGGGCGCTATCTCCCTGAACAGAAAGATTACTTGCCGGCGCTGGGGATGACCGCGAATTCAAATCCGATAATGCGCCGTTGAGGAGGGGCCCATTGCCGGGAGGAAGGATCGGGGAGTTGATGTTGGAAGATGGTGCGGAGGACCCGGGAGCCTGGCCGGATGCCATGGTGAGGTCTTGGATATTACTACACTTGTAGGGAAATGCAGAGTGACCGAGCCCAGGAGTTCCTTGAGAATGTCGTTGTCGAAAATAAATTGTTCGGATTGAAGGCGAGCTCCTACAAGGTCTTGTTAGACATTGAGTGGAAGTCTCAGACAATCATTGACCAACCCTAGGGGACCCCCAAGGGGTTCCCAGGTCAGCCTCATGTCGAGAAAGCAACAATGGAACTTACCAGTGTCAAGTCGTGCATGCGCAATCAATGGACTTGAGCACGGGGATATTCCAAGAGGCACAAAGCGCGCAAGATCGAAAGCAGTATCGGATTCTCCTGGAACTGCAGCTGAAGTCACAAGAAAATGCTCATATTTCAGCTCTAAAGGTAGAAGCCACACCGGGCAGAGAAGAAAATGAACACTGCGTCGTTCTTGTGAAAGCACGCGGTCCCGGAGAAAGCAGTCTATGCGGGGCAGAAAGTCATCGGCGACATGGCGGTGAATGAATAAAGGCGGTGGAGATATAGAGTCTCCGCCCGGCAGAAAAAATACTGATTAGATCACATGAGCCCAAAATTTACACACAACTGATTGACGGTTCGTGGTGCACATCTCTAAGCAGACCAGCAGGTTTTGTTTCTACTTGGATCCTGGACTATCTGGGCAGAGAATAGCCTCACCATGCCAAAAGCCACCAGCTCCCGCACCGCCGCGGCACGCAGACACAACCCTCTTGCAGAGGATATTAGTGCCGTGGGGCATCTCCGGACACAGAGCAGCAAGAAAGGCAAACGCCAGTCGGAAGAGGAAGATGGTGAGAATGGACAGCGCTATGTCGATGCGAAGATGTCGCGCAACATTCTGCAGATGGGTCAAGAATTAGCAGACGAGGACGCTGCCGAACAAAGGTTTGCCATGGGCACCGCCGAGCCCAAGTCGAATGCTGCTTTCGAATTCGATACCCGTTTCGAGGAGGAGCCGCTGTCGGATGACGAGAAGTTTGAGAATGATGACTGGGTGGACGAGGAAGTCGAGGAAGTTGTAAGGCATTGTCCGATCTTTATGGCTGCTTATGCACAATTCTAACGTGATTGCAGGAGGTTGATCCCAATGACCTCGATATGTTCAACAAGTTTATCCCCGGTGGCCATGAAGAAGATCCTATTTTCCATCCGCGAGACCCTTCAGCCCAGGGCCAAACGACGAATCTTGCAGATTTGATTTTGGAGAAGATCGCCGAACATGAGGCCAAGCAGGCTGGTCAACATGTCGGCCCCACGCAAATTCAAGGCGGCGGGGTTCCAGAAGACGCCGTTCAGATCCCGGCCAAGGCTGTGGAGGTATATGAGAAGTATGTGAAAGCTATGGAGTTTTTGGAAGAGATGCGCTAACTTGAGACTCCAGGGTTGGCATGATCCTCTCACGTTACAAGTCCGGTCCGCTTCCCAAGCCGTTCAAGATCCTTCCGTCAGTCCCGAACTGGCCGACCCTTCTCGACATTACCCAGCCTGAGCGATGGACCGCCAACGCCGTTTACGCTGGTACTCGGATTTTCATCTCGTCCAAGCCTCACGTGGCCCAGGAGTTTATTGCGACCGTGCTGTTGGACCGCGTGCGCGAGGAGATCCACGAGACGAAAAAGCTCAATGTTCATACCTACAACGCGTTGCGCAAGGCCCTCTACAAGCCTGCATGTTTCTTCAAGGGACTGCTTTTCCCTCTTGTTTCCAGTGGCACCTGCACTTTACGCGAGGCACACATTGTGTCGTCAGTGATTGCTCGCGTATCTATCCCAGTGCTGCACTCTGCTGCGGCCCTGCTCCGCATGTGTGATCTATCAGCCGAGATGTCGAGCCGCTCTCACGAGAGTGCCGGTGCTGTCAACATGTTTATCCGAGTCTTCCTGGAGAAGAAATATGCTCTGCCGTACAAGGTGATTGACGCTCTGGTGTTCCATTTTATGCGTTTCCGTGCCGCCGATCCTTCCGAGGATACCTCCATGGGCAATGGCCCATCTGGTGGTTCCAAGGCCTATAGGCTGCCGGTCCTCTGGCACCAGTCTCTGCTGGTGTTTGCCCAGCGATACCGCAACGACATTACCGAGGACCAGCGTGAGGCACTTTTGGATCTGCTTTTGGTCCGTGGACACAAGGACATCGGACCTGAAGTCAGACGTGAACTGCTTGCCGGTCGTGGCCGGGGAGTGGTGGTCCCGGACCCCGAGAGGCAGAATGCCCTCGATGCCGGTGATGACACGATGGATATGGACATGTGAAGATTTCTTTGCGCTTTTCTTTCCTTTGTCACCAAAACTCCCCTGCATATACCACCTACGACCTGGTCATGAGCACGTACTTGATGGATGGCGTTTATTGTGTTACTTGTGCATATAATTCCCCTGGTGTCGAAACGAGTGGAGTCGATAGATTATCACAGCGTCTATACCGAAAAAGCAAAAGCATTGTGAATACATAGGTCTCTCTCTTTTAGTAAATTACTTCGTAACCTCCCGGTAAATACATAACACGATATGTACATATGTATACTCAACAGTATACCAAAGTAAATGCTCGCGTCCAAGTTCGTAATATTTTTGAATATGTAATATGAATATGTAAATATGTCATGTCCAAGATGCTCAATGCGTAAATGTCCCAAGCAGCATGAAAGATTCGCTTAGAACAGTGCAGCCACGGCAATAGCAGCCGCAGCACCCAACGGGATAGCGGTAGCCCTAGCCTGGTGGGGACCGGCAGCGGCATCGGTAGAGCTAGTGCCAGTTGCAGAGGCACCAGAGGCACCGGTGGCGGTAGCAGCGACTGTCAACTTGTCGTAGACGACCGAGTTCTCCGGGTAGCTGATAGTGGTGGTGCTCGTGGTGGATGTGGTTGTGTCGTCCACGGAAACAGTGACATCCATGGTAACGGTGCACCTGGCCGACTCGGTGGAGCTGGTGAAAGAGCACTGATTATTCTCGCCGATGAGGGCAGTGTAGCCCTCAATATCAGCAGTCAAGGTCTTGGAGTAACTGAGGGTGTTGGGGCCGACAAGCATAGTGAAAGGCTTCATGCTGCACTCGGACTTGGGAGCGCCGCTCATACAGCCGACCCTGTAAGTGGTCCCGACCGCATCGGATCCAACGACAGTGCCGGCGATGCTGGTGTAGGATGAGACGCTGACGCTGATACCTGGGACGGATGAGGTGGCAGCGAAGTATTCAATGACCGTGGTGCTTTCTGCAGCAGCCAGAGCCGCAACGACAGGAACCACAAGAGCGGAGAAATGCATTGTGAGATTGAATCTTGAAGTGGAGACAAGATGCCCGGTGGAGACAGTGGGGATTGCAATCAGTAGAGATTGATGAACAAAAAGAAGATGATCGTCTCCTCAACGGGGAACTGCTCCATTTAAAAGAACATCCCAGGGCAGAGCTCTCGAGCCCAATGCCCTATTTTTTGTTTTTGAGCCGCAGTCGCCCGATACAATACTAGCTGGTTCAGCCTCGCGTAAATTAGCCCCATTTCCACCTTCGGGCAACGAGCCAAGTCGAGCTAAACACGACAAGGAGATAGATTGATTGGCTGCATACCACCTCCATGGGAACAGTGGATGCAGTGTAGCGGGTATGTCGGCAGCAGTTCGTATTGGGGACCATGCCAAGATGATGTTTAGGGCACACCCCACAAGGCTTAGACATGTAAACGATTATACGCCTCTGCTAGGTCGAACATGTTATGCGAGGATACCTGAAACTCTCTTCCAAGATCATCAAGCACTATAAGAGATTCTCGGCTTGGTAGCTCGTTGCCATACGTGATAACAATGAAGCCATCCAAACGACAATCCATCAGGCCTAGTCATGTGCTATGGACTATCCCCTCTTTCGCCCTCGCACGGTGTATTTGTCGTTGAGATCTATTCTTCACCATGCTTGATGGCAGGTATTCTAGCTGCTATGGTCTCTTAGTTTGTTACCTCTTGACGACTCTGCTCTCCTGAGTTTGGTATCATCTTTCCACGGTCATAGCCTGCTCAAGACAAGGTTAGTTTGCTTATAGTCTTGAGCCTGATCAGTCAAAAGAAGTCTACTAATCCATGCTTCTTTGATATGTGGCAATCGTCACTAGGTGCTTGAAGGTCTTCCTATATAGTACAAGTGTTGCTATTTCGTCCTAGCAACGGTTATCACCTCGAAGCAATCCTGAATTCTAGGGTGCTTTGCCAAAAAGAAGACCTGAAATAGGCATAGGGGAAGTACTCTCCAACTGAGCAATTTTCAAAGACACTGTCAAAGAGTTACCATGCAAAGAAGTGAACAGACATAGCGCATATAGAGTACGCCATCCACCCCCGTTGTATTATGTTAACAAAACACGTTTCCACCCTCACTTGGCCTTAAAATGAGGTCTTAAATAGTACGAATTAAATAAAAAGACCTATGAACAGATCGGTAAGAGTCCTTTACAATCTATAGTATCCAGTCTAAGACCTCAGAGTGAAGTGAAACGAAGGGTAAGAGTTCACGTTCGCTATCGACAGCAAATTTTATACTGAGCAGGCGAAAGACATTCTCTCACTTCTCGAACAACATTTGAGCGTGAAATCTGCAATAGATTTCGCGGGTGACCCCACGAAGTTTCCTTCTTTCTCGACTCCCCAATTTTGCACATCCACATTTTCAAATTCCTCGGACCACTTTCACTTTTATCTTCTAAGATCGATACAATGTCCTCTGCGGAGACTCTCAAATCGTTCGACGATGCCATCAATGGCCTGCCGCCCGCCGAGCGCCGAGTTCTCATGATCGCTCAGCTCTGCGCCGAGGCCCCCATCAAGGTAAGAACCCGTAAACGGGACCTGAACCAGCATAGCTCCTGTTGCTCGATCAATACTGACATGAAATGTCTAGGTCGACTACGAAAAGCTGGCTGCAATGACCGGCTACACCGCTGGCAGTGGCCGCACCATCTACAACAATGCCCGACGCAAGTTCCTTGAAGGCACTGCCAACATTGCTGCCCCTGAGAAGAAGGGCGATGGCAGCCGCAAGAGGAAGGCCACAGAGAGTCCTACTCCCGAGAAGACTCCTTCCCACGCAAAGTCTCCTTTTCGTGCAAAGACTCCTGCCCACGCAAAGACCCCTGCCCATGCAAAGGCTCCTACCTCTGCAAAGGCTCCTGCCCCCGCCAAGTCCGCTACCTCTTCTGATAGCTCCGATAACTCCACTGAGGTAACTGTGAAGGATGAGGGCACCGACTAGATCCTTAGGAAGTCTTTGCTGCCTCTGGCTCTCACCGACAATCCGGCTGCCAATTCATTCGGCAGGAACCCAGTCTTTTGTGGGGCTCTGAGAGAAACTCGGGGGACCTTCATACATTTCAGATATGCATTCACCGTGGGATGAGGCTGGTGGAATAGGGATGTAGCTTGCAAGCTGGTTGTGATTTCGGGGATGATTCGGAATAAGGAATGGAATGCATGATATCTGAACAAACTGGTTCTAAGCCGTGTGAATATATCTCGTAGACATAAGATTTGTAGACAATAAGATGTGTCCCGTATGACACTGCTTGGTTATGGAGACTAGGACCATAGAAGGTGTATCATTGGTAGTAGCTTGAGTGAAGTATTGAGATGGGGAGAGAACATAGAGGATGATGTGGGGTTTTATCCCACATAGGCGGAATCATCCGGCAGTAACTATTATTGCATAATAGTTAAGATGTTTAGAACAAACAGTCAGTGGAAGAACAAAATGAAAGACCCTTAGAAAGCGACTAGGTTATTCTGCGTGTTGATCTACGGGTTGTTGAGTGGCGCTGTCTCAGCAGTGTTGGTAGAGGCCCCTAAGCTGTGTCGTTCAGCAGCCACTGGTCGTGATAGTTCAACAGTGCTAACGCCAAGATGGTCATTCTATCAAGGTGGTCATCATAAAGGTAGCTTAGCAAATTTTATCCAGTTAGATACTATCAAACAATTGCTTTATATAGCCTAAACTCAACCAAAACCAGCGAATGCTCTCTGGAACAGCTATGCAAAGTGTGAGCCTTTATCAGGCTCGGGCATGGATAGCCGGGATGTCTCAACATGCTCTGGCTAGGTAGATGTAGGTTCAAAGCACATAGCGATCATTTGCTTGCCGGGGAATAGTCGGGATATGGCCCACTAGGGTATATGTACCTATGAGATGATATGCGACTACGAGAGTAGATGTATTGGAAATGATATTCGAGGGGGCGAGCCTATATGCATGAAAGGTTCCTTCCTATCTATGGCTTGCATTTATGGCTGAGATGCTACTATTGTGGATGCATGGCGCAGTCTACACACAAGCAACACAGCCTCAGGCGCTCAGACACTCAATGTCAAACGGCTTGATAACCGTTCAACAAAGCTTAAATTAGAGGAATGGGCCTTCGGACGTCTATATCACCTGTAGAACAAACCGAAACTGTATTCCAATGCGACGTATGAATACCACACCATATTGAACAGACTCCGACGGGGTTAATGCATGAGACAATGCCTTCCAAGGTACGGAGTGTATGGAGACTATATTTGTTCACTGTGGGATTTCCCTGATGTCTGGAAGGAGGAGTCGATAGCCTGCAAAAAGATCGATTTTGATTGATCTTCTCTATACATAACCATATGTACACTTTAGAGGAGTCACTCCTTTCCTTGTTGACGAGTCCCCTGAGAAGTGGAGGGCTGAGACAGATCCACCCCTCCGATCGTTCCGTGTTGTTCGACGCCATTCGGTGGGGGGAAACGGTGACTCCGCCAATGCGCATGCAAATTGGGGGCTTTTGTAGGTGTTGCATTCCAACAGGCCAACACACGCCACACAATCAGGGGTGGCAATGGATCAGGGGTATATTTCCCTTCATCTCCATTCAGGGAGGAAGGCATCTGCGAGTCCAGCAGACTTCATGAGGTACGCAACATAGGCATGTTCCATACACCCAGATTTCACAGAGTCGAGTAGGACAGATTCAGTAATAACTAGGGGTTTGCGTTACTCAAGTGAGGATGACACCCAACATCAGCCTTAGGGGCCAGTAACTATTCATAGAGACACAAGCTGAAATGGACCCGGAATCCAGGGGTGTAGGGGGCCGCGCTGACGAGTAAGCGGTACTTCTGTTCACACGTTATTAACTATGGTGACACAAGTACCAGACCTCCTTTGTTGCCCCCACCCAAACCCAGGGATGAAACTTGGCTAAGACCACGCTGGCCTCTACTTAAACAAGCACCGTCGCCCGCTTTCAGTCTTCTCCCCAAGGAACAAGTGTCCTTCTCGCGCGCTGACTCACACCTTCCCCGGATCTTGCCCATAATGACAACGTGGCCTTGACTGTTCTGCATAGAAGGTCACTTTCCCCCTCTTTCAGACTGCCACCCATCATCACCATCACCATCACCATCACCATGACAAACACAATCAACATGAGGTCATTATCAGCATCCCCCTCTTCCGAGCTCCAGTTTACTGTCTCCCCTGCGGACACATCACTGGACTCGGAAGCGGAGGAAATCCTGGAAGATGAGAAAAAGCCCGCGAAGAAGAGGAAGTCCTGGGGTCAGGAACTCCCAGTACCCAAGACCAACCTCCCACCACGGTATGTGTTTTTGCCCTTCCAAAATACACTATCAAGGCACATTTACTGATTATTATAGGAAACGTGCCAAGACAGAAGATGAGAAAGAACAACGGCGGATCGAGCGCGTTCTCCGGAATCGCGCTGCGGCTCAGACTTCTCGCGAGCGCAAGAGACTCGAGATGGAGAAGCTAGAGACCGAGAAGATTCGCATGGAACAACAAAACCAGTTCCTTATCTCGCGCTTGTCGCAGATGGAGGCTGAGAACAACCGCCTGTCTCAACAGGTGGCCCAGCTCTCCGCTGAGGTGCGCGGCTCTCGCAGCACCACCCCCAAGGCGGGCTCGCCCGTCACCGAATCTCCCACCCTCACACCCACTCTGTTCAAACAGGAGGGCGAAGACCTCTCTTTGGAACGCATTCCCTTCCCTACTCCCTCCGCTACCGATTACTCCCCGACCCTGAAGCCTTCCACTCTGGCTGAGGCCTCCGACGCGACACAACATCCTGCAGCGGTGTTGTGCGACCTGCAGTGTCCGTCGCCGGCTTCGAAGGAGCTGGAAGCGCCCTCCCTCTCTTCGACCTCGGATCGGGCATCGAACATGATGCTGCAAATGACGTTGCAGCTCCTCTTTCTGACGATGACTTCCGCCGCCTATTCCACGGTGATTCACCCGCTGAGTCAAATCCTTCATTCTCTGAAGACGGGTTTGCCTTTGGCCCTCTCGACGGAGGAGATCTATCAGCATTTCCCTTTGATTCTTTGGTTGATTTCGACCCCGAGTCTGTCGCCCTCGAAGGTGTCGATTCGACCGGTCTTCCGGATGAGACTTCTCACTCGACTGCTAGCGTGCAGCCCAGCCTTGGCGCGTCCACTTCGCGATGCGACGGGCAGAGCATTGCAGCTAGTGGTTAGTGAGGGTTTCTCTGCGCAGACTCGGTCGGCCGACGCCCCGGAGGGCCGACGGAGTTGGGAGTCGTTGTTGACATTGGCTTGGGCAATCGATAGTCTTGACCAGTCGCGACGGCACCGCCGGGCACTCACTATGAAGTCCAAATCCGGCCGGCGACGCAGTTATGGAAAGGTCCATCGGAGTACTGGGAGTTCCTGGAGTTCTACGCCGGGCGAGACGCTAACGTCTTTGCTTACGGGCAAACCACTATAGTGGGGGATTCTTCTATTTTAGCTGTACACTAGTGATTTTAACCACTCAAAAAAATTGACGGGTTCGTTTTTTTGATCATGATTTGAGTGTTGTTGCGTAGACTTGTAAACTTGTAAGTGGCGTTGAGTAACTAACACGGCTAGTTATTGGGCAATATCGCTGTCTTAAGTATGTCAAGATGCGAAGAGTATTTCTTGCTAGAACTAAAATAGAAATAAAATGACTTCCGTAAAAACCCTGCTGAATCGGCCGAGCTAAAATAGAGCGACGCTAAAGATCGCGCTGAATGCGGTGACGTTTGCCACGCGCCATCTTCTACTCCCCTCTCTCGATCTCGGTCTTCGCGACTGCCCCAGACTCTTTTCTTCCCCCTTTTTTGCGATATACAGGCACCGCCTACACATCCGGCACTATGGTCCGCAAAGATCCCATCTTCGAAGCCCGCACCAATGTCAAGGTAAGCCTCAGTCACCCCGCTTCGCGCCGATTCCCTTTGCAGCACCCGAACCCGCCCAGTCTCACCAACTAACATCACACATCAGCTCCATTCCAACCGCCTCAAGAAAGAAGCCGCACGGGCCGAGGCAACCTTCAAATCCGAAAAGGCCAAAGCCGACAAGGCGATGAAGAACCGCGAGTTCCAGATCGCACGAATCCACGCCGCCTCGGCGGTGCGCGAGAAGCGCCGCCAGGTGACCCTCAAATCGGAAGCGGCACGAGCCGACGTAATCATCAATGAGCTCAAGGCCGCGCAGAGCACGCGCGATACATCCCGGACACTAGCACTCGCCTCGCGAGGCCTGGACGCAGCCTCGAAGAGCGTCAATCTGGAGCATCTGATATCGCACGCGAACAACTTCCTGGCCCGGTCGGAGGACTTCAAGATTGCGAGCAGTGCGATCGAGGATGTAGCGCAGGGAGTGTCGATGCAGGAGTACGGTGCGGAGGGAGAGTCGGAGGTGGATCGGATGATGGAGCAGTTGGCAGACGATGCGGGAGTCGATATGCGGATGGCGCTGGAGTCTGGCAAGGCCCCCGAGGAGATTCAACAAGCTGAGCCCGTGAAGCCGGATGCGGAGGCTGAAGATGGGCTTGGTGCGAGATTGCGGGCGTTACGGGCTGCCAACTGAGTCGATAGTCCTGCCCATCCTCCCATGTAGAGGACCTCGTGGGAAGGTCTGGCGGGAGCAGAACTACTGTCTCAAATTTACGAAGTTACGGCATTTTGCGCGCTTGGGAGTGCTCTTAATATATTTCCTGGTTTCGCTGTCTTGATATGACATTGGCGTATTCGCTCTGAAGGCTTCAAATCATCTCGTGCGGCCCATTGTTGTCCCGAACATCCTCTTTCAAGTATATTTGGTGACCAATGCTTGAACTCAACGTGTTGGTTTCCACGCATCGAGCAGACGCCGCCGACAGCGTAGAAGTGGTCATTACATTTCACAGCGACATCTGACTACTATGCGCCTGTAACTCTAGCAAGTCTAGCGCTAGAACTGGATACCAATCTCAAGGGTCTCAGTGCCTTTGCCCTCCTTATGAATCAACGCCGATATGGACAGGTATTCTGCAGCCAAGCTTCGATGAGGCAACTATCTTTTGCGAACTGATCACCGTCGGGTCTTCAGGGGCACTTGGGAGGTTTCTGGGAATCTTCCTGTAGATCTTTATGCTCTTTGTTATGTATGCGGCGACGTCCTGCTTGGTGGCGCAGTGGTCGATGTAGTTAACCGCGACGGTCTAGCTTTTGAAGTTTATTGGCATGAGTGGAGATGGTAGAGATGGTATTACTGTAATAGATGGGAGTAGACATTCATCTTTATTTACACATACATTGAGGCTATCAGTGGAACCGGTAATTCAGTTAGGTAGTTTACCGGAGAGGCTCTGTTAAGGTACCTTGGATGCACCAATTGCCAGAGGGACATGACCATTCAGAACCTAGCTAAGTGTCTATTTGTGGTCTCTTTGAGACCCTCCCATCCCATGGGCAAAAATAAGCGAGCACTAGCAGCAAACCAGAGGCAAAAAAGCAAAAAAAGGCTGGACCGTCCGAGATCTCGGCGATGAACCCCGATCAGTGCCCTTGACCAGCCAATAGGGCAGGCCGTTTTAATTTCCACCATGCCCTAAACTGTCACTTGAGGCTTTTATGGCCCCGAAATAGGATCCCCTAGTCCCTTGGGGTCCAAGGGACTTTGGACTGGGATTTAAATCAAAGCAGCCATGGCTTTTGGCTTTTGGCTTTTTTTTTCTGATAAAAATCAGCGCTCGTTATGGCGCCCACACGCTCGTTTCTGTGCTTCTTGACGCTCGTTATTTACTGTTCACTCGTTCATGCGGCTCCCTGGATCGTGACTGATTACTGGGAAGAAGAGAGCATCACCAGCTATCCCTATGATTATTATTACGATGATTACCATTCTGAGTACTACTCTGATTCCGAGGTCACGCCCTACGTGACCACCGTCAACCAGGAAGTTCGACCTACCATCACTTCGCTGCCCGAGCCTGTATCTGTATACAGCTCCGTCGACAGCGGATATTACGAGGGAGATGTCACCATCGTCAATGAACTATACACTGCCACCATCGGCACAGCCGACAACGATATCGCGTACGGTGATGCTTATAGCTACGACGAAACCACCATTTACGTGGTCAATTTGACCTACACCGCACCGACAGGCTGCTCTACACAATGGACTACTACGACCGCCGCCACAGTGACTCCTCCCAACGGTGTCGTCCAGGCATTGCTACCCAAAACAGCCACATCCACCTCTCTTTCAGTGGCGACATCCACCCCCTTCTCGCCCACCACATACACCTACGTATACATCTGGGTAGAACCCACCCAAGTCCCCAGCGCCAGTCTCGCTTGTCTAAGCGACGAATCCCGGCCCACAAGCCTATACGAAGGCTCGAAATGCCAGTACAAGAGCAACAGCGGCTGCGGCATTGGCTACGGCGACTACGACGACTACAACGACTACGGACCCTGGTATAACGAGGACTGGGGTGGAATCACGCCTCTGGCAATCCTCTTAATCTGCCTTCTCGGATGGGTAGGCCTGTTCTTCATCTTGGGCGTGATCGAAGCCTGGTTCCGCTTCCGACGTCTCATGACCGGCTGGCAAACACGACGCGGGTTACCCATTTGCTGGGCACTCATGCTCATGCCCATTACATTGTTCTGTCTTTGCTGCTTCCGCAAGGGGTATCGCTCGCGCAATGCGGCGGATGCGGCCATGTTGCAGCAGAAGTGGAAGGATACGAGTGCGTGGATGAAGTTTAAGCTTTTCATTGTCTGGGGCTTCCGTTTCAAGTATCCCACTGTGCTTGGGCCTGCACCGGCCCGTGTTAGGATGAGCAAGCGGCCTGGGAAGGATGCTGGGCCGCCGTTGCTGAATGCTTCGCCGCCTCAGACTGCGCAGGCTATGCGGGAGCCTTCAATGGCAGCGGCTGCTCCTGCTGGACCGGAAATGGGACAGGTGCTGAATCCTGTACAACATCAGACTCAGGCGCCTTTGGTTCCTGAGGCTTCCGGTGCGGTTTCCGGTACTCTGGAGGAAGAGGTCAGTCGAGACGGAGAAGCGAGTCACAGTGGATCAATAAGTCGTGATAGAGCCGTGAGTGAGGATGGAGAGATCGGTCGGGCGCATTGAGCCAGTAGACTTGAGGTTGCCAAAAAAACGAGAAGGGGACATGTTGAACATATCGGGACTGTATACGTGCTCCGGGCACGGATTTGATGACAATACTATACCTCATAGACAGTCTTCCTAATCTTTAATTTGTTTACATTATGTCAGTTCATCTTACGTTTGTCAACTACATATGCCTTGGGGTGCCGTGTCACTATGTATAATAGCAGATTCGTCAAGACGATATTCAGCACCATCACATTTCCAAGTTTTCCTAGCCCACCACCTTCAACGAACTTTTCCAGTCGGACCAAGAACGAGCAATTTAATTTAGTCACCATTAACCACGAACGAAAATGACCCTTCACACCTGCAAAAATGCGAAAAGCAAAAAAGAAGTATCTCAAACTTATTTGGAGGAATAGCCGAACGCGGGGGTCGAACCCGCAACCTTGAGATTAAGAGTCTCACGCTCTACCGATTGAGCTAGCCCGGCAGGGCTGGGTGAATGGTCTAGCCAAGGACATATTCATAAGCCGGAGACAAGTAAGAAGGTTCAGCCTCTGTCAAGCCGAGAAGCGAGTCTTACTCGTGCGAAGATCCGGGGAAGCAGCTAGACTCGGACAGCGCACCGATGGACGCCGGAAAAGAGAGCTCAGCTGGCCCTGCAAAACAGCCCGCTTGTTTAAGCTGTCGTCGCAGCAAGGTCCGTTGTAATCGACCTGCGGGCCATACACGGTGCGAGAAATGTGATCAGGCGGATGTTGACTGCATAGTGACGAGCCATCAACTCGGGAGACAAAAGGGGGTGAAGAAGTGAGTGTATCCCACCAGCGTAAAGACATGCAAACATGTAAACTGACTTTAGTAGCAAGCGAAAGGGCCTGGAAAAGGCCATTCATCAGATCGAGCAAGCCATCAAGCGACCCAAGGTCGATCCGTTGGGGTCGGATGATGCGCAAAAAGCCATTTCGGGTCTACAAGATCTGCTCGCTCGATTTCAGGGACAGCTGCAAAGTGAGTCAGATGACATTGAGAGGTCGGATCGGTCGCGCAATCTCCCATCTCCGTCTCGGGATACGAGCGCAGAGGAGAGTCTTGCTCTCGATGATGCGGAGAACCCTCTCCAGCTACTTGCCAGAGCATCGGATCTTCAGCTGTCACCTACGGGAGTGCGCCATGTTACAAAGTCCCCGCTTCGATCCGTGGTGCCATTGCCGCAGGAAAGTAGTGAGCTTGGAATGAGTGCGAAGTCGTTCTTCGTGCCCGCCAGAGCTCACCTGGATGTTGGGTCTGAATTAGACCCTGTTGATCTGGGACTCGTCACATTCGACGAGGCGGAATCTTTATTCTCTTTGTAGGTCTCTTTCGACTCGGAGAGACCATGGTATATGTACTAATGGGCCGTTAGCTTTTACCAGAACCTTGCGCATACACGATGGGGCCTGGATCCCCTCGTACACACACCAAGTTTTGTGCGCGCCCAGTCTGCATTCCTGTTTACTTCTATTTTGGCATCCGCAACCCTTTTCTTGCAGTCTGCGGCTGCGTTGTCGAACAGATTATCTAGACATTGCAAGTGGCTCGCGAAGCGGGTGGTGACGCACCGCTATAGATCAGTGGAAATAGTGCTGGCCTTTATGGTTAACATTCCATGGATGGCCCCTGGGGACCGACTGGGAGACGACGATACGTGCTCGTATATAGCCATGGCCCTCACTGTTGCTCTGGACTTGTCACTAAACAAGATCGTCACCCCGTCTTCCAGTTTCGATCAGGGTCTTTTGAACCGTCTTCCTCGGGCTGACTGTATCGATGCGAAGAGGGCGTTACATATGGATGGGTTCGATAATGTCGACCCTTACTCGGAGTGGGGTCGTCGACTGCTGCGAAGGCGAGAAAGGACCTGGATTGCGCTATTCGTTGTTGAGAGAGGGTGAGTCTGGCTACCCTTGAAGGGAATAACTCCCTGACCGCGTTCTAGTGTTTGCCTCGCTAGAGGGAGAAGTTATACTGTTCCTCCGACGTCACTTATTGACAACTGCGATGTGTGGCATCGGGCAGACATCGCAGACCGGCGTGACGGGCCTATGAACTCGATGGCAGTCCTGCGAAGAGACCTGGCAAGTATCAAGTTGTAAGGTGCAAAACGTAGTGCTAATCAACTCAAAGGACGATCTATTTAGTAAAGTCAAGTCGAGCTGCGACAGTTATCGGATCGTTGACACCGGATCTGAAGCTGCTCAAGTGTATGTAACCAGACGATTTTATCTCCATTTTACACTGCTGACCTTTTGATAGCATTAAGAAGACCATTGAAAACTTCTACGAGCGCTGGTACGCAACGTGGGCATTGGCAATCAGCGAGGGTGGAGGTATGTTTCAGCCCCGACAGGATTCTACAATTATTGACAGATTACAGCGCGTTCTCTTCCACCATATGTCGAGATTCTGGTGACGCATACTCAACTTTCCACCTATGGCGGTGTGATAAACCATCCTACAGCGCCCCTCGAAGTAAAGCGCTTTTTCCGCGCAGCAGGACTATCTTCCGCCCTAAACGTTCTTAGAGCCGCCATTCAAGGAGAAGGACGACTCAAATCCATGCCAAACAACACAGTCATCATGATTTCATTCGCAGCATGCTCAGCACTCAGTCTCAGTGTGACCCCAGGCGACAGCCGGTCGGGCCTGGCTCCTAGTGTTCGGACTCTGATTGAAGAAGCCGCAGGAGTCCTGGAGCGAATCGGAGCGACCCCGAGTCATCGTGGCGGCGCCTCGGTGTTATATGGGAGATTCCTGCGTGAGCTGATCCGACGAGGACCAGCTATGCCTAATAACCAGCCGGGACCCGATGTCCGACCACTTGATATGCCAGATCCGGTATTACGGCCCACTAGCCTGAATGATCAGCCGTTGGCAACAACGGCCCTTCCAGGAGATCTCTGGACCGAACCGATGCAGTTCTCCTCCATGTCCGACGACCAAATTATTGATGCGGTCAATCGTGCCGGCAGTGCATTTGGAGCAGCGATCCCAGATGTTCCAGTCGACGATATGCTTAGTTGGGACTGGCTTGATTTTGCCAACACTGATTTTAGTGTCTAGTTAAGGATCGACAGGACAGCCAAGACATCCTTTTACCAAGAATGGTTTGGGATCCACCGTTCCCCGAGGCTCAAGAGGCTCAGAAGACTCAGCCCCACGACATTTAACGTCATCGCTCTTGATTCCAGCTGATCGGGATCAGCTAAAAGTTGAACAGTATTTGCATGTGAGAAAC
Source organism: Penicillium sp. VS AB III KN (assembly GCA_019775275.1). NCBI lineage: Eukaryota > Fungi > Ascomycota > Eurotiomycetes > Eurotiales > Aspergillaceae > Penicillium > Penicillium sp. VS AB III KN. The sequence continues at coordinate 85,411 of JACWGB010000004.1, forward strand.
ATGACTTCTTAACCTACTGTCACCACCAATTTCGTTTCTCATCCCACCCAAAATGGTCGACCTTACCATGTTGGCCCCAGGCCCCGCGGGGACCAGCATGATCGGCGAGAGCACTATTGAAGCCGCTGCCCGACGTGGAATGGCAAAGCGGCGCCAGCGCGAACAAGAGATGAAGTTTGCCAACGAAATCCCCTCGAAGGAGGCTAACGGCACTACCGAGGCGACGGAGGACAAATCGCAGACGCAGCCACAGATGAGTACTCCACGGAGTAAGAGTACTATTCAAGCGCCGTCTAAATCACAGACCGAAGAGTCGTTCAATGCGATATCAAATGAACATTCAAGTGAACTACCGGGCGGCGAGAATGGGCGTCACGGGAATGGGCTTCGCGAGAAATGGGAGCGCCTACGGAGGCGACTTCGCGGCTAAACCATGTATCTGACAATCGACGCCCTCTTGAATCCATTTCTACACCATGAGCCGGATATCGTCGGATCCTTGTAGCCGAACATACCTGACTCGGGCCCCGCCACTCGGGATCCAAAAGTAGCTCCGAAGCGTCGTCACTCAGCACATTGTGAGCCAGTATTAATTTAATATCGAACGCGCCCCATCTTCATAACCCCTTTTGTTTTGTAGAGCACATAATGGCATTGCAAGTTATTACCGCATCACTCTTGCGCAAGGTGCTGACCTCGTGCCGACCGCGCATCTATCTCGGCGTTCGCACCGGGCTGCGCCCGACATTAGCGACCCGCCCAAATACATACTCATACTCCACTGCACCTGCACAAACTCTTGCCCCGAAAGTCGAACGAGGTGGATCCAAACTATACAAGAATGCCGACGAGGCAGTCAAGGATATCAAGAGTGGATCAACGATCCTGAGTTCCGGGTTCGGGCTCTGCGGAGTGGCGGGTGAGTTGGACGATCAGTGGGATGAATCATGAGGATTATACTGACATCGGAACAGAAACATTGATCAACGCTATGGGTCGTCGTGGGAAAGACCTGCAGTCGCTCACGGCTATTTCGAATAATGCCGGTGCTGCGGGCAAGGGGCTGGCGACGCTATCGCAGAACGGACAGCTAAGCCGATTGATTCTGTCATACCTGGGCAATAACAAGGCCCTGGAGAAAAAGTACCTATCGGGGAATATTGCCATCGAGCTCTGTCCCCAGGGAACCCTTGCCGAACGGCTACGTGCGGGAGGTGCAGGGATCCCGGCGTTCTTTACTCCGACGGGAGCTCGTAAGTGTATGCATTGCAACAAGGAATGATATGCTGATACCGAGGAAGACACGTTTATCCAGGAGGGCAAGATCCCAGTGCGTATGGATGAGTCGGGCAAGGTGTTGGAGTCGGGCAAGCCGCGCGAGACGCGCGAGTTCAATGGCAAGACGTATCTGATGGAGACTGCCTTGACGGGGGACGTGGCGATCCTGCGGGCCTGGAAGGCGGATGAGGCTGGGAATTGTGTTTTTCGGTAGGCGTTCATGTCCATCACTTGCGAATGATGGGTTCGGGTTACTGATGTCGGCAGATATACCACCAAGGCATTCGGTCCGATCATGGCCAAAGCCGCAACTCTTACTATTGTCGAAGCGGAGCATATCGCTCCTATCGGATCTATTGATCCTAACGACGTGGATCTGCCTGGTATCTTTGTGGACCGGATCGTTCCCGCCACGGACGAGAAGCACATTGAGATCAAGAAACTGCGCGAGAACGAGGGTGTAGGCGAGTCGGCCAAGGGCGAGGCACAGGTCCAGAGAGAGCGTATTGCTCGACGAGCGGCCAAGGAGTTGAAGCCGGGATACTATGCTAACCTGGGTGTTGGTGAGTATAAGCGAACCCGGTTGAATATTCCTCTGACAATATGCAGGTATCCCCACATTGGCACCGTCCTTCTTACCCAAGGACGTCAAGGTCTGGGTTCAGTCCGAAAATGGAATTCTGGGGATGGTAAGTCTCCGCAGAATGAAATAAGATTTATACTGACTCTATTTAGGGCCCGTATCCTGCAGAGGACGAGGTCGACCCGGATATCATCAATGCCGGCAAAGAGACCGTGACTTTGGTGCCCGGTGCATCCACATTTGACAGCAGTGAGTCATTCGGTATGATCCGCGGTGGCCATGTGGATGTGTCGATTCTCGGCGTAAGTGCATCTCCATCGAGGATCCTACCGTTGCGTTGCTAACCGGCACAGGCCCTGCAAGTGAGCGCCAACGGCGACCTGGCCAACTATATGATTCCGGGCAAAGTCTTCAAGGGCATGGGCGGTGCCATGGACCTGATCTCCAATCCGGACCAGACCAAGATCGTGGTGGCCACCAGCCATGTCGCCAAGGACGGATCTCCCAAGATCGTGCAAAAGTGCAGTCTGCCTCTGACGGGAGCCAACGTTGTCAGCACTATTATCACCGACTTGGTGAGTTTCGAGTATCCGTGAATCAGAAACGTAGCTAACAGTGCTCTAGTGTGTTTTCCAGGTTAACCGAGCCACCGGTGAACTCACACTGACAGAGCTCGCCCCAGGCGTCGAAGTTGAAGAAGTGCGCAGCAAGACAGACGCCAAATTCACGGTAGCCGAGAACCTGGAGATCATGGAGTAGAGCGCATATAGATATACATCCTGTACACAGCCATGCAAAACATCATGACATTAGAACCATCCCATCATGATATGGTATATACAGATCTCTTAACTATCAAAGTCTACAATTTAGCCTTCCCAGGCGCATACGTTGAGCCCGAGCCCTGGCTAATCGCCTCGACGATAGCATCAACACTATTCAAAATCCACTCATTACCCTCGTCACTTGCCAGCCAGCGCGCACCGTCCTCACCTTCCACATCACTCGCCCACGTCCCGTCCTCGAGGGCCTTGCGCAAGCCGAAAACATGCGACGTGACCTGCGGGCCCACGCCGGTCTGCGCGCGCAGACACGCCACGGCAACGAGGGACGTCAGCACCCGACCGGCGGCAGCACCGGTATTCCGGGGGGGATCGGAGAGTAGAGAGCCATAGTGGCTGTTCAGAATAACGACCGGCAGATCCGGGTGAGAGTCAGCGAGCTTATCGTACAGCTTATTCTCAAAGGGGCGGTAGATGGAGTTCCAGAGGGCGCGGCCGCGCTCGCTAATGGCGGAGATGTTCTCGGGGGTCGGGGTGCGCGTAGGGGTGCGAGAAAGTTGAGCACTGACGGAATCGGGGAGGCTAGCTTTGAAGGCACCCAGACAATTGATTGTACGAGGGATGCCGTTGAAACTGATGCACTTGAGGCCGACTTCGCGCATTAGTTCGGCGGTCTCGACGTGGTTGGGGGATGTGCTAGAGGCCAGCTGGTACAGGGCGGCTAGGGAGTCGGGCGAGTTCATGGTCATTGTGGCTGCTGTCTATCGATACGTTAGCCATTGCGCTTCTGGAGGGTTGGTTTTCCACGCACCGATAGCGCGAGCCATGAAGGTTGCGAGACATTCTTGGCCTGGGCGGTCTGCGCGATCTTGCTGTAGACCGAGGAGATATTGGGCGGTGCCGGCACGGTAGATGGACGTGCGGCAGGGAAATTAATCAATGCCTTCAGCTTGGTGGAGAGCCTCGACATGGTGTGAGTTGATGAGGATGTCGACATTGAGCATTGAGCATTTGAAGCGGAGATCCCGTCGGCGTCCACATTTGAGCTCCGATACGACGAACGTGGAATTCACGATACGAAATACAATTCCGTAAAATATCAAAGCAAATCCCAAGCAATTTAAGATCTGGGGAACTGCGGGGAAATTAGCTTGGTGTCAGCTCGGGGTCAAAACTACTTTCCGAGTTCATAGTTTCGTGCTCCCTGCATCTGCATCTGCATCTGTTGTATCCCTTCCTCCCATAGTCAATCATGGAACCAAAAACCAGGTTTATGGAGCTCGAAGAAACCAAGACCGGCGAGTTCAATCGCTTCGGTGATCAGCAGCATCAACAACAATTGACGCGTCGAATTCTGCTAAAGCTAGACACGCGGTGAGTATCGAGTATCCCCTTCTTTTCGCAGACATGTAGCAGGCGGCTAATGAAATCAGGATCCTACCCATGCTGGCACTACTCTTTCTATGCTCGTTCCTCGATCGCACCAATGTCGGAAACGCCAAAATCATCGGCCTGGAAAAGGATATCAACATTACCGACCACCAGTACGATATCGGTCTGATGGTATACTATCTTTTTTACATATGCAGCGAGCTGCCGAGCAATCTCATACTCAAGAAAGCATCGCCGAAGCTATGGCTACCATTTTTAACCATCCTTTGGGGTATTATAACCATGTGTCTGGGATTCGTTCGGAACTATGGCGGATTCGTCGGTGTGCGGGCTATTTTAGGACTCGCGGAGGGCGGCTTGCTGCCGGGGATGGTACGTTATCTGAAATCGCTGAATAGGTTGAAGTCTGACAATGGACAGGTTCTATATCTGTCAAGCTTTTATAGACGTGGAGACTTGGCTCTACGCATTGGCTTATTTTATACCGCGGCTTCTTTATCTGGTGCTTTTGGTGGTAAGTACACCATCTCATCTTCATCGACTGTCGTTGAACATGTTAGGTCTTCTTGCCCGCGGCCTCGCAGCGATTGCCCCGCGAGGAGGACTAGAGGGCTGGCGCTGGATTTTCATTATCGAAGGTCTACTGGTAAGTTGCAATAAACTATCCAACTTGAAATTTTAGCTCACAATTCTACAGACTGTCGTCTGTGGTGCATTGAGCTTCCCCATTCTTCCCAATTCATTAGAATCGTCGTCCTTTTTGACGCTCGAAGAAAAAGAGTTTGCACGCGAAAGACTTCTCATGGATAACCCTAGAATGCCAGACGGGTAAGTAATCTAGAAGTGACCGGATCTTCTTACGCTAACAGAATCAGGACGTTGGCTGTCGAGGTGGAGTCATTTAAATGGTCTGAAGTCCGCCGAGGCGTTCTAGATGTGCAGATGTGGCTATCTGCCAGTGCATATTTTGCAATCTTATGCGGATTATATTCCTTTGGTCTCTTCGTGAGTCATATCCTTTTACTTTATGGATTGAGAAGGATCTAATTATGTACAGCTACCGACGATCATCAAAAACCTAGACTTTGCCAAAGATGCCAACGAAGTGCAGCTTTGGTCGGTCATTCCATATGCCGTCGCAGCTGTTCTTACTGGTGAGTACTATCTGAAGATACCATTCTCCCCCTCTCCTTTAAACGTGCTCACATTTCCAGTTGTCGTGGCACTGGTCTCGGATCGCCTGCACCTGCGCGGTGTTGTAATGCTTTTCACGCTCCCCGCCGCGATCATCGGCTACGCAGTAATCGCCAACATTGACAACCCGCACGTTCAATACGGCATGACCTTCCTCATGGCCACCGGCCTATACGCCAGCGTGCCCTGCATTCTGGGGTGGATATCCAACAACTCAGCCGGCCACTATAAGCGGGCGACCACATCAGCGATGCAGCTGGCAATTGCGAATGCCGGAGGGTTTGTCGCTAGTATGTTGTCCAGACTTTTTCTGATTCTCATCAAAATATTGATATTCGAAACCGCAGCCTTCAACTATCCCTCTCGCGACGGGCCGGAATTCCACCGGGGACATACCATTATCCTTGGTTTGCTTGTGTTTGCGTGGTTTATGTGAGTTAGCAGTTTCCTCCATATGTGCAATGCTGAGTTTTCCAGGATTTTGTTGAATGTTCTCTATTGCGCCAAAGTCAACCGCGACAAAAGGAATGGAAAGTATGATGGGTATGCAGGATATAATGATGACCGCAACCCGGATTTCAGGATGGTTCTTTGAGGGCATGTCTACGGATTATGAAGGACGAATGGGACAGATATAGTGTCTATATAATTTATATTGTGTTGCAATCCTGCTTGGGTACGAGTATGTACCCAAAAAGCGACGAGACTTATGAAAGTATAGTGCATCAAGAGTATCCTGATTCATTAATCGTTAAGCGTAGAAAGTGCTTTTATATCAGAGAGACGAGACCAGCCATCTCCACCAGCTACGCGACTCCAAATCATCTTTGTGGCGCCATGCAAATCATCCACATTTAACACATCCACCCCCTCACGAAGCAAAGCCCACCAGACGTAATTCCGCAGTCGAATTGGTCCCCTCGGCGTGTCCCAGTATCGCACTTTCAAGCCTCGCTCATGCGCAGCCCGCACCTGCTTCCGGATCTTGGCGAGCTGAATTTGAGAGAACCGACCGCGAGGGAGAGAGCCGATGGACTTGTGAAAGTCGACCGAGGCATAATAGCTATTATGATCGTTGAAGATGGATCCATCCATTTTGAGATCTTTGACGATGGAGAATGCAGAGTGTGTGAGAACATCCAGGGGCGCATCGTAGAATACGTCGCGATGGATGGCAATCTTGAGGATGCGGTCGAGGGGAGCATCACCCGATACAACGACTGTAATAGGGCGATTGACTATTTCCGAGCCATTGAAGTAACTCAAGTACCCGTTCTCACGTAGTGGCTGCAGCTGTTCCATCAAATGAGGCCAGATGAGGGTTCCATTGGCTTTGAAGTCGACTAGGAGCACGAGAGTCTGCGTGGGATCGCTGGCAAAGACACCGACACGATCATTTACTTCTGCTGATCCATTCACCTGGTTATATTGCTGGAGTATCGCTAGCAGCGGGTCGAGGTAGAGACTGCGGAGTGTATGCCCTGCTAGCACGGTTTGAGGTGTATGGCCGATTTGAAGGTCATCTTGTTGTAGCCAGACGTCAGCTTCGACGCTGATGCAGCCAGCGGCGAGGGCAGAGAAGAGCGGGACATGGCGCCGGTAATCATTGTGTGAGTGACAGGCGACCGGGTTGACGTGAGTTGGCCAGTGTGAGAAAAGAGATGGCCGGTAGTCCGTGAACAGGCGAGCATCGCCGAGATCTGCAAGGAAGGAGAGTAGACTACCCCAAGTGAAAGTGAACAGACTGAAGAAGACACTGTGAGACAGTTAGAAATGGAAATCTCGTGCAGAATGAGGGGAACGTACAAAATGAAGACGAAGACATAGAAGGACCGGACAACGGCTCTACAAAGCAGCGCCTTCTTCGAATAAGGCCATGCATCACAATGCGCATGCGAGCATTCCAATAAGCGTGACGACTTCATCGCGGGATTTTCCAGCCGAGACAAATCCTCGAGGAAGAGGACGACCTTTGGTTCGGACATGGTGTTCTTCATGACGACGACTGAGCCAAGAGATCCTTGAAAGCTTGATTGACTTAGTCTCAGCCCATCCGATCCATAATTGTCGTCTGCCTAAACTCTGACACATTCTTCAAGGTTGATTGGGTTAAGCAAGTCGAGTGGGTTGGAGAACGTGTCTGCCTAGAGTTAAATTAAAGCACAAGGCGACTTGAAACTCTCCCCTTTTCAGTGGGGCGAGACCCTTGAACTGTATAGGTTTCACATATAGATTATATTTTATTCTTTGGCTAAATACGCCAGGGTTGCATCTATAAGCCAGTAAGACAAGATACTAAAGGAACAAAAGACACGCTTTTGTGGGCCTGGCAGCATTCGCACAAACACTCTGGAAGCGCCTGAGCCTAGCTAACGAGCCCGGTCGTTCTCTGCGTCTGCTTTCGCTTCTCAGCCTCCTTGCCCGCAAAGCTGACCAGCATGCCGAGATCGTAAATGACCTTCAAAATACCCGCAATGATGAAGGAAACTCCAAACCGGTTGTTGCGAGCCAGAATACCTGTGAGGAGCGGTCCCATGCTCTGACTGGTGGTTTTGACCACGTTGACAGCGCCCATGATGGCTGTGCGCTTGTCAGACGGTAGAGCCGCTGCTAGAAACGCCGATCGGGGGGCCACATCCATGTTTTGGGAACAGGCGCGCAGAACGAGGAAGGTTAATGCCAACGGCAGAGAGTTAGGAACAGAGATCAGCGACAGCGCCACAGCTGATGGCATGTGGGTAAACACCATAGTCTAGGAAGGGTTAGCTGGGAACTCGAAGAACTGGAGATCTGAGAATGGTGTTTACCTTCACGTTGCCGATACGCTTGGCAAGTGACGATGCAACCAGCATGGACGCGGCGGAGATGCTACTAGTCACGAAGAAGATAGTACCGAGCTCGCCCTCGGGCAGGCTGAACTTGCGGTGGAAGAAATATGTCATCCAGGACCTGGTCAAGTCAGCAAGGAAAATCACCAAGACATGACTACTTGACTTACAGAGATGCCAATCCAGAGGCAAAAGAGTCCAGCCCGAACAAGATAAACAGTCGAATGACAAGCGACCACAGATCCTTCTCAATAAACGCAAACAACCCCTTCTTCGGGGACTCTGCCTGCTGAATCGGAGCAGAGTCTTCCAGCAACGGACGTGTCTCGTCGTTCTGCTGCTCCTGCGCGGGCTCTTCCTTCACATACTCGACCTTGCGGCTCAGAGCCAGCGTAAACAAGAGTTTTATGACCCCGACAGCGGCATAGACGAAGAACACGATCCGGCACGACGGGACAAATTCCCAACCGTGCAGAGACTGCAGCGAGGTAAGCACCCAACCACAGATCAGCTGTCCCAACGCAGTGCCCGCAGTCCCGACCAGCGAGTACCAAGCAAATACATCCGGAAGCTTCTCATTTGGCGTAAGATGAGCCAACGTGGACTCCTCCACGGCACGGAAAGGCCCAATCTCATTTCCACTGCGGGGAAGTCAGTGAGCGATAAATCCTCGACCCAGTAAAAAGGAAAGCACATACCTAGGACTGATAACACCAAAGACGGCCGCAGCGAGGAGAATCCAATAATTACCAAACAGGGCAAACACCACGCCACTCCCCGCCATCAACACCGAGCCTAGAGACAGCACGGCCTTGCGGCCCATGGAATCGGCGAACAAGGTCAGAAAGAAGCTAATCACGACATCTCCAATCAACGTGAGAGTCATGAACAGACCGATGCGATCATCGGAGATACCAATGGCTGATAAATACGAGGCCAGGATAAGCGTGGAGCCGCCGTAGGCGAAGAGGCGCACGAAGCGCTGGGCACAGAGGAACTTGACATCGCGCGAGGAGTGCCACATGGTGACAAGACCCATCTCATCGAGGGCGTTGGTGATGACGCGCGCCAAGCGCGATGTCGATTCAGCCATGGTGTGGTTGAGAAGAGACAGGGGAAGCGGAAGCACCAAGTACATAAATCGGAAGGGAGATGTGGAGCCCCTTAGGCTGCAGAGCCATGTGCGCTGCTTGATTGGATGAGATTCTTGCCCGTGAATATCATTTGTTTAATTCTTCAACTCTGCTCCGTATACTATAATTATATGATTATAATTGATAGGTCCCGGGCGCCGTTTCATGCGGTGTTCAGCTGGAACATGGGATCACACTCAATGGGCCGGTCATTCTCCTTGGTAAACTTGTACCGGAACACCAACTGGGCAGGAAGACCTGCACTTCCTGCAGGGCAAAGCCGATGCATACACGCGGACCGGCCGCGAAGGGCATATACGCGCCCTTGTGGCGGTTCTTGACCTATCCCGAGTCCCAGCCATCGGGGTCCAATCAAGCCGGATTTTCCCAAATGCTGGGTTGTTGTGGATGTGGTGCAGTGCTCAGATGACGATTGCCTAAAGGGAAAGCGAGACTTCACAGCAGTCGATAGAAAGCATCTCACAAGCATCTCCGACAATAACGTATTGAATATACAGCAGGGTCGACTCAGTTCGACTGGAGGGCTACAGATACTATCGAGTGTCAGGATAAGGGTAAGATATGATCTACACGCAATTAGGCCCTGAACTACTCCGTGATCATTGCTTATACCGGCGATATCTGAGGCAACAGATATTCCGGTCGAAAGTGGATCTCGCGCCCGCGTGTCGTACATATACCGGCACGCTGGGCTCAATGCTTACAACCCAGATTTTCTTTTCATTGACTTTTGCGCCGGTCGCTAGCGATCGATGGTGTGTGCGAAGCAGTTGTTCGGTGCTGCGGCTCACGATGCTGGTCTGCAGTACTTTGGTGGCGGTTACATCTGGCGGGCTCCACTCGTCCGAGGCGTTCCTGAATGAAACGGGCGCGAAAATGTGTCAACACGGTATATTCCTAACCCTATATTACTGGCTTTACAACAGAGAGAGCTGACTGGCTACGAGGATCAATTCTCCATTCTCAATTCTCTGGGGGAGTGGATAGCCTGGTGGCTTCACACAATACAGTCGGTGTTCGGTGGATATGGACATGGATCCATGGATTCGAGATCCTTGCAGGATGCCACGATCAATCCCTGTCGTGGTGCTGCGCAATGATCGGGGGCTGGGACCTCTTGGCCATTAACATGATGTCAATCTTGCCAGTAATGGACGACAACGGACCCACTGGCCGAGCTTTTCCCAGTGACAGCCACCATGATTGTCATTTGTTATGATCCACTTCTGTCACTTTCCGATCATCAGCACACAACAGTAGCACAAAACGAAGAGGATCGAGAAAGCAGAAAACACAAGGCGGAAGATAGGGGAACGAGAGAGCGGTCAAGGAGAAAGATGGAGCGGGTCACAGCTCAAGAATCTGCAGCTGACAATTGTGATGAAGCCCATTGCTCCCGCGTCTACAGATGTGGCTCCAGCTGGCTGCAGATGGGCTCCAGATAATCTGTTCACCCGCCTATCACACTTCGATCAGCCCCCGAAAGTCTGCGCTATTACATCGCGATCGTGACGATCTCTTCAGCTGGACCGAACCTGTGTCGAACGATGGAGACTCGACAGGCGCCATTTCTCTCCTGGGTCCAATGAACGGGATCGATGAGATCTGTCGATCGGGCCCAGCTGAAGATTGGCTAAAAGGTAAGAAGACTTTTTTAGCTGCTCTTCCCCGGCTTCTGTGTGACTGCTAGCTCTGTCTTTTTTTTTCCCTTCCCTGCTTGTATTGTTTTGTTTTGTTGTACAGTATAGTGATATCCCCATCGCCATGCCTACTAAGATCCCCTCGCCGCCCGGTATTCCCATTCTGGGCAATGTGTTCGATGTCGATCCTAACAATACCTGGACTTCGTTGAACAAGCTGGCTGCTCAATATGGTGAGTTGCGCGCTCGGGATGGTGTCGAGTCTCTCAACTGATGATTCGATATAGGCCCCATCTTCAAGATCAATGTACTGGGTCATCAGATCGTCTTTATCGCCAATGTCGCCCTCTTGGAAGAGATATGCGACCAGACCCGGTTCCGGAAGTGTGTGACGGGCCCCGTGGTAGAGATCCGGTATGCAGTCCACGACAGCCTGTTCACTGCGTACGAGGGCGAGAAGAGCTGGGGCATCGCCCACCGTATTATGTACCCCCACGTTACCCAGGAAGCAACCGATGCCGCATTTAACGACATGGCCGAGGTCATTCCCGATCTGACCAAGAAATGGAGCGCCAGCCCCAGGCAGCGAGTTAAGGCGTCCGACGACCTGGATCTGATTCTGCTAGCGTCCTGCATGAAGTGCTTCTTCAACCAGCGTGTTCACGTCTTGGAGAAGGGCGAAGATGCCATCAAGGGTTGGGCAATGGTGCAGGGCTGGGAGGGTGCTACAATGGAGGCGCTGAAGCGTCCTACTCGCCCGAAGCTGCTCAACTGGTTTTACCAGAGCCGCTTCTCCAGCCTGACCAAGACCATGCGCTCGTACGCCAAGGATATCGTCAACAGCCGCAAAAACAAACCCGAGCAATCCCGCAAGGACATGCTGGATGCCATCATGAACGGCGTGGACCCCGAAAGCGGCGAGAAGCTCGAGGACTCCCAGGTGCTCGACGAGATCATCAACATCTTCATTGGCGCCGCCACTGCCGCCAACCTCCTTTCCTACGCTATCTACTACCTGATCAAGAACCCCGAGGCCCACAAGAAGGCCTGCGAGGAGATTGACTCCATCGTCGGAGATGGCCCCATCGATCTGAGCCACCTGAAGCAGCTACACTACGTCGAGGCATGCCTCCGCGAAACCATCCGTCTATCCGCCACAGCCCCTGGCTTCAACATCGAGCCCATCCCCTCCGACAACAAGGCCCCCATCTTGCTCGGCGGCGGCGAGTACCAGATCCCCCACAACCAGCCCTTGATCGCCATACTCAGCGCCGTCAACCGGGACAAATCTGTCTTCGGCGAGGACGCCGAAGAGTTCCGCCCCGAGCGCGTGATTGGCGAGAAGTGGGACCAACTGCCCGCCGCGGCGAAGAAGGGCTTCGGCAACGGCAAGCGCGAGTGCATTGGCAAGCTCTGGGCGTGGCAATGGTCATTCTTCACTCTGGCGAGCATAATCAAAGAGAACACGTTTGAATTAGAGGACAAGGACTACAATTTACATGCCAACGGCGCGTTCAGTATTAAGCCGCTTGACTTTTGGATTCTCATGAGTCCTCGCCAGAAATAAGGAGGATCCCTGGAATGATTTTCGTTCTTGCTTACTAGCGGATATGAACCTGCCGGTTAATGATTTTGTCTATAACTTATGATAAGAAAAAGGCTTCAAAGTGAAACAAGTTCAGTGCCCAGGTGTGTCGCTCCTTTAGATTTATGCTACGTAAGAAGCGCATGGTCTACTCTACTGCAAGTGGTATCAATCGTTAAGAACGCGACATGTTCTATCACTCAGGTCTATTACCTCCTGAACCTCGACTTTGGGAAATGTTAGTTCTGGTATGGGGTGAGATATCGGTGTGGCCTAATTTGCTTGTGGACGATCTCTGGCCATCGGCGCAACGGGAGCTGGACTTTGACTCGTATGGGACTCGCATGGGTTCATCTCCGGTGTTCCAGTCCTCTACCTTATTCCGATTTTGAAGGAACCCCAACAGTAGAATTTCGGTGTTGTATACAATCTCAGCTATGGGGTATAGAAGCGTTAATTGATCTAAGGAAGAAGAAATGAAAAAATGTCAATCGGTTGTTCCATGAGAGTGTACAGGTGAGGAAATCACAGAGTACGAGTTGCCACTATTTGAGGGAGATGAACTCAACTCAAGGGTACGATAATTATGCTACCGACTACATAATGGCCCATCGACTAACTAAGATAGTAAGTTAGATCATCAAGCCAACGCACTGGACATATAGAAGCCAGTAGGCCCTGCTTGGTGATTGCGATCATCCTTCGAGGGATCTAGTAGGGCACATTACCGGGGTCATAACATGAGGTAAGCCAACCATTGAAGCACCACCGATCTAAAGGCCAATCATATCAAAGATACGATGGCGAAAATTCACCTCTGTGATCGGGCAGTGACGAATTCGCCGCACTAACCCAAAGGGGGCAAATTCTGGTGGACACCCGTACGTATGCAATAATGCGTTCATGGGCGCCACATCAGTACAAGGAAATTCTATATAACCAATTCATAGCATATTCGATCGGAATACGAAAGATAATAAGTGAAAAGAAGATAATTCGATGTGAAATTCAAAACAGTCTAAATTTTAGGTCAAATCGACGAAAAGGACCAGCCTAAGTTTCTATATCAACATAGAAAGTCAAAATCCTAACGAATGGGTATAGGCCAAATCCCCTCAAAACCACAGGAAGCACGAGCAAATCTATACACGATCACAACAACCCAACATTTAGCCGCTGTAGTCAATGGTAACAGCCAGACGGACACCGTTGCCAGAGCTAAGGTTACCACCGATACCACCAATAGCAGCCTCAGCAGAGGTGTAGGCATTGTTAACAGTACCAGCGTTGGTAGTGATAGAAGAGCAAGTACCACCGAGAGCATCACAGATCTTCATGCCCTGGACAGGAAGACCAGCGTTCTGGACCTGAATAGCGGAGACATCGAAGCCAGACCAGCCGTTGTTGGTAGTGGAGCCGAAGTCGAACTCGCCCCAGGTGGAAGCGTAGCCACCGGAAGAATCAGTAGGGATAGTGGAGCCCTGAGCAGCGGCCCAGCCACCCTGGGAGTCATCGGCGAAAGCGATGTAGACCGTAGAGCCAGCCGGAAGAGTGAAGGTGTTGCAGGCGTTGCCGTACCAGCCGTCCATCTTGCCGTCCTTGCCGTACTTGTTCCAGATAGCGACGGTCCAGTCGTCGGTGCTGGAGCCCTGGAACTGGGCAACGTTCTTGTACTGGCTGGCATCAGAGGCGGAGACCTGAATGATGTTGCTGCCGTAGGGGTTGCCGACGTTGCCAGAGTAGGTCACGTCGCTACCGGAGGAACCGGTGCTGCCACCGAAGCCGGAGGTGGAAGGATTACCAGAGGGAAGGTTGGTCCAGGCAGGGTTGGAGCCGGAGCCGGAGCTAGAGCCGGAGGAGGAAGAAGAGCCACTGGTGGCAGTAGCCTGGCGGCGCTCGAAGCCCTTAGTGCGGGGAGAAGCAGTGAAGGTGCTCGAGGCGGAGCCGGAGCTGGAAACATTACCGGAGGGAACGTTGGTCCAGATAGGCTTGGAGATGGAGGAAGAAGAGCCAGTAGTGGCAGTAGCCTGGCGACGCTCGAAGCCCGGGGCAGCGAAGGCGCTGGAGGTGAGGCCTGCAAGTAGCAGAATGGACTTGGTGAAATGCATTTTGAGGGCTTGACTCGGTAAAAGAGCGTGGAAAAGACAATAAATAGTCAAGTTTGGAAAGAACGTGTCAAGAAAAGAATGACAGAACTATAAAGGAGTGTAGTTCTTTGAAGTGAGTGACTTGACAGGAGAAAGAAAGGAAGAGAGAAGATGAAGATTTAAATAACTTTCACGAAAGCAGACTTTGATGGTCCCGCCACATTTGCCTTTGAGTGCGAACAACGGAATCCAGTCATAAGCCATAGTTCCTGGTACCTGAAGGAAGATATCCATGGGAAAGTAGGGCTGGAACTAGCAGTGGGGACAGCGTATACGTCAAAGATGGCGAATTGGGGCAGGAGGAAGCGTTGGTCTGTGCCCTAAGGCAGTGTTCCAGAAGGGCCGCCATGGATTTATGTGCTACTTGGGGCCTGGTGGATTTCATATCAGAAAATAAAGTACGATCATTGGAGATCACATCTAGGAAGATGCAATCTGTGGGTCAAATGTTAGTGGGGACTTTGATCTTCTGTGACCAATGCGATTGCAAGTTCAAATGGTGAGTAGAGTGCAGGAGTATTCATGACTCGTGTTCCATAGTTTGCGTGGAACTCTGGCTTGACCGGGGAACGTTCAGTAGTGGTTGTTCAGGGGCCGCCAGGGGTACCCAGGTTGAGGTTCGGATTATATCGTGTCGGGGGATAACCTTCTCTCCGCATTATCTCGTTCTTGCGAGTACTAGGACATTGGTTTGAAAGACTAGTCTTTGTAGGAGGTCGTTGGTTGTTGGTCAATGAACTAGGAGCTCGGGGATGCACTGGCTGTGCATTGAAGTAAGAGTTAAACTTTGCAACGGACTAGCTAAATGGGTCAAGGTCGCTTACATTGAATGGACACACGTCGGTGGAGCTGCTTCGTAGGCAATGGACACCGGTGATCCACTAGTTGTAAACCAGACTGATTCTAAGCCCAGAGTGGATTTGGGTGGTTGATACTACATGCCCTTACAGACTCCTATACCTAGACAGATACTGGTTGAAATCATTGTAACATTCGAGAAACCCCTAGAGGCCACGAGGGTTCTAATTGTGCCCTTTGTTTCAGTCTACGTTTATGTGCCGTGGATTTGTGTTGTGCGTAGGCCCAGGGCAAGTAAGAAAGCATTGCGATTGGACAACCGGTTGTCGATTGTGGATACCACCTTTACAATATTCACCAATAACATTGCTTATAAATGTCTTGGCAGGGCATTTCCTGCCATATTCACCAATCATATCTACCCCTGACGAACCATTCATGAGCACAAAAAGTCAACCGTGGATCACTACGTGGTTCCTGGCCACGTTGGCTACCACTTATGCAGCCACGTCCCAAGTGGCGCTTTGTGTCTTTTGGGTATTCAATAACCATCAATAACCAAAATATCACCTATTTTGGATGACAATATCATTAATATATGGCACCTGCCATACCATCAATAAGAAAAGGGATGGCAACTCATCTTTGCCTCGTCTTGGCCTCACCTTGGCCTTGTCTCTGATGTCTGGTCCCGAACGCAGCCCCCGGTCTAGACAAAGGTGGATACCTATTAGGAAACCCACCCAGAGGTGCTGCCTTTTAATCCTGTGAAAGCCGTTCTTTCGACTTCCATTCAAGCCCACTTTCAGCTCGCTCTCAGCGCCTTTGATCAACCTCGGCGGGGGCTTGAGAACAGGTCTTTTGTCACTCCGCAGTCCCACTGAGGGGGAGTTCGAAAGGCCTGGATTGCGGAAGTCTTAGCCGGTGAAGGCCCAGAGCTGGCTATAAGGATTGGCCTTCTTGGCCTTCCTAGTGAAAGGCGAGCCCGGGTCCTGTGTCGGCTCTTGTCGAGGGAACTGGTAGATGGATGTCAACATCGTCGACACATGGCTAATATAGAGGTTAGAGGAACATGCTACGAGTCCCGTCTTTGTGGACAGCGAAAGAGAAGGGGTTAAGAGTACTCTTTTCAATGAGCGAAATGATACGTAGTTAGTTGACCGACATGCTGACAGATATCCACTTCATACCTCCTTATGATACCCATAATAGGTATTCTAGACCACGATTGCAGGACCACAATGACGACAACATTTCCTTGCGCTGAATTTCCGCTGCTGCGGACGGAGCTGGGTGGCTGTCTTCGGAATTATAGGGGACATGCATTCCCAGTAGCTAGTCAGATAAGTTTCCTGCCATCAGCGGTTCTGACTTGAAGGCTGGTCGATCTGAATACCTTTACCCACAATTTGTTGTTGAATTGGTCGAGTCGTCTGTAGAGGACTTAGCGGAGCCTCCCTTGACATCAGCCGCTCCACTGTGATCCCAACAGGTGAAACTCGGATCTCGATCAACACACGTACTGCAACCCACGCCAACTTGTGCCGTGACATCCATGGAAGCAGTCGCAGAGGACCAGCTCGTCGTGAAAACAGCCCTTCGTACAAAGCGCAAGCTCATAATCGGCTACATTCTTCCACCATCTTAGGTTCCTTCGGCAGGCGCGGGCTGAGCGACGTTCTGATGCGGGTGCATCTGAATCAGACATCCGGTGGTGACTCGTAGAAATCCACAAACGACTTCTCAACGATGTCAAGGATTTGGTGAGCAACAGTTCTTGCCTGATGCTATTCGGCGGATTGAGACCTTACTCAGCATATGGAGGATGCCATCCGCTGTCCTTGTGGGAGATCTGTTTATGTGCGAGAATCGACCAGTCGACATTGTCCATCGACCATTGACCCCGAAAAAAGCGGACGGTTCTAATTGAGCTCGACTAATCGAGCTATCAGTGCAGGATAAGGCACGGCGGTTCAGCGCCGAAATCTGTCTCAACTTCACTCCTGGATGACTGCTAGCATACTCTTATTTCAGACAACTAGACTGTAATATCACAAGCTGCAGTCTCGTTTCTCGTTAACGAAAAGCAGGATTAAGTATGCTTTCCACGGACATGTCGACGGAAGTGCGCACTTGATCTCTTTGACGCAGCGGTCTGGGCTTTCTCATGAATACTCAGAGCCGAGCTACCACCGCATATTTGAGAAGCATCACCCTCACACTTCATGTCACATTGGCTCGCCGCAATCCTGGAACTGCCCTCCATCTTGTTACCGCAGAAGCATTGTCCAGCATACTCAGTGCCCGCCAAGCTGAAGCCTTCCTTGTCGCAATACTCCATGCAGCCACTTTGAGTCACCTTGCCATTCCCAGGTCGGCGAACTGAACTCCAGTCAGTGCACGGGTAGATAGGTTGTCAGAATAGCATCCAAGATAAGACCAGTCGCTACTAGCATCCGTTGTAGAGACAGTGGTTGCAGTAGACATTGTCTCTGTCTGAGATGCAGATACCACACTGGTTGTAGTCTTGGAGCCTGCTGGCTGCGATGGACTAGAGGGGACACTCTCTCCTTGACCCCATCCAGTTG
Source organism: Penicillium sp. VS AB III KN (assembly GCA_019775275.1). NCBI lineage: Eukaryota > Fungi > Ascomycota > Eurotiomycetes > Eurotiales > Aspergillaceae > Penicillium > Penicillium sp. VS AB III KN. The sequence continues at coordinate 103,380 of JACWGB010000004.1, forward strand.
GTGGGTTGCTACCTGGCAGTTTCTCCAAGACTCCGTAGATAGCCTCGGGGACCAGATTGGGGATATTGCAGCTATCAGCAAAGTTGCTGATTGGACCAGCGTCAACGCACTTGTCCATACCCAAGTCACCGGCATCACAATTGTTGATAATCTTCTGCAGGACATCCTCATCCCAGCCAGCAATCTTGCATAAACCTATTAGCCATGGTATCCATGGATAGTGACAGAACACTAACAAAGTCACCATGCAGAGAATACCCAGTACGATCCCCATTCGCCAGGATAAAAGGCTGCCGGCCCTGTCCCTGCTCCCACAAATCTTCAAAGAGCTGAGTATTCCAATAAACCTCGTAGAAAAGATGGGGAAGATGAATCCATCCCTGCGGACAATTCGCCTTGCCCCCAGTAGTCCCCTTGCTACTCGGAAACACCATATTGCTCTCGTAGGCATCGAGGCCAGCCTCAGGGTTATAACAAGAAGGGAAGTGAACATCAGCACGCAGAGGGGACACATAGCCATCGCAATTCATATCCGGAAAGCCTGCACCAGCACCTTCATTATTCGGGTCCTGAATACCGACGCCGTGGAGGCCATCGGAGGTCGCAGGATACGAGGGTATATTGTATGAGGTGCGAGGGCATGTCCACTGAACCGGTTGAATGGCTCCCTGATTGGTATCTAGGACATTGGCAGCGCCGCCCGGTGGTGGTGTTCGGAGACTATTGTTCCCACTGACCATGCGAAGGCCAACTGGGAAAGCTTTAATTTCGTCATCGGTTGGCTCGAAACTGTCGATGTGAGTCAATTAACTTGGAACTGGAATTCGGGCTTGGTACACACAAGTAGTAGACATTCATGTAGAACATGGGAACTGATATGAAGCTTCCATTCGTAGGATCCTGAAAGTATAACGACGGAGTCCAGTAGTTACTCTTGTCTGCCTCGACCAGAGAAGAAGTACAACGGGAGTCCAGCAGCGCGTCATTTTCCATGGTCAAAATGAAGTTACTTCCACCCTGGATGACGTGCACATGGCTGGATGCGATGCCAGGACTGATTATGGGGTCCATACGGCCCTGCGTTAACGGACCCTGGCCATAGAAGTGGTTCACGGCAAAGGTTCGAAAGTCCTTAGCCGTTGCTACAGCGAGGAGGCCGGCCAAGTGAGCGGCTACAAATTTCAAATGCATTTCTGTCGCCTTGGTCGGAATGTATCATGAAATAGAAGAATAAAAGAAGGCGATGATCCAGCGCCTATATGCAAAATATCGAATGAACGTGGTTCTTGAGTATCCGACTCAAAGGGGAAACGAATGAAGAAAAGCCTGAAGGTAGCGACACGCAAGACAAGAAAGTGAAAAGGGAAGAAAACATTTTATATTCTCAAATCGCACGGTCTCCCTGGATATGAGAATATGAAATGAGGCTCGCTCAACAGTTTCCGCGCCTGCTGTGAGTGGGCTAATGCGTGCGTATTAAATTAACGGGGTAGTGTTAGGGTAGCGCCATTGCGATTTTGAAACCAGCTTGTTAATTCCCGAATGCCATATTTAGTCTAGATTTGTTGGGAGGAGTGAAAGCTCTCCGAAAAAGTGGTGGGATTTTGAATATAGGGGTGGTGGTTGGTTTCAGGATGATTTACTTGAAACAAGTGTCCTCCTTAACCTATTTCAGTGACTGGACTTTTCTTATGCTACGTAGGCTCTACAAGATCTACGTTGAAAGTATAATTCCGATAACCATTTTCATTGGTTCTGCTTAAGACATATGTTGAATATATCGTCATATGTGGCAGCGCATACTAGCTGCTAGAAACGGAACCACAAACGAGCTTATATTAGCGATTGACTTGATCCGAGGTCCAGGAACAGTTCAAGCTTCAATGTCTCCGATCCAACAAGCGCCTAGACACCAGTGTAAGTGCAGTTGGTAAGATCAAGACTGCCTAGAGCGATGGTGTAGGGCGGTCCAGCGGCTGCATGAAGCCGTTAGTAAATGTCATAAATGTCACTTGATTCGAATGGTCAAAACGCGGTAACTAACAAAGGTCCAGAGTGTAGGAAATCGAGCAGCTGATGGTCTGATCGACCTGAAGCTTGTCCTGAGTCTTGAGGACATCATGAAGGTTCTTGACCTGGACCTTGTCCAGCTTGACGGTCTCAACGGGGCTAACAGTTGGGGCGGCGATGGCGAGGGAAGCCAGAGCAGCGAGGATAACTTGGAACTTCATGTTGATGGTTTTGATTGGCACGATTTGAACGTGGATCGGTATTTTAAGGATGCTTGAGACTTGAGCTGTTCTGGACTGTGGGTAGCGACATAATAGAACACCGGGAGAAGGTGGCACTTTTATATGTTTCGCAAGTTCCTTCTTACATGTATTAATCTTCTAGTAGCTTGAGACTTGGGTAGCAGTTCCATGCAGAAGTCACATTGTATAACCCGAGGGAAAGGAGGAGAATAGGCTCTAAGCTTTGAGCAGCCTTGGCGAAGTTGCAATGCTGCAGTTGATGACTTTACATTCCGGGGCGGATAGTATCTCGTAAAAGCATGCTTCGGCTACGGTAAGAGCAAGCGAGATCCTAAATGCCTCAATGACATCTCCTGGGTAGGGTGTCTTTTGACACCCACAGAGACGGCTGGAATTACTTCAGTGGTAATGGCAGCGGAGGGTATAATTTAAGCTGAAACTCACAATTATATTAAGAGTTAGATTCACGTTCACGGTTTAGGCTACCCAAATCAAATGTCTGAAGTCATATTTGAACTTGTTGCACCTCCCGGCCTCTTACTCCCTTCTACTTCTGAATACTGGGATCAGAGCCAAGATTGAATAACAATAGTTCTTAGTTTTTCAGATTGCTTGAATGTGTCAATAGAGTATAATAGGCTATGTTTCAAACTTGATATGGATAGCCCCGATTATTGACAGTGTACTTTTGCGACTAAAATAATGTGCGAGTTGAATAAGACTGGAAGAACAAAGTGATTCGTCTGGCGAATACATGAAGAAGTGTCCTGGGCCTCCTTGAACACTAGAATGGCAGTGGACATAAAAAATCCAACTCGGTTGGTCCTATGGAACAATTATTAAAAGGTGGCGCTTTGCATAACTATGGTCAGCCCACGCTCTTGTAAATCAGACAAAGATTCCTTACTACAGAATGACCCTATAGTAACTGATACCAGGGTGCAATTGACAACAATTGGAGCTTGTCTCTTTGACAACTCAGGAGCTTTGATGGAGCCTGGCAAGTCATGCCAAGTCAAATGGACAAGCACGTTATCCCGATGATCACACAAAATGTCAGAAGAAGCCTTGGAGACAATCGAAAGAGTAGACAAAAGGCTTCCGAGAACGAAAAGAGCAGATGTCGTTTGGAACTTCATAGTAGCTTAGGTATTGCTTTGCTGGGCAACTTTTCTGATATGATAAATCTTGAAGAGAATAGTGTCGGTCAATCACTCGGTAAGCTACCTGACTTAACGGTTCTATATAAATGCGGTTTGGCATGAATATGGGAGACTCAAAAGCTATGAGTACACTGACTTTCCCCTCGAGTAAACCCAATGTAGAAGGTTGTCTCACCTTCAGGACATTGACCCTTGGTAGCGCGATTTTTCTGGGTTCTGTGCTCCATCGGGTAGTCGACGTAGTATACACTACCAAACAGCTCTTTCCTTCACTCAGACTACCTGTAGGATTACCTACCATCGAGACCAGACTTCTAGCGAATAGTTCTTCTTGAATAGCACAGTAGGACATGCTTCCCCACAATCAAGGGTTTACTCACAGAAATGCAGGCACAAGAATCGAGTGCCGAATGCAACTGTAACCTCCGGAGTTAAACAAGGTTCATCTGGTGATATATTAAATTTTACAGCAGACGAGATCTATCGATCGATAAGTCATCACGTTTGGCAGCTGAGTGTCCGCAAGATCGACGCAGAAAATCACCACTTTGGGACTCGATATGACATTGTTTCTTCCTGCTTTGCTCGGTTGGGATTCCTTCGCCGGTTTATGGTGAACGAAGCACAAGCAGAGATGTCTACATGTGCCAAAAGTTACACCAACCCCGCATCGAGAGATCGAAAAGAGCAACGAGCCCGTGTAACCAAGCCAGTGGTTGCTGGACGCACACCCTCGTGTCTTCAATGATTCTGTGTTTGACTTTGCCTTATTTGATGGTTCGAAGCCTATTGAGAGATCCTAGGACGGCCTGGTGGTCTGAATTTGAAAGCCTCCATTGTGTAACCTTTAGCTTTAAAGCAAGTTGTGATGTTATTTAAGATGTTGTCTGTTTAAACCTAAAGGAATAGGCTCATTTCTCTCTCACTATACACTGTCAAATATCATTTCACTGGACGTAGATTGCTTCCAACGTTCTCCGCTATTCGCAAGTTCGGACATATTTCCGAGCCTTCATTCTCTGCGGGGTTAGAGAGGGTTAATGCCGAGGCTTTGCCGCCCGCTTAGATGGCTAGAAATTTATAACGTCAATTTCCAATATCGCCGATCGCATCTCTTTACTCTTCTTATACAACTCAGTAAGGGAGTTGTACATAGAATGTCACCATCAGCCACACAGAATCCCGTCGAGGCCAGCATTCCCGACCCTTCAGCGATGGGGGCCAGTGTACATTTGCGTGCGCAGCCTGAGCAGGTCGAATCCCTGGGCAAAACAAAAGATGGACGAGCATTGAAGATACGCACCTATCCAATCTTTCGTTCGCTCTTGGAAGAACGTATTTATCGCAAGCAGCACCTTGCCGCAGCTTTTCGAGTTTTCGCAGACCGGGGCTTTGACGAAGGCGTCGCTGGCCACATCTCCGTTCGTGACCCTATTTTAACGGACCATTTTTGTAAGTCTGTCCGCGAAATTGTGTGAGCTGAGGGACGTAACTGAAATACCTTAAGGGCTCAATCCATTATCCATGCATTTCTCTCAGATTAAGGTCTCAGATCTTATACTCGTGGATGAAGACGGTGCTATAGTGGAGGGCGATCAGCCGATAAACACAGCGGCATTCACCATCCACTCGGTCATTCACAAGGCCAGGCCAGATGTTCACGCTGCCTGTCATGCCCACAGTGTTTATGGCAAGGCCTTCTCATGCTTCGGTCGAAAACTTGAGATGTTGACACAGGACTCTCTACGGTTCTACAATGATCACGCGGTTTACAATAACTTTGGTGGCGTGGTGGTAGACAAGGAGGAGGGCGATCGTATCGCAAAAAGTCTTGGAAACTGCAAAGCGGTTATATTGCAGAACCACGGTCTTCTGACTGTGGGTCAGTCAGTCGACGAAGCGGCATTTTGGGTAAGCGATTGGCATAGTCTGAGCGTGGAATGTGGGAGATCGAATTCTAACGACGCCTAGTTTATAAGTCTTGACAAGACTTGCCAGGCGCAGCTCCTAGCCGATGCAGCTGCTGCAGGGTCCGGTCATAAGAAGATTACCATCAGTGAAGAAGAGGCAGAATACTCGAAAATGAATCTCGGTGGGCCTGACAAGGGGTGGCTGGCGTTCCAACCCTACTACGACGAACAGCTCGCCAAGACGAATGGTCACTTCCTAGGTTAAATAGCATTTTCAAGGCTCTGCCAAGTTTAAATGAAGTTATCTACTGTATACGTATAGACTCTTGGGATCCTTGTGGTCTCCTATGAATTCCCAGAGATTTTGGCTCTCCGATGGTACGCTATAAGGAAGACCCCGAGTAGTCAAACCTAAGGACCCTTACTGTTACTTACCTCCCAGGTAGTAGCGCGATATCTAGTATATAGCTAGGGGAGTGATAACTACTCCGATCCTCTCCTGCCTGATCTTTTGGGTTTCCACATTTTCTGCCGAACAAATCACCTCTACGCCCCCGTATCCTTCTTGAGCACTGCAAAGTTCTTATGGAGAGCGGGGTCATGACGAAGGAAGAACTTATTGTCTAAGTCCAGGCAATAATATCAGATAAGTAGGGTCTGTGGATAATCAAATAAATTTACTCATGGTTGTTGGAATATTGAGCCATAGAATCAATGCATTTACTACTATTATAGTGTTTTGGGTTGGCATTCGCTAGTGGACTAGTGTACCGCTTCTTTATGTCCTCTTGAAAATACAACACAGAGAAGTGAGAGCATTGCCATATTCTCCACCCGGACTCATGATCTAGCAGACCGATAAGTATTCCCAAGAGTCCTGATATCTAGGTCTTCTAGTTTTTTCAAGGTTTATGGTAGACTCTCGACTTAATCAACAATAGCACGTAATGTCGTCCATTAGGATTCTGGGCTACCATTCATGTTACACGCGTCTATTAAAATCTTACCTGCCATGAGCCACCTTCGACTAGGATTGGCCACCTGCAGTCCTCCACCTAATTTACACTCCGACCTTGGTTTCCAACCGTAAGTGCCGCCCTTCTGTCTGTTTCTCTCGCTCACTCATGTTGCTTCCCAACCTTTCCAGGTCTGGAACTCGATCATCCAGCTACAAAGGCGAGGGACGTCAGATGTGCGGGAATCGAGTACAATTAGGTACCACTGTTTATTGTCCATTCTTATATTAATGTTCTCCAACGAGCTGGATAGGTAATTTATTACACGCTGCTGACATCTGCGGTCCTGCGGCCACATTCACATGGAAAAAGTTGCTCATAGTGTTGCTCCAATTCCGCAGCTTTTCCTGCCTGCTACGTAATGATCAGGGGCGTTTTCTAACACCGAAGAAGACCCAATACCGCCTCAATTCAGTCATCGCGTTAAGCTTTTCACAAAAAGTCCAGACACATAATACATCGAACGCTCCACCGGAAGATGTCAATATAAGACATTCATAGGTTCGCTTTCTCGAGCTCTCCTTCAGTCCATTCCCACAGACGCTTGCCCATTTCCTCACTCTGCGCGTAGTAATTGTTCCGCTTCAAATTCCCAACGGGAACATAATACGCCCCATTAACAAGGTCATCTTTCTTCGCGCCAACAGCAGCCCACAGTTGATTGCGAGCTCCATCGGGTACCGAAGTACCCAGCAAGCCCATCGCCTTAAACCCCAGACCAAGGAGAGGAAAACGCCCGCCCATCGGGTTGTACAGATCGGTCAAAATAACTCCTGGGTGGACAGACACAGACGTGATAGAAGGATAGCGCCGGGCGAGCTCGGCAGCAAAAAGAATATTGGCAGCCTTAGACGCTCCATACCTAGTATTGGTATTCACTTTCTTGAGCTTTTCCTGGTCCAGAATTGTCTCAAAAGACGGGGCAAGATTATGCGCCATGGAAGAGAGTGACACAACACGAACGTCCGAGTCGGGCTCTTCGGCAGTTCGTAGTAGGGTAGGCAATAGTAATTGCGTGAAGAGAAAATGCCCAGTGTGGTTGGTGCCGATCTGTATTTCGTGACCCAATTCCGTTTCGCCGGGGGGCAGAGCCATCACGCCTGCATTGAGGATTAGGATATCTAGGCGTGAGGACTGGGCGTTGAATTGCTCGGCTGCATTTCGAATAGACTTGATAGAGGTCAAGTCCAACGGAATCCAGCTGATGTCAATATTCTCAACGGAGGATTTGATTGAGGCGACGGCATCGGTCGCTTTAAACTCCGAGCGGGCTCCAAGGAAGATCTTCTTCGGGTTGTGTTTTGCTAGTTGTAGAATCGACTCTTTTCCCAGACCAGCATTTCCTGTAGACTTATTAGATTATCTCTACGCGAACCCATAAATATTTAATTTGAACTTACCGCCTGTTACTAGCACGACCTTTCCGGTTAAATCGGGAATATCTCTGTCCGGGACGAAATGCACTCCGCCGAAATAGTTCCGTGGGTTGATACTCGCAGCAACAAGGCTTGCCATTTTGTCAGGGCGCTACCTCGAGTCTGCTTGTATTCAAGGTTGACGGTCAAGGGGTTATACGGGCAAGAGTTTATATAGATAGTCGGGGGCTCGGGGCAATTATCTCCCCGACTTTTTACCATAAATGTTAACGGCGATCGTTCGAAGATCTTCACGGAAAACCTGGTACATATATAAATACATAGTGGAGGGTTCGGGGCAATTATCTCCCCGACTTTTACCATAAACTTCAATGGTAAACGTCGTTCGAAGATCTTCACGGAAAACTTGATATCCGGGCCCCACTCACTGGGCGTGAGGAAACGAGCGAGACCTCGGGAGATAACTCATGATCATTTTATCCCCCCCCCCCCCGAGCCTTATAGGGGGTCTGGAGATCGTTCACATGCGTTCTTTCATGCTATTCATCCGGGGTGCAAAGAGGAGATTGGTACAATTTGGCTCATGTGTTGGCCGCAATGTTGGGCATAGGAATTTACTATTTTAGAAGGATGTAAAAGAAAAAATCGATGAAATAGAGGTTACAAAAACATACAACAGCAGGGATTCGCTGGTGGTCACCCACCCAACTACTAACCTGCCGGCGTGTGGCTTAAGTACGGCTGAGCGGACGGGAAGCCCTGTTCTCCACACCCTATGGTCGTATGTACCAATCATATAGCTTCTAAGGTATATAATGTAACAGACAAATAGTCGTTGACTAGTGAGAAGGGTGCGCAATAGACAGGGCGAGAATCGGATGAGAATCGGGTGAGGGTCCTTTGGAATATAATAATAAAAATGCAACCCTTGCTATCGTTGACCGTTGCGGATCTTCTCGTACTCGGGCAGAGCCCATTTCACCATCCATTCTGAATCGAGGACCTGCTGAGCAAAGGGGCGATTCTCTGGCCTGAAGGAAAGCATCGGGCGTAATATTGAGAAGAGAGCATCTCGTTCACTTGATTCAAGAGGCGGCATCCCCTCCTCCATACGCGGTCGCTGCACAGTTCTTTCAAAGATATCCTCCAATGATTGATATTGGGATCCCGGTCGGTTAATTCGTTCTCCATGCTCGTTGAATCCGTCTTGACCTGCTTTCCATGTTTCCCACCATTCAGTTGGCAACGGGCCCAGTGCTCTGATCTGCTGACAAGTCATGTCGTCTTCATTCGTAAGGAAGCCTTCGAATAGCAATCTTTGAGCAATAATATCCCAGATAGTGCAGGCAAGTGTCCAGATATCGGATGAAAAGGTAAGGGGTTTTGTTGGCTCAAATCGAACCTCCGGAGGTCGGATTAGAAGAGGCGTATGCGACTCGAGTCTCTTCTCTTGTACCGGGGAGAATGTTTCACCAAAGTCCGAAAGGGGGATCCTAGCTTCTAGAAGTGTAACATCTTCACTTGCTTCACCAAGCCAGACAGGTAAGATACCATGTTGTGGGACACCGGGTGGGAGCTTTTGGCCATCTAATCGATTGACTGGCTCGAGTACCGGCTCTCCGTACAGCTCGTATAACTGTTCAGTGGATAAATGATCGAATTCATGAGGCGGTTGGAGGAGGATATTTCCACGATGAAGATCCCCATGGACGAATCCTTGTGAATGAATATACCGAATCGCAACCACGAGTTGCGCCGCTAACGCTCGAGCTACCTCAAGCCGAAAAAGACTAATCCATGATCCGTTCTTTGCACCAGAGAGGCTCATTCTTGCTGGGCTGATCACCAAACAGACATGGTTGCCATTGGGGCCCTGAATGCTGAATGTATCCCAAATTGAAGGAATCATCGTGCTGCCCATGTCTGATAATATTTGGGATTTCGACAGTTTGGACAGCACATCAATTTCGTGGGTGTTCGAATCCGCCGTACAGACTTTGACTGCAACGTATCTGTTGGAATTTTTGTCCCAGGCCAGCCAGATCGTTGAGTATGTACCGTGACCAAGCTTATGGACTACCCGGTAGCGATTATGGAAACAATCGCCAATTTTTACCGGGTGATAGCCCCCAGCCCGGTAATATTCCATTCTTTCCACGTCTTCAATAGGCTCATACAAGACACCTGTTGTGTTCATAGTCGAAGCCGTTGATTTGAACGTAGTGTGAGAGAATTCTCGGAAGGGTTGATAGTAAAAAGATGGCAGGCTTGCCCTCTTAGGTCTCAGACCTGGACGAGAGAAACTTACGGGCGAGCGTAAGGTCCTAATAAGCAAGAAGCATAAATTTCCCATATTTTCTTATTGCAAACAAGGCCTTGCGGTTTCGGAGCGAAGTTAGCACACATAATGTAGCCTCTTCGTTTTTAAACATTGACGTTGGTCTGGAGGCGAACTTTCTTCCGGGCAGTCGGATCCCAGGGCACTCTCTCCTAGCGCAGGCGGCAAGTATAACAAGCACCGACCAAACTGAATACTATCAGAATTCGCATCTTTTTATAGCCCAAAGGACATGACCCGCTTGTAAAAGCGAGGAGCAAAAACATACAAGAGCAGGAATTCGCTGGTGGTCACCTAACTACTAACCTGCCGGCGTATGGCTATGCGGGCCAGTAGTTGGGTGGGCGTCGCCGGGTGAGAAGGGGTGAGTGCGCTGTAGATAGGGTGAGCCGGTTGAGAACGAGGTGAGCAATTCCGAGGGTCGCTCAGACCCCCGGTAGTCTTATTAGTGGCCTTGTCCCTGTCCTACTACTCTGGTCACTTTATATAAGCATAAATCGCAGCATGTGATATCAAGTGGTTCCATAGCTCAGTTGGTTAGAGCGCCGTGCTAATAACGCGGATGTCGAGGGTTCGACCCCCTCTGGGACCATTTTTTGCTCTTTGGTTTTGATGACTATTAACAAGGCCCGATGACATTTCTTCTGATGGAGACCATGCCAATCCAGTTATTAACAACCATAAGGAAAAGGTTAGCAGCAAGAGGAAGATTATGTTAACATATGGCATGTTGAGCCATACTGATGCCTCAGGGTTGAGGCATCCTTCGGGTCGGCATATCACGTACTCCGACCCTTCCGTGTCTCTGGTCCTATTCATGACCAGTCTGGATCAAGGCGGCTACGCGTATCTGACTCAAAGCGGTTGAGCACATTCCTGTGAGGTACCGTCGGGAGGACCTAAGACCGAGTAGCGGTCAAGCTTGTTTCAGTGCTACGTTACTCAGAAAATGACTCTAGAGAGTCGGGGATAAATATCCCTATCTTTGTCACTAGAAGGAATTATCCGAATTTACTGAAGTTAAGCTACGTATAGCTTTTACTCTGATTTTCTGATCCTGCTTCTCCCCAATTATTCCATCTTTAGGCCTATTTTCTCAATAGGTTATAAGCCCGGCTTGTTATTACTAGCCGGAGTTTTACCTAGTCTGTTTCCTCATCGACGCCGCCTATACTATCGATATGGCTCCGCCGTCGACCCGTCGCACCCCTAGGGATAAACCTAAATTAGGTAAACCTACGGGACCTCCCTCTCCTTAGCCCGCGTTGGGACCGGCTAAGGATGTCTAGCCTAAAAGTAAAGCTTATCCCGAAGCTTTAGGAGCAGCTAATACGCCCCTAGGGCGCAAAAACCCGCCGCCGCTAGTAGCAGCGGTACATTTCGATGCTCAATAGCATCAGTACGATACGTACGACCCTCCGAGGCGGTACAACACGCCGCCCGACGAGGAGCCAGTTCGGCCTACCCCGACCCTTCGGTATAGCCTCAACGATAGCGATAGACTCAACATCGGCTAGGGTAACGACCCTTACGACCGCGCCGCGCGGAGCACGACCCTCTTTAGCTCCTCGCGCAATTTCATCTTATCCCTAGGCGTCGGAACCGACATCTCCGAGGATAGTCGAGTACGCATCGATTACGCCTTCAAAAGAATAAAGAGCGCTAGCAAGACTAATACGGTAAAAAAGCTTACCGGTCCTTCCAACTACCGTCAGTAGAAGGAGAATATTATTGGTCTCCTTCGGGAGGACGGTTTGTTGGGCCTACTTGATAGGTCTATCCAAATCCCCCTAAGAGGGCATAGATACCGCTTTATGTAGGAAGCCATTACCGTCCGATGTAGACGAGTTCTCGTCGAGACTGTGTCCGACGAAATCAACAAGGAGATAGCGCGTTTCTTCGAGGATCCCTTATATCTATGGGACCAAATAAACACGCAATATTCTATCTCCGACGTCCTTCTATAGAAAGAAGCTTAGGACGACATCGATCGCTATCGTATTAGCCAATTCAACAACGTCTAGGACTATATACGCCGCGTTTAGCGTATATAGCAAGATATCAATATAGTATTTCCGTATTCTAGACAGACGGAATACATCAAATATTGGGCCCTTTTACGGGGCCTCGATACCTCGGCTTAGAAAGACTAGAAGACCTAGTTCTATAATAAAGTCGAGAAGAATCCTCAACGGCCGTAGGACTTTCGTAGCATCGGCCGCGAAATATAGCTCGCTAAAGAAAAGAAGGGGGCTAGAACCCTATCCGCGAGGGTCTTCGCTACCAATACGAACGATCAAAACAATCGCAACCGCAATAAGCGTAGCGGACGAAAGACGGGCCTAACATACGACCACTACGGCAGAATTAGGCATACCCTAGAAGTATGCTAGTCGAAGAACCCCGAAAAGATACTAGACTACGTTAAGCAACGATAGGCATCTAGGGCCAAAGCATCCTAAGCCAAGCAGAATAGCCTACTATAGGCCTCTTAGCCCGAAACCAAGGGCCGCGTATTAGTCGCCTATGTTAGCACTAAGGCGCTAACAACGAAAGCGACACCGCCAAATATGCTACGATGGTTGGCAGATACTAGATACAATTAGCATATGGTTATGTCCCCCGACTATTTCGTCCCAGGGACCACCAAGACCATCCAGAAAACCCTAACGACAGTATTTAGGGAAGAACTAAAAGACTACATCGTCGGCGATATCGATATCGTCCTTAATGATAGAACGGAAGAGGGTACACCTACACGCCTCTACAACGTTATGTATATCCCCGGTATTATGTTTAACCTTATCAGTAGGTCACAACTTACGACAAAAGGTTACGAAATACGGTTCAAAGGGGACCAATTCACGCTACTATTCGGCGACGAATTCGTCGTAGCCGGTAGATACGAGGACGAAAGCTTTATACTAAACCTAAAAGAGGTAAAACGTTATTCCACGAAGGTGCTAAATACTACGGCATCCCAACCTAGGGACCTCCGAGACGCCGTCCCTCGCATCATCAGCGATGCCGAAAGGGACGAAAGCCTTACTACCAAGCTAGACCGATCTAGGGTCAACGTCGACACATAGCATCGACGTTTGTGCTACCCCAGTATACAAATCATCGAGTAGGCGGCCAAAACGGCCTACATCGGAATCAATATCGAGGGTCTGTCAACACCAAAGAGACCTTACGAATCTTGCGCCGTTGGAAAAGCGACGCAATACATCCGCCGAAACATACCAACTATCCCCTAGTCTACCAAGATCGGAGAGCTAATCCACGTCGACGTCGGGGGGGGAGGCAAGCTCGTTAAGGGCCTCAACGGCGAACGATATTAGATAGCCTTTATCGACGATATAGATAGTTAGGGGACTATAAAGTTTATCCGCCACAAAAGCGATACAAAATACGCCGTGTAGCAGTACGTCCGGGAATACGAGAGAGACCGCGAAACTACCGTTTAGTCCCTACACTCGTTCGTAGACGTCGTTTCGATGCCCAACTAGCCGAAACAATACATCCTACCACGAAGGGATAGCATTATAGGCTTCTAGAGCGACTATAGAGGCGAATTTATCGACAGTTAGCTCTAGGAATAGGCGAAGAACTGCAACATCGTATAGTATTTTAGCGCCCTATATATCTACCAACAGAACGGCAAAATCGAGCGTTTAATACGTATTCTAGGCGAAAGGACTCGGGCTATGCTTCACGACAGCGGCCTACCTATATTTCTATAGGCAGAAGTAATAAGAAGCGTTATATTTACCCGCAACCTTCTACTATACCGAGGGCGCCGCATCGAGGGACTACAGTCCCTATACCAACTCCGATACGGCATAAAGCCCGACCTTAGCTTTCTAAGAATCATCGGAAGCGACGTCTACGTCGTTATAGCCAAGGAGTAGGCGAGAGCGAACCCTCTCGGTCGACATCTCGCCCCACATACATAGAAAGGGAAGCTCGTCGGCTACAACTCCTTATACGGGAGTAGATATAGAATTTATCGCCTATATAGCACCGAGACAGAAAGGGGGACCCTCCACGATATACGCGACGTCGCGGTGGACGAGGGCAGCGATTTCGTCCTATTTAGCAACCTAGACCTACCCAATCCCGAATCTTAGCCCAATCCCCAGCCCAAGACATAGTCTACTTCTAATCCTGATACACTAGATACATTGAACTACGACGGCCCGGGGATATAGGACGAAAATAATAACGACATCGTCATCATCGACGATAAAAACGACACAACCGACGATTCATCCGGCGAAGAATTCGACATAGAACCGGCCAAAACGCCCGATTCCGATGCTTTTAAAGAATCAGCATCTCCTTCCTCTTCGGGCCTAGTACCCCCGGATCGGCTAGTCATAATTCCGCCATCAAAGGATGTCCGCCGAACTATACAAAACCTCGCACTCGCCACGAAGGTTAGCCTCGGCAGCTAGCCCATCGAAGGGCTCCCCGACCTTCTATCATCCGATATATTCAGTACTATTGACCCCAAATAGTTGAACTCGCCCCGTAGCTTCGCGGAAGCCCAAAAGTCGCCCCTCTAGCCCTAGTAGAAGAGGGCGATATACGCCGAAAAGCGACAACTAGAGCTTCTCAACATATAGGAGACCGTTATTCCGCCTAAAAACGCCCATATCCTATCGGGCAAGTAGGCCTACAAACTTAAGCTCAATACCGACGGCGCCCTAGCCCGTTTTAAAGCACGATAGGTCGCCCGCGGCTTCCTCTAGGAAGAAGGCATCGATTACGACGAGACCTTTGCCAGCACCGGCCGGTACGAAACCCTCCGAGTGCTACTAGCTATTATCACAACAATAAAGCTATTTATAGCTTACGTAGACGTCAATCTAGCCTACCTTAACGCCAAACTACATAAGTATATCCTTGTCGACTACCCCTACGGCTTCGAGGGCGAAGCCCCCGGATACGTCTACTACTTACTGCAAAGCTTATACGGCCTCAAATAGAGCGCCTACAACTAGGCAGAATTACTTGGTAAGTTGCTCCTTTCAAAGGGATTCAAGCGTTCAACGGCGGACCCCTATCTATATGTCTACCACGACCATCAGGGGGTAATCTTCATCTTCGTCTACGTCGATAATATGCTAATCGCGGCATCTACCCCTAACCTAGTTAAACGTACGAAGCGCTATATTTCAGCGAAGTAGTCTATTACCGACATAGGCAGTATCTCGCACTATTTAGGCATAAAAATCAATTACTAAAGGGAAGAGGGCATACTTACCGTCTCCCAAAGCGCCTACATCGACCGTATTACTACAACAATATCGACCAATCTCGCCGACATCGACCGCAGAAAGCCTACATCACCAATGCTCGTCGAGCCGAAACTACCCTCGCCCGACTATTAGGCTTCAAAACAAGAGGTTAAGGCCTACCAAAGAGGTATTAGGTCCTATATATATACAATAAACGTAACCCGGCCTAACATCGTATACTATTTATCCGTCGTCTCCCGATTCTTGCTAAACCCCGACGATAAGCATCGCACGGCAGTACAAAGAATCAACGACTATCTATATCATTCCAAGGACCTATAGATCACCTTTCGGGCGCCCAAAACCGAAGCCTCCAACAATTCTAGCAACATCCCTAGCATCACTAGTAATACTAGCATTAGCGATAGCATCATAAGAGGTTACGTCGATGCATCCTTCGCATCCTACCCCGACACTCGCAAGAGCCGCACCGGCTACGTCTTCTTTCTCGCCGGCGGCCCAATTGCGTAGTGCTCTCGTCGTTAGAGCTATACAGCCAAATCTTCGGCCGAAGCCGAATATATAGGACTATCCGAAGCCGGCAGCGAAGCCATTTGGCTACAAGGCCTAATAGCTAACATCATAGGACCTTCTTTACCTTCATCCTCTTTACCCACCATCAGGGGTTCGGGGGTAGCCAAAACCCCTACCAATGCCCCTACTCTTATCGCAACTAACAGCATGTCAGCCATAGCGATAGCGGAAAAGCGCACGACGCATAGTCGGTCCAAGCACATTGATATACACTACTATTGGATCAAAGAGCAGGTCGAGATAGAGAAGATCATCCTACAACACGTGCCTAGGAGAGACCTCGTCGCCGACGGGCTTACCAAAGCCCTACCGGGACCTACCTTCCAGAAATTCGTCAGCCTTATGCGGCTAACTAAGCCCATCTCTAATAGAGATAAACCCCCATCGGGGGGTACAGCGAAACTGCCATGACCATCCCTAATTGGGGGGTATATAGCATCGATACTCCTAGTCAGATACTATTCCGGTTTGACCAATCAGGACGCTGCATTTCCTCCTATTATTTCCTTCCGTTTTTCACATTATACGCTTATTTAGTTACACGTTTTTCGGGTTCGGCCCGCGCGAAATCCCGAGGGGGTATGTTAACATATAGCATGTTGAGCCATACTAATGCCTCAGGGTTAAGGCATCCTTCGGGTCGGCATATCACGCACTCCGACCCTTCCGTGTCTCTGGTCCTATTCATGACCAGTCTAGATCAAGGCGGCTACGCGTATCTGACTCAAAGCGGTTGAGCACATTCCTATGAGGTACCGTCGGGAGGACCTAAGACCGAGTAGCGGTCAAGCTTGTTTCAGTGCTGCGTTACTCAGAAAATGACTCCAGAGAGTCGGGGATAAATATCCCTATCTTGTCACTAGAAGGAATTATCCGAATTTACTGAAGTCAAGCTACGTATAGCTTTTACTCTGATTTTCTGATCCTGCTTCTCCCCAATCATTCCATCTTCAGGCCTGTTTTCTCAACAGATTAGTGGAGATGTCACACAGGAGGGAATTTCCAGAAAATAGTCCTCATTCCTTCGGATGGAAGCAGGCTGCGATGACTGCGAAGATGATTCAATTCCCCCATTGATTGCCAGACGATAGAAAAAAGCTCACCTACTCACATAGAAGCTTAAGGGCTTAAAAAAGGCCAGAGACCGAGAAGGAACTACAAGAGAAGCTCTCGGCAAGGTATCTTGGTTGTGTCCGAAGGAACAAATAATGCGACCAGTCGGTTAGTCCCACTATATCTTGGCCCACTGCCAGTGGCAGGTGCAAAGATGGCAAGAGATAGTAAGTATTCTTATATGATTGATTGGTTGTTTAAGCGCTATGTACGGCCTGAATAGATTTGGTAGATTTAAGAACCCTTGTTAAATCATAATGGAGTAGTACTCGCAAGGGTAGATCCGATACTAGATAATATATATAGGACAAGACTGTGGGCCGCTCTTGGGTGCAGCCCTGACGAATTTCAGATACTTATGCCAAACCGGAAAATCAAAACGCTGTAAACACAACTCCAGTTGGCTATAGAGAAAATTTATATAGACGCTAGAAGGGCCCCTGGTCGAGCGCTGATATAAAGCGAGACAGATCCTGCTGTAGCCGGATCTGTCTTCTCTATAGCCCGATGCGGCACGACCCGTTGGCCCGCTGTCACAATGGCAGTAAGGAATGATGTAGAATTTTATCCGAATATATGGATAAGAACAATATTCCGAAGGCTTTAATAACCTTGTTCCAGGGAGATACATATCAATACCCTAAAGTCCACTTTTGAGAGGGTGAAATGGCAGAAAAGAGCCCATTTCGCAAGCGGTCAGAACCTAAAGAGCTAATCAGAACTACTCTAAATAGACCCTAATCGTGCAGCACTAGCTCAATAATGTAAAATACTCTCTGTACTTTATACAGGGTTCCATAGCTCAGTTGGTTAGAGCGCCGTGCTAATAACGCGGATGTCGAGGGTTCGACCCCCTCTGGGACCACTTTTTTGTACCCGATCAATTTCCCATCAAATTTATCTTAGTACGACACCGAGTAATTGAATTGTCCTTCTGATTACTTGGGGTGGGAATTTGGACACTTTTATACATGACGTGGAATTTTCTTTTCTTTTCCTGATATTTTCCACATCCTTGCCATGTCGAGTTCCAGATTGTTGTAGGATCATCCCAGATGTACCTACCCATGATTCTTGTGAATTTTCCCCCTTGGAGTTGCGGTGTCGAAGTGATGGATATTCCAATGCTAGTCCTTTCTGCCAGTGGGCGTACTAATTAACCATTGTCATTCTACTCCGTGATCGGGACGTTGATACTCTTCTGGACTCTGATAAGCACGGAGCTCTGACTTATATGTAGCAATTTCCTCATCCTCCTCGGTTACATTGGTGAGTCCAACAAGCTCTTTCCGACTGATGGCGCGGTACGTGATTTGAGAACTTTTGTTCTAACACATTGGGACCATAGGTCTCCCTGCCTCCGATGTCGTTCCGGCTTCCAACCGAAACACTGCCCCAGCTCATACCACCTACTAAGCTACCCTTCCACACTGTCTTGAAGATACTTGAATTGTTCAAACCTTTTATGACGCCCGGCTTGATGTAAATGAACCGAAATAAAGCGTATAAGTTGGCTGAGTTCCTGACTGAGGTTCGAGTAACCAATTCTTTCTTGGATTTTATCTTTCACCTCCATTGCAATCTCATTTCCTATATCGATACCGAAACAGATACCCTCATAGAAGGTGTAGTTCTTCTCCATATAGACAACAACCATGGCTTCGACTACTCCATACTTTCAATGGAACCACCAAATACTAACAATTATGGTAACCTTGGAAGTTCTTTCTTCTCGAAAATGGGGTATATATAAGCTACCTAAGCTATGAATAACCAACTAGCAAACATAGTAAGAAGAGACAGTAGCATTTAGATGACTAGCTAGCCTCTTCTTACCGCTACCTACTAGTATCAGCCGCTGAATACTAAAGTCCCGGATTCCGTGCGGCTATCAGTCGGTATCGGAATTTTGTATACCCGAAATATGGCCCCAGGATGTAAATCTCTCTGCCAAAGCGTAGATGAGTCTTCTCGGGCTAGCCTCTTGTCTGCCTGTTGCCACTCAGAATATAATTATCCATACTCCTTATATAAGTGACCAACTATATCGATCTCATCTACCTCTCACAAAATTCTGACGATCTTAGAGTTTCATGTGATTCCGACCCCGAGGTAACTCTCAAATCACTATCCTTCGTGAACTCACTCCATAGACACCAGGATTCAAACAGGATTCCAAATTTCGACCCCCAGGTCCGAGTTTTGCTGCAGAACTTGGAAATTACCGGAATTCTCCTCATGTGACGACGAACGAGGCTGTAGAGGTCTATGTACAATTTATAGCGGTCCGAAGGCTTGAAGTTTCTTGTAAGCACAGTACACATATTTCAAGTTTCTTCAAGTTTCTAAATGGCAAGTTTATTCGTCCACGGGCGCATTCGCATAGCATTCCCCATGTCTATATAGTCTCTTTATACTCTCTCTCCCATTCATGCACGAGACTCGGACCTATATAATGATGACTCCGGGGCAGAATGCCTTTGAAGCCTTCAAATATCGTTAGCAACGACTCGGAAGATAATCGCCTCGCTCATCTTGCCAAAAAAAGAGGAAATGCAGACTGGAAGGATAGGCCGATGAGAATGGTACCGCTTACTAATCTTGCCAGATCGTGTCCAGTGACACTTTCCATCTGCACTCACCTTGTAATTATGCAGAAAATTCTGGCTGCATCATATGATTGGTTCCATAGCTCAGTTGGTTAGAGCGCCGTNNGATGTCGAGGGTTCGACCCCCTCTGGGACCATATTTTTGCCTGGATCTGCTCCAGATTGAAAATTCTATTCCTTGGAAGAGGGTGGAGGAGGGTGAGTGCTTAAAATGGTGAGAATTAGGGTACATCACCCAAGTTGCCCGGCTACTCTATTAAACCACTGTGAATGATGATAGAACTTGAATACCCTTAGGTTATCTTGATATACCCATAACACCGGGCTTTTCATATCTCATGCACAATCATACTTAGCATAACACCTTATGGGGCTCCTAAATTATTTTAGGATTCTGTTGCTTGGAATCAACTTCACTTTCCTGGACTGGCAAAAACTTCATTGAAGTAGTCCTTTACATGATCGAATCGAAAATTCTCTAAGCTACGATAGATATTCTTCGCATATGGGACATCGTAGCCATATTGGGCAAATTCAATAGTTTTAAGTAGGATAATTGTTTTCCAAGGTTGTTAGCGATTACTTCAATTATACAGCCCCTCAGAAACTTCTTCAAAGGCATTGGATACAAAGAGGGATATTAGACACGTTTTTCTTCTTTTCAATCTACCATCAATAGCGCAACTGTGTGTCTGCGCGGTTCCCGCCCCGCAGACCCCACCATATATCCCGTAGCATCTAACGATAGGAAGCCATCAATGGGAGGATTATTTCCGAGAAGAGCGAAGAGTTCTGGTTAAGAGCATTTGAAGACCCCAAGCAACCGACTGGACGTCGCCCAAGACCGAGTATAACTACGTACCTACACAATACAGGACGAAGTAAACAGGAACCACCAAGACCTCCGGAGTAAACATTGAATAGGGTGTCGGCCGGATACAGCCCGAACAGAGATATAGGCAAGACTTGGGAAAGCGCCTCAAATGATCTTTAATTCTAAGCAGATGAGGTTACTACCGCTGGCACATAGAACGCTACGTAATCTTCAATTTACCACAGCTATTGAATCTGCAATTCTTTTCTCCATCCTCGAATCACTGACCCAAGACATAAGAAAAAGAAATAGAAGCTGGGGTGTAGAAAGCATCAAGGAATACGCCTGTCAATAGCCCAAAGGCCGTTGAAGAAACTGTTCTGCTGCACTGTACAGTACAGGGACCATCCTGTAGTGGGCGCCTTCAGGATCGCAGCCACCCAAACAAGGTAAGTATAAAGAATAAAAGAGGAAGGAGAGGAAAGGCGGTCGGCGAAGGTGGCCTCTAGGTTCCCGACAACAAGGAATTGACTTTACGTGCTTCCTTCCAAGCGGGTGGGATTTTTGGTCTTGACATTTTGATTGCACTCACGCCGGTTATACTTCGCTAGAACTTGGCAATAAATGGTGCAGCTTGATAATTTCATAAATTTTTGCCCCATCACGATTGGTTCCATAGCTCAGTTGGTTAGAGCGCCGTGCTAATAACGCGGATGTCGAGGGTTCGACCCCCTCTGGGACCATTGTTTGTGGATATAATTCATATTTTTTTATTCATCTAATGATACAGAATCATTAGTTAATTTTTTACTTGGGCACTACAACTTAGCTCGTATACTTTTAAATCACGGGTTATCGTCCTTAAGTTACATGCAGATATGTAGAAAAGGTTCAGAGAGAATGCAAAAATTACCTACTAGAAGGAAGACTATACATGTCTTACCTATTTAGGTATGGTCAAAAATGGTCCCAGAGGGGGTCGAACCCTCGACATCCGCGTTATTAGCACGGCGCTCTAACCAACTGAGCTATGGAACCACTTGATGGTGCTAATCCGCATTTGTACCCCTATGAAGCAAGGACAAGAACACAGATAATTTTCGATCTTTAAGAGCAGATCAAGACAAGAGTATCTATCCTAGAGGGGGTCGACCCTCGACTTCCGCGTTATCAGCATGGCACTCTAGTTAACTAATTGAGTTATGGAACATATTACGTAAGCAGCTTCATAATTTTGATATCTTCTAGAAACCACCTGCGCAGGAAGTCATGGCCACTAAAACACATCCGCAGTCATCTATATGACATACGGAAGTTTTAGAGGAGCTGCCTCGAAACACCGCTAGGCTAGACGACACGCAACTGGTCTCTCTCTCTCTCTCTCTCTCTCTCTCTGATGTATCCCCTATACTCGCTATAATGAGAAACAGGGCTAGCAATTCCCTATCTGCGGAGGTAAGTTTCAATGGATCACGTCCGGGAATATAAAACAATGTTTGTCGACTGGTGAGAACAGCGTGACAATCCTGCGGGCCGGCGCGCATAGAACCGCCCAGCTGAACTACACTGACCATTGAATATGGCTATAGGCTCTAGAACATTTTGTCTCTTGGCATCTACACACAGCCACGCTTGAGCCTTCCTTCGCCGACACTATACCTCCATCGTGCGTTCAGATGGTGTTGACTATGTGGCTAGAATAGCATTGAATTCTTTTGGTTCGAGATGCCGCGTACCGCGTCAAAAATACCTTGTTCAGTGGGCGTACCAAAGCGAGAAGATTGAAACGTTGTCAGAACGCATCATCAAGGCGCCATGGGCGCACTGTTTATACTCGTCAATGATCATACTCAATCATAGACCCGCAGTATGGCAAGGAAGAGGCCAATAAATATCAGCGGAACGAGCGCTTGGTGATTGGCATGTCCCAGAGGTCGGCGAAGTGGATGAAGTGTGCGTTGAAGTTCAGGCTGCGAAAACATGGTATGAGAATCCATTTCCCCGGTTTTCATAGCCAATGTCGTGGGGTTCGTCCAAGAGGGGGGCCAAAATGCACAGGCGAGAGGTGTCCAGTTGGAGGATATCACCAAGTAGCATAGATTTAACAGTGGCGGCCATGCAACACTGAATATGAGGTTGACGTAGCGGCCCTGGTTGTATGTGGCGACGTAGACCATGGAAGCAGCCATTGCACCAAAGCTCAACATATTCACTATTGCACCCCCATTCCAAAGTTCTCTCTTGAGGCGGGCAATTCTCTTCCCTTGGCTTCGCTATTCCATGGATTGAGCGTACTACCAGTCACCAATGATGTACCGGAGTTTGGCTTAAAGAAGCAGTATTTGAAGACGGCTGTCAGATAGCCTAAGCATCAACTCATGGTTAACATTAGAATAGGCCATTAGAGCAGCTTAGGAAACTTACTGTGAGCCAACCATATTTCCTCGAGGTCACCAAATGGAGGGCCACCATATCCAGACTTAGCCGTGAGGCTCCATTCAAAAAGCCAAGTCAACCCAAGAGACACGATAGCTAAGACTCCTTGCACTTTGACATGCGTCGACGATGATGCCGGAACCAGCATCTGACCACTAAAAAAAGCGAGAGGAACGACGAGCTGCATAAATACGCGATTTGCCAATGTGAGCAAAATTATAGTACCCTGCTTGGCAATTCCCCAGCGTAGATCTCGAGCTATCGCGTTATTTGGTGAGTATTTTAGGGCTAAGATCATCTGGCATAAGCCGATACCCCATCGACTGCGCTGGGCGACGTGTCCCTGATGGCACCCGGAGGGACACCGCTGTTTGATTGAGATATGATGAGACGGAGTTATTCTCCTTGTAAATCTGTGGAGTTAAGAGGCGATCATTGCCATTGGAATGTACAATCATGCCCATTCTTGCTACCGGATTGGAGTCTACTCCAACTGAGGGAACCTCGGTAGTATTTTATTTGGAATGGTACTGCATAACCATAGTTCATTTGGCTATCTATTTCTCGTGGGCCCTGTCGTGGTACGGTTATAAAGCCACTCTTAGTACCGTTGGTTCAAGTTTCAAGGTTATATTACCCCGCGTGAACCAGGAGAAGATCTATCGTTTGCTCCATCGACCATTCGCCACGTCAGTTCACATGCATAATCCAGTCCCAGTCGGGATCCAGGCCCCCATGGTTGCATTGGCCCATCAAGATTTTGAGGAGATAGCCACCCAATAACAATCATGAATAGCCTTCTATAGCCGCGATGGAGTTACCCCGGGCGAATATTCTCGGTGATTGACGGAATCGTGGAGAAAGCGCGAAAGCTTCTTTGGTCCGAGACGATAGTTTCGGAGAAACCCCGCGTACCCCAGTCGGAGTTAGACGAATGCAGTAATGCTCTTCGTCATCGTCAGTCCATGATGTCGGTCATATTGTGGGGAAAGTAACTAGTTCCAAGGTTTTCCCCGCATCTTAACTGCAAGCTGTAGATTTGCATCGCTGTTGATTCGTTGATCATGTCTTCTCCGGATATAGCGCTCGACATACTACTCAATTCATTGCCGATCCCCTCCAATAGCTTGCGTCCACAAGGATGCACATGACTCTTAGTCTTTCCTGAACCTCCTTCCCCCGGTCCTAATATTTTAGTAGCTTCCCTGCCCTGACCGAATTTCTTATTCCTACAAGTCGTACCAACTTATCTGGGAAAGCAGAAAATATCCGATCAATCCGCAATGTCCAATTCCGACTCCCAATCTGATCCAAAGCTGGAAGCCGGAATTCCCGATGATGACAAAATCACACATCAACAGACAAACCAGTCTGAGCACATCGACTATGCCCACTATGGCCCACTAGCCCATGTCAATACAGCCGGAACCCTCTACCCTCCATTCGCAGGGCAGTTCCAGCCGGGCGCATTCCGTCCTGGTCCCGTGGAGCAGCGCAAGATCGCCAATCCAGCTCCATTGGGTCTCTGCGGTTTCGCCCTAACAACCTTCGTGTCGGGCTGTATCAATATGAAAGCGCGTGGAATCACAGAGCCCTACATGTGGGTGGGCCCTGCGTACGCCTATGGAGGTTTTGTTCAGATTCTTGCTGGGATGTGGTGCGTACAAATAATGACATGGGAAATGCTGGACGAATATTTACTTTCTATTTAGGGAGATGGCCGTTGGAAACACCTTTGGTGCGACTGCATTCGCTTCATACGGTGGATTCTGGATTTCAATGGCAATTACTTTCACTTCGGGTGGATTTCATATTACAGAAGAGCTGGTTCAAGCCGACAATGGATCTATGGGAATGTTCTATGATTCTTTCGGTCTTTTTCTCTTTGTAAGCTCAGCCTGTCACCTGAAGACCCTGACCAAGTCTCCCAACTGACTCGTGATTGTTATAGGGCTGGTTTATCTTCAGTTTTGTGCTGTTGATTTGCACCATGAAGTCAACTGTCGTTTTCTTCAGCCTCTTCTTCTGCGTTGATCTGGCATTTCTCCTCCTGGGAATTGGCTATATGGTCCGTGACGAGAAGGGGGCTCCGAACGCGAAGCTTCTCATGGCTGGTGGTTTCTTTGATATTCTCGCCGCGTTCCTCGCTTGGTGGGCAGCGTTTGCCGGTATCGCAGATACAAGCAATAGTTTCTTTATCGTCCCCGTCTGGCACTTCCCGTGGTCTGACAAGGGTAAGGCATCCCGCCGAAAGACGGAGTGAGGGCTTTGCATGTCGTGGTCGGTGTTTCGGATTATGAGTACAACAGGCTTCTACTTTGATCGGATGTCCATGAGTAGATCCTGAAGGTACGAATGATGATTGTAGTATTTTATTTACTCGAAATGACATGAAATGAGACAATTCACTTTATTAAATGCGTATCTCTCATGATTTTAGTTATTTTGTGTCGCCTACGACTTGCCCTTTATCGAGAACGCGAAACTCCATGTACTCTTCTGGACAGTCTACTTGGCGCCGGCGTGCCCTTGGTGTCCTGGCAGACCATGGCTTGGGTCTGACTGCTCAGCGAAACTGCTTCGAAGCGGCGGTCTCTTTCCAAAATCCGGATTTGAACCCAGCCCCCGGACTCACAGAGAGATGGTATATTGAAGATATTTATTGTGTCCATGAAAGTTACCTACAGCAAAGGAACAGCGACAGCAGAAGTGTAGAAGACCAATTTACATAAACTCTTGATGCGACCGACTAAACTTTCATAATGTTTATTGTCCGCACACATGAATTACAATCAAATGTTATTGCTCTATGGATCTACAGATCTACAGATTACACGCATAAGCTCGAGGCCTTCAGACCTGCCCGATACAATTTCAGCACTTGCTGCCATCGCTGCAAGACCAGATCGCAATGGTAAGTACCGATCCAGTTGTCATCGCCGTAGACATCCAAACCCATCAACCAGCCATTCAACACCTGATGCAGATAATCCAGGTTCTGCGGAATACAATTTGACTGACCCTCCGATGAACAGGGATAATCCACCGTAAGACTCTTGTTATCATTCAGTCCACTGTTAGCCGTGAGCCACCCATTGTAAGAACCAAATGCTTCGATCGCATTTCCACCAGTCGAATTGAGCTGCGACGTCAGGTAGTTTGTGCCTGCGTTAACATTGTCCTGGATAGAATCCGTGCACTGGCCATTCGGATAGTTGTCGCATGATACTTGCATCAGTCCGAGAGTCGGTCCACCTGCATTTACGTTGTAGCCCTCAAGGTTCATCGAATAGAATCTATGTCTTGCTTTAGAATAGGCGCGATGAATTTTTTTGAGGGGCCAAGCAGACAGTGTTTCAGTATGTACAGGATGCCACGAAGTGCTCAGGTGGTTCAACCATTTTCTTAATCGGGTAGCAGACGCCGGAAAGATGAACAGTGGAGCCCGTCAACCTCATCATGCCGGAAAGCCGGGCCCGACTTCATCGATCATTTGATTGGTGCGGTGATTACGGCTTTTGGGCCGCAACATATATGTATGGGAATTTTATTGGTGGAATTGTGTAGGGGCTCAGCGCTGCTTGTCGATCGTTGCTTTAATCGACCACTTGATGAAACGTCGCGACAGAAGCTGAGACACGCTTAACACAGGAGGGAAATTGCAAGACGTAAAGGGTCAAAGCCATGCCCCCCGAATGTTTCTTGAGGTTCGGATCAAGCTCTTAATTCAAATCTCCCCGAACTCTCTTCCTTGAGATCTACACAAGGTCAAAACCTTGCTTAATGAGCGAGCCGTCTGTCGAATGCGTCTAGGCCATGTTTGTCTTGTTGGGAATCCCGTTACGGCAAAATGCCTACATGTAGGTGCCGTGGATCGTCTTTGACATATCCTCAACATGTCTAGTGTCTGATAAGTTGAGGCGCTAAATGAGTTCTAGAAAAAGCCGAAGACGTCTCTCAAAGACCACTTCACCTGGGGCATATGGTGGGAAATGCGTAGTTCTTTCACAAAACCTTCATAATCCATGACCATTATCGACCATTGGGTGGACTGGTCGGCAACCAGCTATACAAAATATGTTGCCAAAGTACTAGTTATCATTGGCTAGTTAATAGTGCACAAGAGGATCCAGTGCACAAGAGAATCGTGTGCAAGCGATGCGCACTTTATCCATCCTTTATCCATCTCCACGCATAATCCTGATTTGTGCTATCAAGCGCCTTCCCTTGGACCGATGGACTACACTGGTTGCATTCGCAGAAGATATCGGCCGAGTGGCACTAAAATATAGAAGGGCTAGACCAGGGGGCCAAGCTAGGCCAGTTTAAGGCAAAGGTTACCGGAGGACAATAGAAGAGTGGGGTTGAACGGGGTTAACGGGGCAAATAAGTTACTCCGCAAGGCCAACTAACTATAACTAGTCAACTAATTATGTAATTAGTTAGTCGATATAGTTAAGTCAAGTAACTAACTAGTTATATACCTATGGACAGAACGTTCTGTCTAAATACCGAGACACATGGATCTGTCTCTGCTATAAATGCAAGGATTGCAAGATTAGGTTCTTCGACAGCTTTCAGTTGGAATTGGTAATGCGGAGTAATGTCAAATGTCCCAGAACTGAATTGCGGGATATGGGACCCGCTTTCGGAATACGTTCCGATTCCTCTGGGGCCTGACTGCTGCCAACTTTTTACCGGAAATTCTTTGGTGGCGAATATATCGCGCTGCAGGTCTAGGGCAATCGTGGACGCTCAATATTCTCTTCAGATACTCCAAGTTTCACTCGTTGGATAACATACGCGCTGGGATCCACTTTCTACATGGATTTGATCGACTGAGATCTTAGCCCGTCAACATGCCGAGGCTTTCATAACATCACAATGCGTTCATGATGAACCGTGTAAGGGGCGTAGGTGGTTTTGTTTTTGAGAGTTTATGTTGAGGAAACCCCGAAAACATTCACAAAGAAGTGGCAAGTACGGGTATATAGCACACTGGATGTTAGTCCAGAGGTCCGGTCACGAGTCGCGAGAAGCTCAAGGCCACAGATTTATCTGACTTACAACGGCATAAGTAGCCAAACACAGCTTGCCTCGGTCAGACGAACCTACCGTAGTGTGCAAGGTTTGATATAGGGGAAATGTCTCATAAAAGGAGAGTATGTACTCCGCACGTAGATCTTCGAGAATAATATCCCGCGATGGGGTTTCCGGTCGCCCTTCCGACTAATGACGGCACTGTACTAGGTTCAGATCCGGATCTAAGTTGAATTTAATTTGGGCCTCAGCGATATTTTATCGAGTATTGTCGGTGAAAAAACAGTGATAAACAAACTTCCCATTCAGGAGGCTTATTAAAAATACCATTGCTAGTTACATAACTTCGAACGTTGAATGTGATGTACACCGGTATCCAATTTTGATTTACATAGTAGCGATCTCTACTTCAGAGGTCTTTCTTATTAGGCAGATGGATGAAAAGGGTTATGATATTCTCTTGGCTTTGGTGATCCCCGCTTCGAAAATCCTGGCGTTGAAGCATATTAATCCTGTCGATCCGAGGCTCTAGGCACGAGCAAGGTGGGTCGCCAAATGGACCCGTTATTTTGGTCGCCCAGTGAGCACATGTTGTAGTTACAGTAACTAACTATGTAAAGCAATTACTGTTTGCTTCCATGGAGCTTCGGGGGATATCCCACATGCCAAGATTTTATACACCAAGTCATTGGTAAAGCTAATCTTGAATTGTCACATTCATTTTCCACCATCAACAAACCCTAATACACCCAGGAACACTCACTCTCTACTTGCCGTTCCTCCACACCCTTGAACAGCTCTGTAAATCACGAATGTTTGGTAAATCAGCCGGCCATTAAGCCGGTGGCAAAGACAGTCACAAATACGGAGTAATGCATTGTTAATCAAAGGTCCAAGCTTTTCTCTAGACCTTACTCCGTATGGAGTACGGTGTAGCGGTAGCAGGTGGCCATATGGAACCCCCGAAGTCTCCACTGTAGACGTGGCCGCGGAGGCGAATGAAAAAAGTACAGAATAATTTCCAAAATATCCTTTCCATGAACAAGGTTCGCTAGCAGATTCTTAGTGATCCTTGGGGCAAAGCAACGATTTAGTATCCCGTGTCAAATTTCCTTGCCTCTCCTCCCTACAGCGTGCTTTCTTCACTTTCGATGCAAAACGTGGGGCTCAAGCTGAATGATAGTGGACTTCAGGGGCCAATCCGGACAAGGCCATTATATGAGAAACATCCCTTTTAAAAACTCTGTCGTGTAATGACCAGAGACTTTTATGACCTCCATTAAGACCTGATTCATACACCCATAGCCGTCATGTCGAGCTTGCTGCTGTCATGGATGCTGGCTCCTCGGGATCTCCCTGAGGGTCAAATGCTCCAGCGTCGTGAATATGACTCTCCAAACTCTTTTGCAGCCAACTCGGCAAACGCAGCGGCTGGCTCGTGGGTTATCGATCCTTTGCCTGGGCTACAACAACGTGGTCTTATTGCGATCGGGACCTTAGCCATTATCTCATTGGGAGCCACGTTTGCTTTGCTTTCCTTCTTAACCTATCGTTTCATCTTCTGGAAGAAGTACTACAATCGCTACATCGGATACAATCAGTATGTCGTCCTCATGTACAACTTGGCCTTGGCCGACTTTATACAGGGATTGGGATTCATTGTCAGTCTGAGATGGGTCAATCAGAACGCGATTCGCGCAACAGATGCCGGCTGCTTCTTGCAGGGAATTTGGCTCCAGATTGGTGACCCAATGAGTGGATTGTTCGTGCTTGCTATCGCCCTGCATACCTTCATGCATGTCAGTCTAGGTCGTCAGATCAGTCACAGGGTCTTTGTGTCTATCGTGGTCGGTCTCTGGGTCTTTGGAGTGGTCCTCATTATCATCCCAATCGCAATTTACGGCCAATATGTCTGGGTGCCTTCTGTGGCATGGGTGCGTCCTGGTTCCTCCTTATTTTGCCAGCCCCCGCAGGCTATCAAACTGATTTGCTGACTCCTTTCGATCGAATAGTGCTGGATGAGCACCCGACACCCCGCTCTCCGCCTCTGGACACATTATTTCTGGATTTTCGCTGCCCAGTTTTTGAACCTGGCTCTTTACGCATTCATGTTCGTCCAGCTACGACGCAAGATGGCCCAGTCCAAGATCCTGGGAGCCAGCTACACCGAGAGTCTCCGCCGACTAAACAAAGTCGTTTCTTACATGGTCATGTACCCTATCGTCTACATCGTTTTGACACTCCCATTGTCCGCAGGCCGAATGGCATCAGTCGGTGGACAAGGGCCGAGTGTGGCATACTTCTGTGTTGCAGGTGCTCTGATGACGCTCTCCGGATTCTGTGACGTGCTTCAATACACCTTGACTAGGAAGAGCGTTGTGTTGGAGGCAGAGACGCGATCGAAGAAGCGCGATGATGGTTATTATGACCTCTCAACCGGACAGAAAAAGTCCAGAAACGGCAACTTGTACTCGGAGACCGAAGACAAGGGTCTCTCTACAACAATCGCTGCTATGCAAGGCACCGGCTCCACCGATCATATTGTCCCAATGGACTTTGAAATGACGCCTGCCTCTCATGTATACCAACACACGACCATCACCGTTACGCACGAACCTGCTTATGAGTCGCACTTATAAGCTCACTCCTTGATGAAAAGCTGACTGTACTACTTCTGGCGGACCTAATACCCTCTTTTGAAATTTTCTCTCATGTACATATTTTACTTAATTCAACACCCCATCTTCACATAACGAGCATCACATAGCTTTGACCTCTACGTGAACCCCATATGACCATGGCTATTTTCATGTCGACGAAAAGGGCCAAAGCATCGGTGGCATGATTTACCTCCAAGTGTCGATAGCGTACCGTTTAAGTAACATAAGAATTGTGAGCCGTACTCCAACGAAGCGAGCGCAGTAAGTTGGAAATCTTTTCATATTTGCCAAGTGCAAGGAATACATCCTCGTACTTCCTGATTTGATATGGCTCTCTTCAAAGAAGCACTTTTTTGTGCTTACTGCTCCAACCCTTGACACTCCGCAGTGTCTGCGCATTGTGAACAGTCCCTCCTAGAATCGGAGCCAAGATCAGGCTGCATTCCTCGTTTGCAGGACTAACAAGAAGGGGATCATTGATATCCCCTTCCTTTTTGTATTCTTCCTTCAAAGCCAAAGCTTCCTTTCCAACTGTCGTTTCGGACGGGAACGGATTGTATGGCGATTTGTGTCGCGCTATCTCATCATCTATACCCGATTGACATGTTTCCGACCGTCCAGGATTGAGCAATTCTCTGTCGAGAAGAGCTTGCTCTTTTATATGATCCGCCCATGTCCGTACGTAGCCTATCCTGTGCAGAATGTGCGGCCGTGTCGATATGGTAGTTTTGGCTGCGAGTGAGCAGGGCTTCAACGACATGTAGCTTCTCATTTTGGGTGACTACCCTTTGGGAGAGGCAGTCAATGGGTGAGAAGAGTGAAGTGTTGCTATGTCGCTTCCAAGCACCGTGGATCAATGTATCCTTTTAAAGTCAACTTCCCTAGCAACTAAATGACATCTCGATCTCGAAGTCAACCCCACGTACCACAAAATTAAGTTAGATATGATGTGTTATTTTGCGAGGGCTTTTTGAACCCATGATTCAGCGGGTAAACACACAATAACTGGGCTACATACGGGCTTCCGTGGCCCGACCGCCTGTTTATGAACTGGCACGTATTTACGGCCTCCGGGGATATTTTACTGTTTATATTCAAAGTACCCTGAGTAGTTCGGCGCATTTCAACACACCTCCTATTTAATCAACGAAAACAAGTCTCCCATTCCGATTCTCAATATGTGTCCCCAAAATGAGATCATTATGGACGTAGCATCCAGACGGATCCCTGAGTTCGGAATGAAGAACAGGCATATCATCCGGCCCATCCATAGTGAGGGTTATGTTTCGTGCACTCGTGGTGAAGCCCGAGCCATTCCAATCGAAATGTCCTGATGAAATGTGGTGAGCCTTGTTTGAAAGATAGGTTGGGACTCTGTACGTCACTGACCATCTTTATTTCCAATGTGCCTATCAAGGAGGATATCGTCCTCGATTCCGGCTCCTTCATCGTTGTTGGCAATTGCCACTAGGTATGTTGCATCTGGCGAGCTATCCAGCTTCAAGTGGACATCACATGCGCTTCTGTTGAACATTGTGAGATACTGGATGTACGTAGTAGAGTCGGCTTTAGACAGGGTCTTTGGATAGAATAATGACGGTGTGTCCATTATTTAAGTGATGATGATTTATGATGGCTCGCGTGGCGATACGGCGAATCTTCCCATGCTCTAAACATGACGTCTCACCTATTGAACCGTAAGGTTGGTGGCAGATGCTTCACTACTTCCCAAGGTTACTTGGTATATCTTTGCCACTACCTAGGGCGGTGACCAGCGATAACAAGCATTTCTGTCGTCGTATACCTATATTCTCTAGTGCGGAAAACTGGCCGCCTAGCGCTCCTGATTAGACGGAGCATTGGTCGACGGGCCGATTATGTCCAATATCGCGAAGGACTATACGATGGCCTGACAATGCAAAATCCATTATTTATATCGAGAATATATAGCTAAGCACCTATGATCACCACTTCACTGATAACGTCTAGGGGGCGAGATATCATTGAATAAAATGTAAGATTGAAAAGGCGCTTAACGGAACAGGGCCGCATAGGATCTTTTACGTTCAATATGTCTGACATCGTTTTTTCCTTGTCTGTATGGTATCCTTTGCCACGCTCTGGAAGGGATGGCTGCAGCACAATCGATAGGGTTTTGGACTACAGTGGCGTTTCAAGAGTATTTGCACCCTAGAACTTCGGCCTATTGTTCCGGTTGCTCGTCGCTAAGGCGCTCACTTATTTATGGCTCTATATAAACTTCTTCTTGTGTGTTCTTAGTACATACGACCATAGGGTGTGGAGAACAGGGCTTCCCGTCCGCTCAGCCGTACTTAAGCCACACGCCGGCAGGTTAGTAGTTGGGTGGGTGACCACCAGCGAATCCCTGCTGTTGTATGTTTTGCTTTTTGGTTCACCTTCAGTTATCTTATCTTTGTTTTCTAACTCAAAAAATTTATGTCTTGCCGGCAGCAATCACTACCCCTCCTCCGCGGTCGTGCAGCCCCGAAACAACCCTATCGAACTGATTGAGTGAAATCTTACCCTCAGCTCGATATGGCCAGCCATCTCAAAAGCCTCTTACTGCCCCATGCCCGCACAGAGCTGTGCAATTCGGTGCTACCGGCACTTCTGGACTGTATCTCCAGCATCGCAGAGTCGCTACACGAGTCACAACACGTCTCCCTCGCGGGCACCACAAACGCATTTGGTGATGGCCAGTTGAATGTCGATATTGCCGCAGAGAACCTTATTCGGGCAGCGCTTGCAAAGTGCCCCTCTGTAGTGACTGCGAGCAGCGAAGAGGAGCCCGTGGAGCGGCCTGCTAGCGATGGTCAAGCAGCGGATGTGCATCCCACATCAGAAAAGTACACAGTCGCCTTCGATCCCCTAGATGGGAGCTCAATTATTGCGCCCAATTGGACTGTGGGCACTATTATAGGCATCTGGGACGGCGCGTCGGCGATCCACCAACAGCCCTCTGAGAAACAAATTGCCGCCGTCCTAGGCATCTATGGGCCGCGTACCACGGCTATTATTGCCCTGAGGGTTCCCGGTGGCGAGCCATGTTGTCTTGAGATCGGGATCGGAGGCCCTGGGGCACAGGACCATCAGGTTATTCGGTCCAACGTGCGACTCGCGGGCCCGCCATTCAAGACACGTTACTTTGCCCCGGCCAATCTCCGTGCAGCAGCAGAGAGTGAGGCCTATATGCGCCTTATTACGCAGTATATTGAGAAGAAATATACATTGCGCTACAGTGGTGGATTAGTACCAGACGTGGTGCATGCGCTGGTGAAGGGTCACGGCGTGTATCTGTCCCCAG
This sequence comes from Penicillium sp. VS AB III KN, assembly GCA_019775275.1. Lineage (NCBI taxonomy): Eukaryota > Fungi > Ascomycota > Eurotiomycetes > Eurotiales > Aspergillaceae > Penicillium > Penicillium sp. VS AB III KN. Next base: position 137,269 of record JACWGB010000004.1, read on the forward strand.
TGACGGGAAAGAGCGCGGCGAAGCTGCGCCGCTTGTATGAGCTGTTTCCTATTGCGCTAGTGGTGGAATGCGCTGGAGGAAAGGCCATTGATCCCGCTAAGGGGGAAGATATTCTGAGTCGGCCATTAGAGAATTGTGATGAGACAGCAGGTTTGGTCTGCGGAACAGCTGAGGAAGTCGACATTGTAAAGAGCGCACTGGCTGATGCATGAGAATCTACGGCAAATTCGCTGGCTGGCCTGTTTTCGTTTTCAACTTCTATGCGCGACCCCAATCCGGATTTGCAATTTTGAGTTCTTCTAAACCCCATTCTTGGGTCTTTTAAAATAGACTTTGCATCTTTGTCCACGAGCGCCGATACGACTTATTTGGTGCAAGAAAGGGTAAAACTGGTATTGTTCTTTTATTGCAAACTAGGTCTATTTTCCATCGACCAACAAAGAAAGCTCAAACACAAGCAGCCAGGAACAAGGTATTCAGCATAATGGACATTCAATGTCAACCCTTTAAGCCTTTTCTGGTATTGTCAAGTTCTCATTGTATTCTGTGGCATTGTGGGATTTATCGAGTTCTTCTAGAGAGCTCCAATCCATTGATGAAGACACGGCGCCAGTGGGGCATCAGAGACCTCAGGTGATGTTTGATTACAATTCCTTTAACCCGGCGACTGTAATGCTTTGTCTGTATCGAGAACAACGGAAGGCTAATCTATACCCAGTAGGATTTAAATACTTCAGCCTGGCCATCAAGATTCTATCCATATCAAATCCAGTTTCACTAGAGCAAGTGACAGAATACTTTGACAATTCACTTCTTCACCATGGATACTCTCAATATCGATTCCCTCAAGTACAAGGTCTACCAGTTTCGGGGTATGATGCTTCAGCAATGGATCCGACCGATGGGAGACTATCTACCGAGGAAAGCTAGATCCAAAGAAGCCGGATAAGGAAGAAGAAGCAGAGAAAAGTGACGACAGCGAAGACGATGAATTATCGTCACTGTCGAGCGAGGAGGTGCGACAGTTTATGGAAGGTCTGGATGGAGACAGAATTAACTTCCTTGAAGGGAGCATTGCACCTGGGGTTCTATTGGTTAGTATGGTCGAGAGAAAGGCTGCGGTGGGACCTGAGGTCGGACCTTGGTGTTCTCAGACCTGTCAAGCCGTGTATGAAAAGAATTTCCCAATTGACAGCTTGAAGCATATTATTTTGGGTGACGTGGCGAACCTAGATACCAGAAGGTTCATTATCGACAAGATTTACACCGAATCAAATGGGCTATCTTGGCCACATGGAGGCAAAAGAACAGAAGAACGAATAATGTAGAGAATGCGAAGAACAACCAGGAAACTCATGACAATCGCGGATCCACCGAGGATCACTAATAGAATAAACCAAGATATAAGCCAAGTATCAATTGAAAGTTCTTCACCCTCCGCAATGTGGGGTTAAAGATGGTTAAAGATGGCCCCATGAATCCCCACATCAACATTGTTATTTGAGCTGAGTACTTGTGGGGTTTCTATATTAAGTCTTAATCTCACCTCCTCAGTAGCCTCTTCATCTAACATTCAATCACATCCTCAAAATGAGTCGCTGCGATCCCCTAGCAACGGCCATCCCGCCAATGAAAGACCTAACAACCGAGAATATCACCGAAAACGTACACATCGTCAACTCGCAATGCCGCGATCCCCGTCTACGCTACCTCCACGAGCGCATCGTTACCCACCTACATGACTTTTGTCGCGAGACACGCCTTTCAACAGAAGAATGGCAAGCAGGCACCCAATTCCTAACTGAAATTGGTCAAATCAGCGACGATCTACGACATGAGATGATCCTCCTTTCTGATACATTGGGAGTGAGTCTACTAGTCGACTCGATCAACCATCCACGACGTGAACCCGCAACCGAGGGCACGGTCCTGGGTCCGTTCCATACCCACGATGCAAAGGAAAAGGATAACGGGGCTGTTCTGCATAGCGATCCCGATGCAACGCCATTACTCGTTATTTGCTCGGTTAAAGATACAGAAGGGGATCCCATCTCAGATGTCAAAATTGATGTCTGGGAAGGAGACTCGAAAGGATTCTACGATGTGCAGGATCCAAACCGCACAGGACCCGATGGACGAGGGGTATTGCATTCTGACAAGGAGGGTCGTTTCTTTTTCAAGGCCATTGTACCAGTCCCCTACCCTATTCCCATGGATGGGCCGGTAGGAGGGATGCTTCGGCGACTTGGGCGCCATCCGAATCGTCCGGGGCATGTGCATTTTATGCTTGATAAGCCTGGATACGATCTGTTGATAACGTGAGTCCATTTCCTTCCATGGAGAAAGCAGTAACTGACTCTTGGAAGGGCTCTATATCCTCGTGGTGATCCCTATGAAACATCAGATCCAGTGTTTGGAGTTAAAGAGTCTTTGATAGTGGATTTGTCCGAGGTGACAGACCCGGCTATGGCATCCCAGTATAATGTCGAGATGGGCACTCCGTTGCTCACATATGACTTTGTACTCCTGACGGATCAGCAAGCTCGAGACTTGCGCAAGCAAAAGGCTGTTGAAGAGATGCAGAAACAGAATCGAGATGTGGTCTGGCATAACGGGCTGCCCGTGCCTGCAACTGGGGTTCAATAAATGCAGACTCGCCACCTGGACATATCTCGATTGATTGGATTATCGTGTAACATGGATAGTCTCATCGATATAGTTTGATCTCACGAGGTTCTTTCTAAAATTTAACAAGCAGCCTAGCATTAAGAGCGTTCTTCCTTTTAGCGTCCAATCTTCGGCAAACGTGTCGTCTCCATCCATACACACTTGCCGCACCACCAAAAATAAGCCTATGTATGCCGTGAATCTTTCCAAATGCAAAAAGATAACAGGCCCGAGCCGCGGATCGAACGCGGGACCTCGCGCAGGAGTGCTTAGGTTACCCTAAGCGCGAATCATACCACTAGACCACCCGGGCTGTTCATGTATTGGTTGGCCATTTTGGGTTATATAAGCAAAAATGTGTGTGTGGTGGGGCTGCGGGGCTACAGGGCAAATTATAGTCGACGGTACCTCTGCGTTGGAATGGTGGGTCGTAAGCTTGGTCGATTTGAATTGTCTCTGGGTTTTTCTTAAATGGAAGCGATGACGATGTGCTTGAAAAAGTTATGACATTCTATAGTAAGATGGACGTTACATAATTGTGTTGATGTGCTTCCCGATATCACGGTGGTAAACTCCGGTGGGCGGATATATATCGCTGAGGCAGAAAAGATGGGAATCCTCATGTTTAAGCATCTATCAATTCCAACGTTCAGATTAATTGAGCAATATATGAAAATACACAACGAAGAAAGTCCACAGCATCTGTGAGCAAGAGCTAGTCAGGTCAACAGCCCTGGAGAGGTGGCATTGATGGGGTATATAGAGTCATAGATCAAAAGTAGCAGAACAGATATGGTACACATGATAATGATCATGCAGTTCACCTAAGCGAGATCTTCGGCCGCTTATTATTAAAGCCAGAGTCAGGACGAGATCGTTTGCGCTCATTAGCCTCCATTTCAGCTTTCATAATCCTCTCCTGCTCCGTCATCTTCTTCTGAGGAGCCATGACAGGGCCCTTCTTCCCCGCGAGGGGATTCTTCTTAGCCGCCGAAGCAAACACATTCTTCGGTTTCTGAGCACCAAAGGACATTGAGATTTTAGGCGCAGCTGGGGCAGACTCGGCCGTCGTTGGCCCATCTGTGTGGTCTGCAGGGGTCTCCGTTGTCTCCGCTTTTATCGACGGAGGCGAAGCGGGCTTGGTATCCTTTGGCTTCGACGTAAACCCAAAGTTTAATGTCACCTTCTCCCCGTCCTCACGTTGTAGCATCTTATCCTCGAGGCTCGCCTCGTCTCGCTCCTTAGCCATGGCCTGTGCCCTCTCAATCTGCTCCTGAATCAACCGTTGTTCCCGCTCCTCGTCGCCCTTGTCCTGCCGTTCTTTCTTCATAATTGCTTCGCGTTTGCGCATCGTCTCCGGGCTGTTATCGATCCACGAGACAAACAATCCCTTCTCCGTCTCCTCGACTCGACAAATGCCTTCCTTTCCCAGGTGGGCCGCGAATTGTGTCAAGCTCTTCCATTGCGTTGCGTTCATGTGAATCTGTCAAAGGCCTGTTAGGTATGCGCTAGTACGCCCAAGAGAGGGTAACTCACGTGCTGCAAAAAGTTCAGATTAGCATCTTCATTCCAGAGTAAAAAGACAGGTAGGTACTCACTTCCTTCTCCGCGATAACTTGCTGGTAGAAGTGGTTGATATGAACCTTCTTCTCACCGTGCGTGGTCCTCAGTAGGTCGACGAAATTCTTCTGGAAATCACGGCTGAAATCCTGGATGTGGCGACGCGGGTCTTCACCGATAAGCAGCATTTGTCGGACATGGCTTTCACTCGCCACATGACATTTGAATCCTAGGAAAAATTATAAGCAGCGTGAAACGTTGCAGGGACCCAGACTGGACTCACCGTTCTCGTCTCTCATCTGTCTCTCGCAAGCTTGGCAGTACCACCGCAGTCGGCCAAGTCCCTTGGCCTTGATCTTGTTGCCGATGGCTTTTGTCGAGCCTGCTTCAGCGCGGGGCATATTGGATAGTAGTACAGAACTGTCGGGGTCTTATGGTATGCAAAGTCGTGAGAAAGGTGAAGTAAAGGTGAGTCGAGATCGCGACAAGAAGATGCGGCGCCAGGGACGATAACGACCCACATCCACGTGACCCGGCTTACATTACTCATCTATCCTGCCCAGGGCCATTGGTGGTATCTGAGGCTACGCTCGATTTCATATGGCTAAAGTAAAATAGCACTGAATCTCAGTTGTATTTGAAAGCTAAATAGCTAAGTTAAGAATATGAACCGAACTCCTCACCTGCACCGGCGTTCCTTTCCTAGAAGGCACCATGGCATAGCACAAAAGAAAAAGGCCTTAAACAAATCAACCCCATCGCCTAAATCGAAACCTTTTCAAAGCAGAACCTGTGCACTGAATCGTAAAACCGTCATCCTGCTTTTACAGAATGTACTCATGGATGGCCGACGGTCCGTTGTCGTTGTACTCCACACGGCTCATGTAGCCCTTGGTCAAGCCCTGGTCAAGCACAAAGAAGACCTTGGCAGCCATCTGGGCGCCGAGGAAGCTTGCTTCCTCAGTGCCATGGCCACCCTGCGAGGCACCGGATGGGCCTGCGCTGGCGCCAGGAGTATTGCTGTTGCCCTGGTCCTTGAAATCAGGGAAGTACTCCGGGAACCGGAGGGTCTTCACGGAGGTCGGGGTCTGAGAGTGACCGCTTGAGCGGTAGTGGGATACGGCATTGGGATCCATGCCCGGTGTACCTGGTACAGCCATGCCGGGGTTGTTGTGGGTAGCGGCCACGAGCAGAGGATTTACGCGCGCGGAGAGAGGCCCGGGCTGAGGGGCGGGAGTGTTGGTACCGCCGGTCGGGATAGGGGTTGTGAAGGGAGAGGTGGTAAAGGTGGAAGGAATTTCAGATGTGAAGATGGTGGCAGAGGGAGAGATGATGAACTTTTGGGTAATGACGCCAAGAAGCGCCTGGGTGAAGCCTGTAAAATGAGAGTTAGCCATGCACTGAGCGTGTGTAGAGTGATAGACTTACCCCGAACTTTGCTGCCGCATCCGACAATGATGAGGGAGTCCCAAAGCTCGCTGCGCTTGGTAGCATCTGGCACAGCCAGGATGGTGTGGTGAATCTGAGTTGCGATATCCTCCAAGATGCCGCTGGACAAACGGTCTGCAGCTTGCTGGCTGGGTGTGGCCAGAAGGAAACGCTCGACGCCAACCTCAATTTCCCGGCTGTGACGCATGTAGCGCTTGGAGCCGCTGGCCTCACTCTCCTCCTCCATTGGCACAAACTCTTCAAATTGGAAAGTCGCCTTCTCCTTCTTGTTATTGGGGAGCTTAGACTTGGGGTCCGCAGCACCGCCCTTCTTGCCAGACTTGTCCTTCTCCACGCTGGCGAGATACTCGGTGGTATTGCCGCTGACAATTGCTGCAACGTCAAGAACACCCTCCTCATCCTCGATGCCGTTCTCAGGACCAGTTTGAGTACCATCGCCAGGCCCGCGCGGGGCAGAATCGTTTCCATCTGCTCCAGTTGTAGCGGCAGTTGCGGGGTTGACACCCTGGCGCGCGGTAGCTGCTGCGCCTGGCAGTGGAGTGCCCGGGGGCACAATCTCGGTGATATTGCTGCGCTTGAGCTGCTCGCACATCTCTCGGGTGAATCCTCTGGGACCAAGTAGCTCGAGAAGGCGATCGGTCATGGCATCGCCGCCGCACCCTTTGAGTGCAATTCCTCGGCCGTGCTCGTTGACTCCAAAATCCGTAACTGCGGTCACGTCCACCTTACCCTTGCCGACATCGACGACCGTGGCTGTCGCTACACCGTAACCGTAGCATGCAGCAACTGCAGAGTCCAGCAGACTGAACCCAGGCACCTTGAACTTCTCGAACATGAATTGGGTGATAACCTCGCGATCGCGCGCAGACCAGACAGGCTGGGCGATCATAAGAATGGGGGTGTGGAAAGGTGGGCTCAGAGCATTGTAAATGTGAGTCAACAGAGCATAGAAGCAGGGCCAGTCGACAATGCGGCCATCCTGAATCGGATAGACCGCCCCTTCATCGGTGGTGACGTCTTCCTCGTAGAGAACTTCCTGGACAGTTTGAATCGCGTCCTCGGTCTTCCCAGTCCCGTCGACACTCTCGCCGGCAGGCTTAGGATTGGAACCGTCCTGAGCAGCGGACTCCGCATCTTTCATTTCCACATCCTCCTTTGGAGTCTCCTTGGGCGCACCATTGTCGCTGGTGACCTTGACTTCATGTCTCTGTTCGCGGATCCTGTAAGGCTCGTATTCACCTTCCTTCTCGGCGGGGAACATGCGCGTGGGGAAGCGGAATCGCGCGGGCGTGAATGTCTCGGGCAGGCCGAGCTGCGCCAGGGTCATTTGCGAACCTGGCGCAATCAACTGAATTAGAGGTTAGCGAGGTATTCAAGATGGAAGTAATAGGACGAGGGGTTAGACATACCAGGATGTGCTCATCCTTGAATGGCGGCATCCTGTCCAATACAAGATCAGGATAAATGGGAGGATAATCGCAATCAGCTTCGCGAGGAGCTTTGGCTTTGTGACTTCGCCTTCCCATTTTGGACTAGCGGGGACCGAGTCTTGGTGTGATCACGGGACTGGAATAGAGCCTGAAATATCGGGCGGTGAGGTGACAAACTGCCTGAGATACCCGGCGGTGAGGTGATGAAGGATCGGGCGGTGAGAGTGATAGAAGCCTGAGATATCTGGCAGTGAGTGGAGCAAACGAACAATGTCACATTGTGCAGATTGAACAAAACGAGTGAAGATGGAGTAGTTTCGCATTGTCAAAATTCTACATGTGCTATTAGTTCCCGTGAACTATCTCTCCTTGATTTAACTCTTTGAGACCCTAGTATCGAGATCTATAGTCAAGATCTGACTTACGATGCCAACACCTAGTGACAGGCTGCTGCATTTCGAGTGCGAAGACTAGTAACCTACTGAATCCTCTAAAACACCCAAGTATACAAGCAACTAGGAAAAATCTTCCAAGGCTACCTGCTGGTAAGACTCTCATAAACCAGGGACTGTATTTCCAGTTTGTAGGATGTTAAAGCATGCTATTAGATATCCCGCCTCCGTCGCTGCCTTCGTAAATTAAGAAATACCGTAATATAACTCCAGCCCAGCGCCCCTGTAAAACACGCAAAACGCCTGGCATCTTTTTCCTCCATGACCAGCATGAGATCTCGTCGTGGCCGGCTTATTCGGGGCCTTGGTTGTACTTCTCAGTAGCAGACCTAAAAAGCTCCTGCTGCTGCCGAAGGAGCTCCTCTTCCGAGAGCCCACTTTGCTCCATCTTGCTCTGCTTCTTCTCCCGAGACTAGAATCCACCGTGTTAGTTGACCCAGCTCCGCGAGCAGAGGAACGTGGTGGAACACACCTTCAGCTGCTCTTTGTGATCCTCAGCAACGGCCAGGACATCGGGGATGTAGTCGGCAAAACCTAATTCGCGTAGTGCTTTCTCAACATGCTCGCAAGCAATGGTCTTCTTGGCTTCTTTCTCGCTGATGTCGTTCGCTTCGGATGAGATCAAGGTGATGAACTCGACACAGCACTCCATGAGCAGATCGCGTGCATCTTTGGAGAATGTCTGACCGGAAGAGGGAGGCAGGATCTCGGTGATGATTTTCTGGACCGTCGCTATACCAGGCAAAGTCAGTGAATATGGTCTAACTGCGGGGCTCGGCGAAGCAGCTGTATCTTTCATGAAATTGCTGGGGCAACACATGGCAATAGACAGTGAGGATAAAGTGAAGAATCCGGGCATACCTTTGGGAAGCGACAGGTCGTCGTTTGCTGGACCAATGGAGACAGGTCAGTAAATGCGCGCGGCGTGCCGGTAGTTGAGGAAAGAAAACTCACAGCTGAACTCTCTGTCAGACATGACTTAAATGTGATAGTTTGAATATGATCACAAGGATGAGATAGAGCCTCAATAAACGTAGGCGAAGAAACACGCCGGCGGAATATTTCTTTAGAGAACCGCGTGACGCCCGACCATGAAAGAGCAAGTCTCTAGCGCAACGGCTTCCTATATTTTCCTGCCGGCAGATCCACACCGCCTACAGCTACTTTTATTCGCAGGATTTTTTTCGCGTATTTCTCTTCCTTCATCATCTTGCAAAGTCTTCTCGACTCCAATTTTCCTCGGGATGGATTTGATTTTGGTTCATCCCGAGGATGCTCACTAATGGTAAGCTCATATCTCCCTTGTTTTCTTGCTTTCTACATGATGAACCTTGTTGTCGCCCCTATCATACAAAACCATGGTGACTATACCTGTCCTAGCCAAACGGACCAACTGATATTATTTTCACTGCTTGCATTGTACACGATCACGGAGTTGGGACGCTGTTGCTAACTTCCTGAAGGATTGTAGGAATATTCTCGACTCATCGTCTCGAAACTCGGCAGCTGCCGACACACCCAACACAAAATTATCTGTTAGGTATGGGAGCACTCCTTCACAGTCACATTACCCTCTTTGTATGATGAACAATCTACATTCCATGCTAAGTATGAAGGTGTACTGCACCTAATGCTTATAAAATGTAATGCTTTTCATCTTTCGGCTGATTACAACATTTTCAACTGAAATTTTCTCACTCATCGCGATTTGTGGCATTCAATACTGATTGCTGTATAGTATCCATTCATACATATGTATCTACCAATAAATATCTAAATCTATGCCTGGAAAGCCGCGAGCTCCTTGTCATCCCACCTGCCTTCTGTTAGCATTGTCCGAGTCGTAGGGTATGAAGACGTACGATAAAAATTTGCCGCTGATCTCCTTGGGCGCGTCAAGCACCAGCTTGGCCATCACATGGCCCGGCTGCTCCGGTTTTAGAAGCTTTCCGTTCTTGTGTATGGTGGTAAATTTGGAGTGCATGTCAGTGCTCATGTTTGATCCGTGGTCGTCGCGCAGCTCCCGTTGCATCTCGGTGTCGACTATGCCGGGCCGGATAGACACAGAGGTCACGTCGGGCTCCTCATTGCCCAGGGTCATAGCGAGGCTGTTCATCGCTGCTTTGGTGGCTCCGTACAGGCCCCATGCAGGGTAGCCGGCTGTGGCGGCACCGGATGAGGTGAGAACGATTTTTCCCTTTGACTGGCGAAGAGCCGGCAGAGCTGCCTTGGTCTGTGATTGTGAGTTAGCGATGTGTTTCGTAGAGCTTCGAGTGCAGAAGTGAGCAACGTACAAAAGCAACCAGGCTCATAAAGTTGATATCAAATCCTTGCTGCCATTCCTTCAGATCGGCCGTAGCGATGTTGCCGACTTGTCCGAGAATACCGTGGTTGAGAACCATTCCATCGAGGCGTCCAAAAGATTTGAGGGCGGCGTCGACTACCTTCTGGGCCAGGGAAAAGTCTGCCAAGTCGCCATTCACCACCTCGACCTGCTTGCTATACTGCTCCTTGAGCTTCTGGAGGGGCTCGATGCTGCGGGCCACCACCACGACATTGTGGGATTGCGGTGTCGAGAGTAGATACTTGGCAATCGTGAGCCCAATGCCTGAGATGACTGTGAGTCTGGAGCTCTGACAGAGGCGGGGTGGTCCTTTTACCTCGAGAGGCACCTGTGACGATGATGGTCTTGGCTGCCATGTTTGATGCTGTAGAGTTGGTCAGTAAAAGAGAGCTTCAATGTGACTAGTATTTCAGCGGCAGATCCGGATGTGAATTGAGAGAGCCATTCTTGCTTGATCAAACATCTTCGGGATACGCGAAGCCCAACCACACGCAGCAAATGGCTAAAACATTGAGCATCGCACGAACGTACCTTTTCAGGTGTCAATATGAAAATAAGCTGCCAATAGTGAGACTCGATATATCCAAAGAAGCTGGAGCCGTTCTTAGGCTTCGAGGTTGTTCGGTGGGGTGCTTAATAATGTCGTGGGATGTGGCTACGACGTCATGTTCAAGCGGAGATCAAGTTCTGTTAGCATAGCTTCAATCTGTTTAAAAAGATAATCTAAAAGAAACTTATTTCTATGTATACTTTCCATAACTGCGGATGAGAGTTCTATCAGGTGCAGATTCCCACAAACATCTAGGGCCGTACCAGTCAACTCGGGTAAACACCCGCGTCCATTTACGAACATCTAATCATATTATCTGTAGTTTGTGTTTTACATATGCTATGCATTGATCCTCGGGAGACTGTATCATGGTTTCCTTTGGAGAGTATTATCACCGCTTGGTCCCTCTCATGGAAGCCCTTTTTCTAGCTGGCCAAGCGCTTTATATGCGCCAGCTAGGAAGCTCTGCGACTGATAGCGAATAAACCCTTGGTTGACGTATTTGACGATATGTCTGATAGCCCCTTTTTGGTGTTTTTGGGGTGAATATGCTGCCTTGACTGATCGGACCGGGGGATATTGAGCTTCGATACGCACCAACTGGGACTAAACCACCAGCTACAAAGTTATTTTTGATGCTAGCTGATTTATAGACCTCATTCTGTGCGGATGCGCTTCAACCAAATCGAAGCTCAATATCCGTCTCGATACCCCTACCCCCCCCCCGACCCGACCGACCAGTTAAAACGGCATATTCAGCCCAAAAAACCAAAAGTTACACCTAAAAGGTCACTGTAAGGCCCTAAACCGGTAAGATGCATCCATCCTAGACGCACATAATTTCCGCTGTCTGGCTCAGCAAAGGGAAGCGCAATGGGTGGAGACGCCATATTTATGAAGGGGGGAACTCATGCATAGATCGTGGAGAAATGGTGATAGTTGCGGGAGGTTAAAAGCGGTGGATAAAGCGGTGTAGAATTTACTAAGCAAATTTCTAACACTAAGCCTAAATAGGGGCTAATACCCAATTTCTGAGGCATGAACCCGGATGATCCTATTGTTCCGTCCGATGCAAGCTCCCTGGCGTTAGTCAGCACGCCACTGGAGCTCTCCAGAAACTTCAGGCATCCGGTATCACCAAGCAGTCGACCGCTCCCTCGCCAATCCTTCACTTGTCGCGCCTCTCGCTCCACCTGCGCGATCATCTCTTACTTCCTCTATCCAGCTGCGCGACCATCTCTTATCTCCTCTATTAACATTTCACTCCCTCCAACTCCCTCCGTCTATATCCCTCCGCAGTTGGCTCAGAAGAATCTTTGACATTTGCCCATCATGGCCAACTACCTCGCCTCCATCTTCGGTACCGAGCAGGACAAGGTCAATTGCTCCTTCTACTACAAGATCGGTGCATGCCGACACGGCGACCGCTGCTCTCGGAAGCACGTCAAGCCGTCCTACTCTCAGACCATCCTCATGCCCAACATGTATCAAAACCCGCTGTACGACCCCAAGACCAAGATGAACCCGAGCCAGCTGCAAAACCACTTCGACGCCTTCTACGAGGACGTATGGTGTGAGCTCTGCCAGTACGGTGAGCTCGAAGAGCTCGTCGTCTGCGACAATAACAATGACCGTAAGTTCTCCACGTCTGTTTCATCGCAACTCCTCATCTGCGTCCCTTTCCTCGCAATCCTTCACGCCAGTCACTAACGCTCTATGCTTTAGATTTGATCGGCAACGTCTACGCGCGATTCAAATACGAAGAAGACGCCCAGAAAGCGTGCGACACACTGAACTCCCGCTGGTATGCCGCGCGACCGATTTACTGCGAGTTATCGCCCGTGACAGATTTCCGCGAAGCCTGCTGTCGACTTAATAGCGGAGAAGGGTGCGTACGAGGTGGATTTTGCAACTTCATCCATCGCAAGAACCCGTCGCCTGAGTTAGACCGGGAAATACGGTTGAGCACGAAGAAGTGGCTGAGGGAGCGTGGCCGGGACGCGCGCAGCGTCAGCCGCAGCCCCAGTCCTGAGCCGACTCGTCGGAGGTTTTAAGCGATTGGGCGATGATGTTTTCCACAAATTCTGGTTTTATTCGGTGCCTTCGTGTTTCCGTCTTTGGCGTTCGGTGATCTCAGTGGGTGGTTCGAATTCCTCTTCCTGTGTGTGACGAAGCGCCTGCGGTCGCGGTTTCGGCTGCATCTTTTGCTGGTTTGCATTGTATTCTACGTCATGATATCAGACCTGCGAGTTTATAAATCTTTGACATGATCATCTTTTTCCAATGGTTGGACTCATTAATCATGATTGCCAACATGTTTACGGACGTGGATAGCAGCCACTAGGACAGAATGCAAGTTCTGGAGGGCTTATCGACGATCGGCGTAGCTTCAATCTCTCGCTAGTCACTTGTCGTCCACAGACCAAGAAGCTCTGTGACCGAGGACCTAGGCTATGCGCTAGGCGTATGATTATCACTTCGACCTTGCCTATGTCTACGACAAAAAGCGGCATAACCTTGGGCCCTTGGAAATGCGTTGCTTGTTAATTTTCAAGCCTTTGTCTTTAACTTCCTAGTCTCGAGAATCTTGGAATATCTTCGTAGTATCACTTCATATCCTTTTGATATCATCTGAAGGTGAATCTGTGACTCGCATAGTTCAGTTTGTGGAAGTCTTGGCACTCCACTCGCGGCGCGTCGGACCGCGTCACATCCAACTTTTTTGTCCTCTGCAACAATATTACCCTCTTCTGGAGGTCATCAAGCTGCTTGACCATCATCCCAGCAGCATGGACAACTCCGACTACAATGACTGCAATCGCGCCTTCCTGCAGGCCTTCATGGCCCGCTCTTCCATGACCTTCGAGGAGGCGCAGCCAGTGCTGGCCGCCATATCTTCAGCGCACGGTGCGTATATGCTACCTGGGACTGAGCTGACACTTGGCGGATCTGTATTGATTGTTACAATATATGCAGAGGGCCGCACTATCGATCCAGAGGACATCATTCAGGAACACCTCTCCTCCTACATCTCCAAAGCAAACACCGCGATTTCTGCCTTCAACTTCGAGATTAGAAGCTCCCTGCGCCAAGTACCAAATGGCTCGGAGCAAGATACCCTCGTACGCCCACCCGAGCGGGTGTACGCTCTGGTCAACGTTCACGTCGATGCGCTGACCCAACTCGCAACTACCTACACCCCCGATGAGATCGCCTTCGTGAAGCGCATTCTGGATTACATGTTCGACACGAATAATACAAGGACCACCGAAGGGATGGTGGTTACGGCGATACAAGCTACCCATTTGGCCAAGGTTTCCTCGGCAGACACCAATCGCCGCCGGTCGACGAATGCCGAGACACAAGGCGGAGCAGCGCAGTCCTTGACAATGACGCAAGCCGAGACAGTGATGCAGAACCTCCTTGTGGAAGGCTGGTTGGAGAAGAGCAGGAAGAATTACTTCAGTTTGACTCCTCGTGCGCTGATGGAACTTCGAAGCTGGCTGTGCGATACATACAACTACGTGAATGAGAATGGGCGAAAAGTGGAGCGCATCAAGTTTTGCGCTGCCTGCAGGGATATTGTCACAGTGGTACGGATTGATACGTGGTCGGATATCGAGAATTACAGCTAACTCTGATTTGCAGGGTCAACGTTGTGGCGACCGTGATTGCCCTGGTCGACTTCATGATCACTGCATGCGCAACTTTTTCCGTATGCAACAGGCTGAGAAATGCCCTGTATGCAAGAAGGATTGGCCTGGGGACAAGTTTGTGGGGGAGAGGGCTTTGACTTCGACCCGGCGGCAGACGAACAATATTCCACAATCGACCCAGGTGCCTTCGAGCGCGCCGAATGGCCACGCTGGAGGCAGCAGCGAAGACGAGGGGTGAAATACTGGATCATTTTACATAATTGCATACGCCGCAATCTAGATGCCATGTGCGTTTGACTGCGATGTACATGACTTCGACCCCATTGCACATTGTTTGGCTTGATACAGAACTGCCATCTTATTCAGGATGATTCATTGCTTGGTGGAGACTGAGGTCAGCCGATCAATGAGTGCAATTAATGGATTCAAACGCCTGCGGCATTATCCGCGCTCGAGGCAGCTTTTGGCGGACATTCTCATAATCGAATCGCGAATCCCACTTTCGGCAGCACCTCACACCGATCACCGCATTTTGGGTACCCGGGTTTGGAGATTCCCGCCCTCAAGGTTTCACGAACGGCTACCCTTCACACTTACCGACACTTATACATGATCGGCGTGATGGCCCAATCTATCAGAAAGTCCATTGAAGAATTGGTGGGCGGCTTGCTAAGCACTTGGACAGAAATACCTCCATAGACTTGTGAATACGATATCTCATCATCTCCAATTCTTCACTCTGAGCATAGTAGACTGGAGCCCATTGGATTGGAAAGGACTACTCTATTTGTCTTGTTTCTTAAGACGGAGTCTCTGTCAAACACGTCAACCAACAGACCACCCAAGTTCGCTTCCCAGGGACTTTGTTTGCATTCATCCACAAGGGCAACGAAGGCACCTGGTTCTAGGTACACATGCAAATTCGCCGACTCACGACCTCATTATGATGGTGTATCAGAAATAGTTGAAACATGTGAAACAAGGTTTATCTTGCATATCTTAAGCAACTCTTCCATATAAGTGCTACTGTTGCGTGATCAGGTCGTAAAGTCAGATCCCTTTACGAGCCAAGCCAAGTGTTATAGTGAAGCGAAGAATGATGCTCCAATCATGATTGATATAAGAATTCACAAGGCCATCTATGAGCTATTAATCTTGTCTCATCTCCCTAGTCAGCTAACCTGCTAACACACTGACATCATGCAACACTGACTTGTTGACTAAATAGTTAAGAGTGCGAATAGTAGGCAACTGTATGGTCACGTATGACCACATAACTTGCCCACATTCAACAGATGCCGGCCTGAAAAGGATCATGGTGTCCTCGCGGTCTGTAAAATAGACATAGAGCAAAAAGATCGATCGGACTTGTTGAAGCTTCCAAAGCTTTCTGTAGTTCCTCATTAATCCCAGGCTCTTCGATGTGGCAGTGAAGCCTCCTGATTCACCAGCGCCCTCTTGAAGGTTCTTGCTGCCTATTTACAGCGTCAGTAGCCGGAGGGACAGCGGCTGCCGAAGGAAGAGGGGGGGTGAGGATAAAGAACTGGCGGCC
>JACWGB010000004.1:152936-301323 GCA_019775275.1 Penicillium sp. VS AB III KN
CCCCCCCCCCCCCCCCCCCCCCCCCCAGCCTCCGTGGCCGTTTTTCTCACCTCAAGGAGAAGACCCAGAAGCTGGCATTCAGTCTGCGCCAGTTTTTCACGGGTATATGCTACCAAGAGGATTCTCAGAAGAGAGAGACAGATAGAAAGATGCCTATAGTCATCGATGCACTGATGCCTTGTGGTGTGGGCATTAATTGATGGCTCTTGCAGACAAAATGCAATATCCATGTGACTACTAGCATCTTTGAGTGCGATTGGAGGAACTTGTTAGGATATCCTGGGCTATGTATAAATATAATCATACCAGAAGCAGTGTTCGAGGATACAAACTGAGCAAAGTGAAGAAATATGAAGTGTCACCTTTGAGTAAAGTTGATGATGCCTGAGGGGAGAACGCAGCACAGCACACAACAACCTCCACTATCCTCCAATCCACCCAAAAACCAATGATTGACCACCACACCTGCAGCTAGTTGGGTCACCTTCCTTTTGCGGATGAGCGGTCTTTTGTCGGGGCAGTTAAACCCCATCCGGAAACCGCGGCTCCAGGTTCCCCAGTGTGTCAAACCCTAAACTCGATGACACGCCGCCGATTTCGGCCTCTACTGACTCAGAGTTCTCCGCCTCCAGATTCGCATAGCGCGGTCATGGTTTGCGCTTCTTCGCCTTTAGGCTTAACAAGGTAGCCCCGTACAATATGTCTAGCATCTTGTCTATTTATCATCTTCGTCGGAGTCTGGATTTAGGCGCTCATGCAGAGTATCTCTATAGCCTTCCTTAAACGGGCTAGTTGCAACTCGGGCACTGCACTCCATCTTTCCCCACACCATTGTGCTCACGGATGCGCTAGGCACGAGAAACAAACGCCATGTGGTTCCTGGATCGGCATTTCATTTCGCTGCATTTGCCATCTGTGCTCCGTCCCGGTCTCTGATTTAAACTGACGATCTTTCCCGGAGGTTCTCCATAGCCTCCGACTTTCTTCAACTTAGATAGAACGTCGTGTCTCTACCCTTCATCAGACACGATTCTCGGATAATAGTGCCCGCTAGGGTGAGAACGGGGCAAGATGCAGTTCAAAGTAAGCACTGGCCTTCCAGTGACACTATACGGCATTGAAACTAACATACTCGAAGCCTTTCGCATGGGCATCCTTGCCTTTGCTTTTGAGTTTAACCGCTCTCGTCGATGGAGCTTCCTCCAAAAGTCGCATCGTGGAGTCTATGAGAAGATACGGTGGCTCAGGTTCCGTAGGCAACTTCAGCACCAAGGTGTATCAGACTGGTTTTGATGGAGTGACGTGGGACGAGGAAAATTGGCTTCTCACCACCACCAACCTCGAGCAGGGCCGCATGCAATCGCGCGGCTCTGTAGCAAACGGATACCTTGGAATCAATGTTGCAAGCGTTGGCCCATTCTTCGAAATGGACCAGGAGTTGGATGGCGGTGATATGATCAACGACTGGCCGCTCTTCTCCAGACGACAGACGTTTGCGACTATCGCTGGATTTTTTGACTACCAGGCCACAACCGAGGGAGCCAACTCTCCTTGGCTGTCTCAGTATGGAGGCGACAGTGTCATTAGCGGTGTACCTCACTGGAGTGGACTGGTTTTGGACCTTGGCGATAACACCTATTTGGATGCAACGGTCGACAACAGCACCATTTCCAACTTCCGCTCGACATACGATTTTAAGGCAGGAGTCTTGCTTTGGACATACACATGGACACCGAGGGGCGACAAAGGCTCATTCCAGATTACCTACCGCCTTTTCAACAACAAGTTCTACATCAACCAAGCGGTGGTCGACATGGAAGTCGTCGCCTCTTGTGATTCCCAGGGAAAGGTTGTCAACGTGATTGACGGAACGTCTGCTGTGCGAACCGACTTTGTGGATTCCGGTGAGGACGACAGTGCGATATTCTCGGCAGTGCGACCCAACGGCATTGCCAACGTCACAGCCTTCATCTATACCAACTTGACGGGCAATTCGAACGTCGATTTGTCATCCCGCAAGCTTGTGTCCGATAAGCCATACCTGGGCGCCAACCAATCGTCTATTGCCCAGTCCGTGGATGTCAACTTCAAAGCAGGACAGTCGGTGCGTGTCACAAAGTACGTTGGCGCAGCCTCCACAGATGCATTTAGCGATCCAAGACAGGTAGCCAAGCAGGCAGTCACATCTGGGATGAAGAGTGGCTATGCTAGGTCTCTTCATGCTCACCTGGCAGAGTGGGCTAGTGTCATGCCCGAAAACTCCGTTGATAGCTATGCATTCCCCGAGAATGGCAGCCTCCCGGCCGATAGCCACATCATTGATTCTGCCGTCATTGCCGTGGCCAACACCTACTATTTGCTACAGAACACAGTCGGCCAGAATGCCATCAAACAGGCCGGTGGAGCCGCCGTGAATGTCGACAGCATTTCCGTTGGCGGCTTGACCTCGGATTCCTACGGTGGTCAGATTTTCTGGGATGCTGATATATGGATGCAGCCTGGTCTAACTGCCTCACACCCGCAAGCCGCGGAACGAATTACCAATTACCGCGTGGAAAAATACGGCATGGCCCAAGAAAACATCAAGACCAACTATGCGGGATCGCAGAACAAGACCCAATTCTCTTCGTCGGCAGCTATCTATCCGTGGACAAGTGGTCGTTTCGGCAACTGCACAGCCACTGGTCCTTGCTGGGACTATGAGTATCACATCAACGGTGACATTGGACTGTCTCTGATCAACCGATGGGTTACAAGTGGTGACACGCAAACCTTTAAGGAGAGTCTCTTCCCGATCTACGACTCCGTTGCTACACTGTATGCAGAGTTGCTGGTACGGAACGGGTCTACGTGGACTCTCAAGAACATGACCGATCCCGTAAGTACTATACTCTCTGCTGTCCATATATTGTCGTGAATCTCACTATTCTAGGATGAGTACGCCAACATGGTGGATGCTGGTGGCTACACGATGCCACTCATTGCTGAGACTCTGAAGAATACCAATGCTTTCCGCCAACAGTTTGGCCTCGAGGAGAACTCAACGTGGGACGAGATGGCAGACGGAGTACTAGTTCTTCGTGAGAACGGGGTGACTCTGGAGTTCACAACCATGAATGGAAGTACCGTGGTCAAGCAGGCTGACGTTGTCCTCAACACCTATCCCCTGGACTACACCTCCAACTACAGCGTGCAGAATTCTCTGGATGATCTGGACTACGTGAGTGACTTTGGAAGTACGCATTGCCAGGTACAAGTGCTGATTTTCAAATAGTATGCCAACAAGCAGTCCCCCGACGGACCTGCCATGACTTGGGCCATCTTTTCGATCGTGGCGAATGAGGTTTCACCCTCTGGATGCTCGGCCTACACCTACGGACAGTATTCATACCTCCCATATGCTCGCGCTCCATTTTTCCAAATGTCGGAGCAGTTGGTCGATAATGCCACGATTAATGGAGGCACGAATCCGGCATTCCCATTCCTTACTGGTCACGGCGGTGCTAACCAGGTTACCCTGTTCGGCTACCTGGGTCTGCGTCTGGTTCCTGATGACATCCTCCACGTGGATCCCAACCTGCCGATTCAGATCCCATACCTGAAGTATCGCACATTCTACTGGCGTGGATGGCCCATTGATGCTTGGTCAAACTACACCCACACCACCATCAGTCGAGCCTTTGGCACCCCGCCTCTTAGCACTGCGGATAAGCGCTTCGCCAACACGACGATTACCGTGAACTCAGGCAGCGGGGAAAACATCACTGTTTACAGCCTTCCTGCAAAGGGCTCCATTGTGATCCCCAACCGCCAGGTTTCTTCCGTGAACACGATCAATGGCAACCTGGCTCAGTGCCGGCCTGTCCAATCAAGCGACTCTTACGAGCCCGGCCAGTTGCCGATATCAGTAGTTGACGGCGCATCCTCGACCAAATGGCAGCCCGCACTCGCTGCCAACATGAGCGCAGTGACAGTTTCGCTGGGCAAAGAGGCCGGCTCTATGGTCACTGGCTTCTACTTCGACTGGGCTCAAGCACCCCCCGTCAACGTGACCGTGCTTTTCCACAACCAAACCCTTGACAACCCCGCCATGGCCTACACGACCTCCAACCACAGCTCAGCTTTCAAGGTAGTGACGTCTCTGCGCGACATTGAGATTTCGGATCCGTACGATCCCAAGACCACCAACCTGGACGCGATTGTCATGCCTACCGGCAATAGCACCAACGTGACGCTTTCGAGCCCTGTCCCCGCCGCGCGGTATGCATCCCTTCTGATTATTGGTAACCAGGGACTTGATGCTGCTGATTCGGCGGCTCAGAATGGCACTGGTGCTACTGTCGCCGAGTGGGCGATCATTGGTCAGGGGAAAAGCAGCCAGGTCAACTCGACTCGCAACGTGCAGAGGGCGATGAATGTGCACACGGCTGCAGCTATGGCGGACCAGGGGTCCTTCACGAAGCGTCGCCAGCAGTTTGTGCCTACAAATTAAGACTGCGTTGTAAGCTTGGGGATTAAGTGACCGATGCGATGATCTGTATTCTATTTCATGTATCATTTCCAAAATAAAGGATTCCTCATTCCAATGATCGATTTCACCTCCTACAAAAATACATACTAGCCAACCATATACTATACTGCTCACTATAGACACAAAAACCAGCTAAGCATCCAGCGCAAAGCGATCCAAGAACTTAAAAGTGGCCAATCCATCCTTCAGGCCATCAACAAACTCATCCCCAACAGACCTCGCAACAAACACACCCTCCCTCTTCATAGAAATCCTCGCAGCATCAAGCGCACCAGATCCCTTCCCAAGCGCCCCAACAGCCTTCCCAAACCTAAACGCATCCCCAAGGATCTCCAAAGGCCTCCCAGCCGGATACAACGACGTAGCACCCTTCTTCGCACCCTCCGAACTCGACCCGAAAAGCCCCTGCGCCCCATCAGCAACAACCACAGCATCAAAGTTAGTCGCATCCGACGCCGAGTACGTCTGATTCACACCATTCGCCATCCGTTCACCAACAACAACGACATCAACACCAGCACCCGCAAGCAAACCCCTCAACTTCCCCCCTTGCGCAATAGACCCTTCATCCGCCACAGAAGCAAGAAGCCCAACCTTCAACCCATCAAGCTTGAGCAACTTCTGTCCGAACGCACCAATACGTGCAGTCGTATTATCATGATAGAAAGTCGGATCCGGAACCGGCGCATCAACACCAATAGCCTCAGCAACGCGCTTAGCAAGATCATTACTGATCCGATTAAGTTGAATAACGACGTTATTCCTCACAACCTGAGAAACAACATTCGCATTTTCGAAGCGCATAGCATCAACGACGAACTGTTTCTCCGCAGGCACGAGCGAGTTCCAGAATAATCTCGGCTGAGACCAGACGTCCGTGAAAGTTGAACTGAGGCTGCGGACTAATTTCCCGCTTGAGCTGCGTGTGGGGGCTGTGAAGAAGCCGTTTCCGACGGTTTGGTTGGCTTGTTTGGGGGAGCCGGAGTTGGGGGTGTTGGGGGTATAGGCGTCTTTGTTTAGGGGGATGAACATCTGGCCTGCGCCGTCGCGGTTGTTGTTGTGGATTGGGATGCGGGGACGGTTGATGGGGAGTTGTTCGAAGTTGGGCCCGGAGTGGCGGTTTAATTGGGTGTCTAGGTAGGAGAAGATGCGGCCTTGGAGGAGGGGGTCTTCGGTGAAGTCGATGCCGCGGACGATGTGGCCTGGTTGGAACTGGTGATTGTTAGGGTTGGGTTTTGGGTTTGTAGTAGGGGAATGACTTACCATGACTTGTTCGGTTTCGGCAAAGTAGTTTCGTGGGTTTCGGTTTAGTTGCATCTTGCCTAGGGGTGTGATGGGGACTAATTCTTCTGGTACGATCTTGGTAGGGTCGAAGAGGTCGAATCCGAAGCGGAGCTGGTCTTCTTCGTCCATGATTTGAACACCGAACTAGATGTTATTAGAAATTTGATGATAGTAGGATGAGGATCACTCACCTCCCACTCGGGATATCGGCCGGCCTCGATAGAATCAAAAAGATCCTGACGAATGAAATCTGCGTTTTTACCAGCAGTTTGCTGAGCTTCTTCCCAGGCAAAGCTAGCCTTACCCTGCAAGGTCTTCCAGTGGAACTTGACAAGCTTCGAAGTCCCGCTATCAGTGACGAAGCGGTAAGTATGGATTCCAAAACCATCAACATGGCGGAATGACCTAGGGATACCATGTCCAGCCATTGCCCAAAGAAGAGTATGCAATGAACTCGGCTGCTGGCTGAAAAAGTCCCAGGCCGAGTCGTGTGCAGTGGCCGCCTGGGGAATCTCATTATCGCCACGAGGCTTCACGGCGTGAATCAAGTCTGGGAAGAGGATAGCATCTTGGATGAAGAAGACGGGGATGTTGTTTCCGACGATATCTGAATATGTTAGATAGAGCTTAACGATTGATGATATAATTCGTACCGAAATTTCCCTCATCTGTGTAGAAGCGCGTCGCAAACCCGTGTACATCGCGGGCTGTATCAGCACTGCCACGACTGCCGGCAACAGTGGAAAAACGGACAAACATCGGTGTTTCTTTGTTTTCGGCGGCGAGGAAAGAAGCTGCGGTGATGTTCGACCAGTCGCCGTATGAAGTGAAGACTCCATGGGCACCGGTGCCGCGGGCATGCACAGCGCGTTCAGGGACCTATAAGCCATTGCGTAATTAGCAAACCGCAATTATAACCCAGATGAATATAATGTATTTACCCGCTCATGATCAAAACGTTGAATCTTCTGACGGAAGATAAAATCCTCGAGCAGTGTCGGGCCACGCTCGCCAGCACTCAGACTATTCTGGTCTTCAATTGGACCTCCAACGTCCGAGGTCATAAAGGCATCTTTATCATCCAGATAGAACTGGGACAGGAAGTCTTCAGTATCCGCAGTAGCATCTCCACTGCCACGACGCTCAAGACCGGGCATATCACCCGTCATGTACGGACAGGCCGCGCTGGCCACGCCAACGAGGCCCACGACGAGCTTCAGGGCATACATTGCAGACTCGATCTGAAGAACAAGAAATGTTCAAGTCAGATTTAAAAACGGGGCACGAGGCTCCATTTAAGCGCGTTGGAATGGACTTGCTAGGTGCCCCTTGCAGCCAATGGTCGTTCTATTCGAGGAACGATGCCAAGATAAGGCACAATATCCAACCAAGACGATCTGATTATACTAGCACAGTGGTCTAGAAGCTAGTTGTGTGACTGGTGGACCCCTGTTTATGTTGATGACTGAGAACGTGTTACTCCGTACTTGGTGACAAAGGCTATTTATTCATAGTGTATATGACCCGAAGGCTAACTTTGACTATTTAGTTAGGGCTGCATGACCACATAAACGTGGACTGAGACTAAAAAGCGGTCGAGCTGTAGATGTGACGAGGTGATTCTGTGATCTTGGCGGTCGGTTTTAATCTGGGCAACTCATAATTGAGTGAAAACTCCGAGTAACAAACAGGTGAGAGGGTGGATTCCTGTCTTGGCATCATTGGCGACATTATTCAGGCTTGATTTTGAGAGCGGTCGAGGCCGCGATGCTTGGTAATAACTGGACTGAGAGCAACAGGTGATGTAACTAACTAGTTAGCTTTGTGGATTAACTCACTAACTAGGTTATTCGAGCTGTTCCACACAGCGTTGGCGCTTTTGTAAACAAGGCCTTGGCATCTTTGTGTTGGAAATAGTTGCATTCGGACTGACGTCGCCTGTCCTCGTGTGGACTTTGATCTTTGCATCTTCCATGTTTCGATTCTCGGTGGAGTTAGAGCTGTGTCACATTAATCGCGTCTGTCACCATTCCATGAGCGGCATTTCGGACGCAGAAGCAGAGTGCAACGTACGGAGCAATCGCAAACACACCCCCTGCAGCGCACATCTTCGCCATTTTCAGCTTACACCTCGAACTGCCGAAAGTCCGGAGTAAGCCCGAGATTCTCGGCGGGTGATATTTTACCCCTCACCTGGCATGTCAAATTTTGTTCCTTCCAAGCTACCGAAATTGTGATAAGGTCGTGAAGAATGAGACGGGTGCTGATCGTGCTATGAATAGACGTTTATCCAATCCTGGAATGCCGAGGTAGTACCGGGTATAGTACTGTAAATAAATCTGCCTTTCAATTATACTACCCGTAGACCGCGAGAATGCAATTATACCTTAGAGCTAAATACCTTCACGTCTTGTCAGGACATCGCCTCGCCATCGCAGCAACATCTCCGCTATCAGGCCCGCTCTCATCAACAAATCCAAACTTGGCATACAATGGTGCCCCCGCCTTACTAGCATCCACATAAGCTCCAACTCCATTTTCATCAGCAAGATCACAGCCATATTTAACCAGCATCGACCCAGCCCCTCGTCCTCTGTAATCGGGATGCGTCCCTAGCATATCCAAATCTTCACAATTAGCATTCATTTCAAGTTGAAGCCACAGTGACATACAGTAATGCTTCGTATCACCAAAGACACGCTTCCTATTCCGCTCCAACGTATTAAAGAAGTTGTCACAATCCTGCTTGGGCATATCCTCATGCCAAGGTGGGAAACGACATCCTCGCTCGTCGGGCATAGCCAGATCCCACTTGGCATATGCGACTATCCGCGATCGTCCCTGAGCGTCTTTGGATTCGGGGTCAACCACTTTAACGTACCGCTGATAGGGCTTGTCGGTCAGGTCCCGGCGGTTGGCCTCATCCCACCATTGGCGCATACCGGGCGTGTCGGGCCATAAGTGCTGTATGGCGGGGTCGGTGAATGTCTCGTACCATAGGGTGGTCAAGGCAGGAACGTCTTCAACGGTCACTGGCTCTAGAACAAGCAAGTTGCCCTCCATATTGGGTTTGCGATGGTTGGAAAAAAGGTATGTTCCGATCGGGGATCGTTTATGTAGTTCGGCTGAAAATTGTAGGGATCTGCGGGGCTAATCTCAGGGACGGCTAACTTAATGTAACCTGCTTACGGAGTAGCTGCAGGTGAGAATAGTCGGATCTTTTCTACTCAGCACATGTGCGAACAAGAGAATGAGGCCGGTGGAAATAGCAAAAACACCCCCTGAACAGGAAGCAAAGTTGAGGTAAAATAGAGCGACTCATTTGCTTCGCTTCTCCGCTCTTGTATAGCAATATCATATGATTATTCAAGAAGGACTCGAGTATTCGTATGTTGGCCGTGTTCTTCGTGTCCCAGATGACGATCATAGCAACCTATACTATTACTGTAGATACGAGGCTGGGTGTTCTCAAAGTGTCATATGCCTGGTGAGCAGGCCGGATAGGAATTGAAGGTTAATGTTGTCAAAGACACCTTATTCTTGTAACCTCATTTCTTGTCCATTGTTGTCACGAAGGTCGTCTTCACATGTAGTCTTACTCGCAGCAGTAGTCGAAAATCCAATTTTCTGGGAGGCTTGTTCTAATTTCTTCGGTTTCAGCCAGATTGAGAGCGTCCGCTTTAGCTTTCTCTCTCCTTTTCTCGCTTCATCGTGGTTTTCCAGGGGCACCCAGCCAGGTCCAACCCCGATTGCTTCCCGGCAAGTCTGGAAGTTATCATCTGCTTCGGGTTGCTCGGACTCCAGTCGTAGATATTCCAGAGACTCATAACCTGAAAAAGAAATTGGGCAAGGTGTAAATCAATTTCAAGCAAAATACATCTTGATATTAACTAAGCCATCTCGCGTCCGATGTAATATAGCAGCCTTCCATATTGTTTTCTAGATCTTGCTAAATAAAATGCAATATAGAGGTGATCTACTCCTCAGGAGGATCATAAATAGGCCCAGCAGGCGTCTTCAACCTCACTCCATCAACCGTAACAATCTCCTTACTAGGAACAACAACAGCAAAGAGTCTCGCAACATCCTTACCCCGATTAACCCACTCATGATCCGTACCCCTGCAAACAACAACAACATCATGCGGCTTAAGAATCTTCTCCACTCCACCGTCGGTAATAATACCAACAGTACCCGAGAGAACAACGAAATAGTCGAGACTCAAAGTGCGATGCATCCATCCCCGTTCAGCGGGAGGTAGGTCGATGATGCGACAGGAGGGTCCCTTTGTATCCGCGAGTGGAACAAGGGTTTTATGCGGATCGTCGAACGGGCGCATGTTGTCGACTGGGAAGCCGCGCGATCGGTGGATTTGGGCGACGCCAAAGCCGGAATCTGGATCTGGAATGGAGGATTCGGGCGCGGTCTTGGGGTCATAAGGAGTTAGGAGTTCGTCTGATGCGAAGTAGGCTTTGCCTTGGGGATCGTGGACTGTGACGACGCGGCGGATGGGGGTGTCCATTTTGGAGACTCAATTGGGGTTTTGAAAGACGACTTTGTGCTTTTTTAATATATTCCTAGCACATATTTTTGGGCTTTATATTAGTGAAGGGTTAGTGCTTGTAACGAGTTGGTTCAATAGATTTCTACGCTGCTTGATAATCCGAGATTGATAACCTAGAGGCCAAAAGTCTAACTTATCATTAGTAAGTTTGAAGCCAAATCCTTGATTGGAGCGAAGGAGAAGCTGTCTGCTAAGGCTGAGACGCTACCCTTATAGACACTAGACTGGAGCTGTGTGGAGCTGGAATGGAGCCCTACACTTTCAATGAGGCCATCTTTGGCTTAGAAATAGCGATGAAAATGATTAAAAGTCACTGACTCCGTGTATCGAGTCCGAAATGCGGTAATTCATACTGATTTGAAGTCAAAAAAATGTAGAATACAATTTGGCAAGTAATTGGAAAATCTCCTGTTGGAATCGGCTTTTAGTAGAGACACTGAATAGGCTTGCCTACACCGACGCGATAGCTGAAATATCCTTAATATCCAGATCACAACTGGATATCACAATTGGATTATTTTATACTTCGGTGTTTTATAGACAGAATAACAGAGGTCAAAGAGCGTGGATTAAGTAAGATAGCACTTGGAAACCTGACCTTCCCCGCATCAGGCTCCGTGACGACAACCGTGCTAACAGCAGGTCTCACAGAGGACACTCAACCCCATCTTAAAAGAAGACAATCACAACACCATGCCCACCGCCAGAGCAAAGATAGGCGACGCCCTCCTCGCCGAGACCGACGTCTGGGAAACTGTTGAAGGGAACGTCTATGTACATTGAGAACCTTCCTGGAGATAGAAGTTATGACTGACCAGCTATGGCTCAAGTTCCCGCCAGCAGCTATCAAGGACAAATCAGCCTTTGTGGGTACGGATACATCGACTTTCTGTCCGTGGAAGGGCCATGCACAGTATTACACGATCAAGCTCGGTGGTGAGTGACATCCATGGCATGATAGCTCAGATACTGATACCAGTTTTAGATACCAATGTGCAGGATGCGGCGTGGTATTACTCCGAGCCCTATGAGAAGGCATTGAATATTAAGGATCACATAGCGTTTTGTGAGTTTGTCCTCATTTCCGTTCCTCTCAAAATCGTAACTGATTAGGGTTTATCAGACAAGACCAAGGTTCAGGTCACGGTCGAGTAGGTCAACCAAGTTAAACCTCTATTTATTCTCCTCACCACCCGACTTCTCCTCACCACCCGACTTCTCCTCACCACCCGACTTCTCACCATCCGACTTCTCATAAGGCTCATCATAAACCTCCGTCTCCAACGGCCGCCCTTTAATTGTAAGCATCTGCATCGGCAAAAACACAAAAAGCATCCGACACCACTCAGTAGAACTCTTATTTTTAAACGAATGAGCGGTCCCCCTCTGTACACAAACATCCCCACGATGCATCAACCGACTGGACCCAGAATCAAGTATCAAGTCCACCTCACCATCCAGCACAATCCCATAATCAAGACTAACAGTCCGATGCATCGGGGTAATCTTCCCAGGCCGTAAATCTACCATGCGGAACACGGATCCCCCTTCAGTCGTCAGACCGGGTGGTTGGTGGAGGAACTCGTCGTACATGGCGATGTCGACTTCATCTTCAACCATAGTGGGGATGCTCGTCGTCGCGTACAGAAGAGCTATCTCGCCATCGTCGCCGGCTGGCTTCGAAGGCATATAGTCGGGTAACTGGGCATGGGAAATGAATACTGCTTCGCCTTCGGTGGTGTGGGTTGTGATATAGCGGTGGATGTGGGGGAGGTTGTTCTCCTTGTGTGTTGGCATTGTCTGAGCTGGGCTTCATTTGTGGAGATTTCGATTCAAGGGGGTATGGAGTGGTTACAGGATGCGAGGGGAAAGTGAAACGGATTCAAATATCGTATCACGGTCACGGGTGTCGCATCATGATGGCATCACATCGAGGCGTTGAAGCCGAACCAGTATATCGTCCTCGCCACGTGGCGAGCTTGATCTGACGCACGTGGAGGGCGAATTATGCACAGAATGGAATGTCACTGAATATCCATTCGTTCATAAATCTATGTCTCGAGTCAATGTTTAACATCATGTGATGCGTTGTTTACTTTCAGCAGCCTCATTGAGCTTCAGTCTTGTAATGTAAACTATTGGCTGTCATTAACCACCAGAATGGATAACAGGGAGTCGAGTAAACATCAGAAACCTGCGAATGATAATGCAAGAAGCTCTATTACTCGCAAGGTGCAGTGGCATTGGTTAGTTCAGTCAACAAGTCCATCCAGTCCGGTGTCTCCAATTGGATTTGACCGCTGCTATCCAGAATCTCAGACCATATATCTTCCAGAGGAACCTGGCCAAACTCATCTGTCGCAGAATATGTTGTCGGAGGGAGAACATGCACTTGGTTTTCAGACCGCCCATCTTTCGGACCATGAGCATTTGGCACAGATGTCTGCTCATCCCTCAAAGTCGAATTATCCCGACTGGAAACCAGCTGCTGCTCAACTTGTGACTCATCTGCTCTCCTCTCACGTTTCCAATGCCTGTGCAAGATCCCCATCATAGCACTAATTCCCTCCCTCGCCACAGAAGACGACTGCTGCGCACGACTAAGCATACGACAAGCACCAAGGACCTCTTCCTTCCGCTTCTCAGCGAGAATATCATCCCAGTTGAAACAAACATCAATAAGCAAGATAACAGCCGCCATGAAGACATGGTGCGTAACCGCCCAAAACAAGGAGCTGTTAGGCGTAAAGAGCGGCTCTTCCTCATCCATGATTCGCTTCACTTCCAAAACCCTTCGAGCAGATTGAAGGGACACGACATGCGAATACGAGTATCTCGGATCTTTGGCCCCGCGCACGAAATATTGCCTATGTAGACGGCAGAAACGGGAGTGGTATCCTTGGTGGATGTAGGCGCGTTGCCATGCGATTTCTGGCCGCTCGCGATAGAGAGCTGCGAATTCGCGTTGGGATGGTTGATCGAATCGGAAGAATGTTGGAATTTCGGAGTATGCGTCGTGGAGTTTGCGGTCTAGTAATATGATCTTTTCGTAGGGTACCTCGATTCCTTGAAGATGTTCAGCTGCAGTGCTGTCCACAATCTCCCGACATACTTCGGCGAGTCTCAACCTATGCAGAGTGTAGGACATGCAGGTTGGTTTTGCAAGGGACATTTCCGCATCACTGTTCCCGATATCTTCGTCCTCGATGTTCCGCGGCCTTCGCACGTTCATGTGCTGCGGGCTAATCGTGTATGTCCCCTGATGTGGTCCGCTGAGAAATCCAAGTAGCCTGAGGAGAGATTAGCAAACGAATTCAGACATCCACTTAAGCAACATACCAGTCATAGGAGGCTAAGTCCCACCACAGTCTCCGCTTAAGCTCAACTGTAGTCCTATCACACCCTTTTAGGTTTCGTTCCGATGTCACAGCATCCACCGTATGAAGGCCAAGACTCTTAGCCTGGCTAATAAAAGTCCCATGCAGAAATAGCGAACTGACAGAAGGACTAAGAGTCGCAACCGACAGATGATGTCCAATTATCATAGTAGCTTGCAGCCCCTCAATGCTAGGATAAGCAACATAATTACTCTGGATCAGAGCGGCGCCTGCTAAAAAAGCCGTCTCTCGACTACAGACCTCCGCAAAGTCGGCGGACTCAGACGACAAGAGCTGGTAGAACAAGGCCGTTGCGACAATGGCGAATAAAAGGGCAAGATGCTGCAGATTAAAGTCATCGCATGCAATCCTCTCATATAGCGTGCAGATGTCCCGCTTTGTCTGACTAGGAATAATGATATGGTACTGCCAATCGAGATGGTTGCAGTAATATTGCAAAAGACTCATAGCCTCAGCCTTTGTCGGTAGGAAAGATGGGAGGTGAACAGTCGCAGGGTTTTCATGAGATGCAGTCCTGGCACCGCGTACGAGTGACAACAAGCTTCCGGAGATGGGAGTCTGTTGGGGCGTGGCTACTCGGGAGTATTGGGACAGCTCGTCTTTCAGCGGGGCGGGAGCGATGCTGGGAACACGATGGCCCATGAGAATAGTCTCGAGCCATTCTGCTGTCATGAGAGGGTCATCTCGATTGCGGCTGCGAGACTCGATGATAGGAGTTGAGTGTAGAGGTCGTGATACAGGTTTGTTGTCCCACGAGGGCTGCTCCTCTGTTTGGCTCCCCTGTTTCACGTAGCTGGATGGTGCTGTCTCATGACTTGTATAGTTGCAGGGCAACTTGCGAGTAGTACAGCTACTGCATGGAAGGTTCCGGTCGCACTTTAGTTTCTTCTTTCGACATGATTCGCACGACACTGGGTCCTGTCGGGGTTGCTTCTTCGTATGACTCGGGTCGGCGTTGGCTGCCGGCTTGCGTTTCATGTCTGTAACTGTTAAAGCCAGGAGGATGACTTTCATTACAGGCATTGATGCTAATACATGGATTCGGGCGAGGGCCGGAGCTTCGAACCTTTGGGAGTGTCCGCGGAGTGTCCGGGCTTGGCGCGCTCCGATTGGTCCGTAGAGTCCATAGCTCGGAGTCTCCTATGCTTCGATGCACTTAAGGAGTCAAATCCATATATAAACACCCAGCCCGCTGATAATCTAGCTCCGTTTGGTTATTAAGAGCGAAGCCCTTTTATCCACGTTGTGGTTACTAGACCTTTTACCATCAATGAACGCTTTGGGACATTACTCCCCAGCCTCTACAAGATGTCTACTACAAAAGACCTCCAAAACAATGGGTAAGTAACTCCAAAACATATCACGATTACTCCGTTAATACCCACAGCTCAAAATCTCGCGCATGGCTCATCATGTTGGGAGCAAGCACCTGTCTGTTCTGCACAGTAGGCTTCCTCAACTCATTCGGCGTATTCGAAGAATACTACGCGTCCGCCCAACTATCCACCAGCCCCAAATCAACAATCGCCTGGCTCGGCGCAACGGCGATCTTCTTTTTATTCTCAATCTCTGTCATATCCGGAGCCATCCTCGACATATCCGGGCCTAAAACGATGTGCTGGGTCGGTGCAATCGGCACCATCTTCTCGATAATGATGACCTCGCTCTGCAAACAGTTTTACCAGTTCCTCCTTGCACAGGGTATCCTACTGGGTATATCAATGGCGCTGGTTACATGGCCCATGTTGGCGGTGGTAGGAAAGTGGATTAATGCGGAGAATCGTGGTGCGGCGCTGGGTATTGTCCTTGCAGGATCCTCCCTTGGCGGCGTTATCTGGCCTATTGCTATTGACAAATTGCTCAAGGAGCCAAAAATTGGGTTTCCGTGGACAATGCGCATCGTGGGGTTTATCATGATTCCGTGTTTTGCCTTTTCATGTCTTGTTGTGAAGTCGCCCACCGTCGCCTCTAGTGATGGTGAGCGGAAAGATGAAAATGTCCCTCCTCCAGCCAAGGTAGATCGCAAGGCGGAAGCTGTGACCCTTTTCAAAAAGCCAGCTTTGCAACTACTCTCACTTGCTATGTTCATTACATACTTTGGTATGTTTTCGCCGTTCTTCTACACGACTTCATACGCCGTGGCAAAGGGATTCTCATCAAGTTTCGCATTTCACACCGTTTCTATCGTTAACGGGGCTTCTTTCTTTGGTCGCGTGGTCCCCGGCATTGTGGCTGATAAGTACGGCAAGTTTAACTGCTGTATTGTCGCCACCTTGCTATCTGGTCTCACTGCACTGTGCTGGACGACAGTTGAATCAGAGGCTGGTTTGGGTGTATGGTCGGCTGCGTATGGCTTTGTATCGGGTGTGAGTTGTGTCGTCAAATTGCCAATCAAATATACTGACGATACTAGGGGATTATTTCACTTCAGCAAGCGTGTGCAGCGCAGGTTGCTACGCCTTCTACTATAGGCCTTGCTATTGGGACTGTGTCGGCATCTGTTTCGCTCTCGTATGATCAACCTTATTACCTTGTGTGATTTCGGCTAATCCTGTCTAGTGCGATGGCAAATATCCCTATCAGTGGTGCACTGGCTGAGAAATACGGATATCTTTCCCTGTCGCTTTTTTCGGGAGTGTCGCTGCTTCTCGGCGGTGTTTTACTAATAGCTGCTCGGTTGGTACAGGACCGTCGACTCTTTGCGATTATTTAGCTTTGCAAATGGCTTTCCCGATGTATGAGAAAAGTCAAGCATATTTGCAAAAGGTAATAGATAATGAATGCATTCTTTCCGACGATGGCGATAGATGGTCGGTTTCAGTATTTTGGGATTATCTAAATTGCAAAAGTTCCCACTGACCCGTGTTTCACGCCCGACCTCCAGCCCTGATTTGACAGAGAGTTGTGTACGTATTCCCGGTGTTAAAACATAAAGAGGAGCATTTCAAAGCCAGAAAATCCGATTTTCATACAACCAAATACTACATTGACATGGACACATAAGCTTGAACATTGAAGCCTAAAGTAGCTCAGACGAATACAACTTAACCGGCACACCCGAATCATGCATCATAGTCAGATTGGACAACTTAATCGGTTCCTCGCGAGGATGCGGATCGGCATTCTCAAGCGTATCAAAGTGCTGCATCAATCGAACGACAGTGTAACTAGCTTCTGTGAGAGCATATTGCTCTATAGTCCTATATATCAGCTTCGCTCGTATCCCAGTTTAAGGTATGACTTACGACCAAGACAGATACGCGGACCCCCGTTGAAGGGCAAATACTCCCATCCGTGCTTGGCATTCTCCTCCCAGCGCTCTGGGCGGAAAGCACGGGCATCTGGGCCCCAAAGATCGGTGCGGCGGTGCATAGCAAAGACGTTGTAGGCGGCTAGTTGGCCTTTCTTGACATAGACGGGTGAGCGTCGGTTGGGACCACCTCCCACTGGGAGGGAGGTGTCTCTTGTAGCGACGCGAAAGTTTACTGGGACGGGGGGTTGGAGGCGGAGGACTGGACTTGTCAGTGAAGAGATGGTATGCTGGAGTGGTGAAACGCACCTTCGTTTAGGACGTAGCGGAGGTAAGAGAGGTCTTTCAGCTTGGTTTGGGTGATTTCGATTGAAGTCTTGCTATCGCCGAATGCTTCGACGATTTCACGGCGCAGACGGTTGAATACGGTGGGGTGTCGGGACAGATAGAAGAATGTTGAGCTCAACAGACTGGCGGTAGTATCGCGTCCAGCGAGCAAGATGTTGAGCATGTTGTCGCGTAGTATTTTGGGATCATCGGTGTCGGCTGCCAAGGCATGAAGGAAGATGTACCGATCATCCTGTTTTTTATCTGGGTTTCTTTTGGACTCGAGCGCGATATTGACATAATGGTCGACCACTTCATGGACCCGGCTATTAGCCTCGCGGAATTCTTTAGGATTGACGAGCCAGTAGAGGCCCTGCGCACGCGAGCGGGCGGCTAGGTAGTCCTGTGCGGTGGTGAACGCATCGGCAAACCCCTGGGCGTTGCGTACGGCAGATTTCTCCAAAACACCGGTAGTCTCGGACGGGGGAAGCATGCAGCCCACGGATTCACCGAAGAGGAAGTGGGTGGCTGAGTCCAGAGTCAGCAGGAAGAAGAGACGCTGAATATCGAAGCTGCTTCGGTCTTTAGGGATCAAAGCGATCAGATTCTTAATATGATCGTCGAGCATGCTCAAATCCGCGACTTGATCTCTGGTAAACTGCGGTCGCAACAACCCTCTTGCATGCGACCAGCCCGCACCATCCAACGTAAAAATACCATCACCCAGCAGGGGATAGAACTGCTCATGTCTCGTACCGAGACAGAAATCCTGGAATTGAGTTGCTAGAATAGCCTTGATATTCTCCGGTTCAATAGTAGTCAACAGCTTCCTGTTCAAAAACTGCTGCTGGAAGGTATTTCCATTTATAGCGAATTGATCGGTGAGATAATCGATCCAGCGTTTCTCACGGACAGCCTTCGTGAGGCGATAGAATGCCGGAATACCGAAGAAGGCGGAGTTACAGCGTGGTGGTGATTCACAGTGCAGGGATTTGGCCTGTTTGTAGTGGTGGTACGACTCGATGAAATAACGCAGGATGAGAGATGCGGCTAAAAGTGCACCAATCATAAGCACGGTCGGACTTGACATGATGAGATCTTGTGTAACTTTGGGATTCAGTATTCAACATGAAGAGTGAGAATAGATAAATAGAGGGTTAATGTAAGAATATCAAGAGATAACTTGTAATATCCTCCTCGGTACCCTCGGACTCCTCGGTTGACCGGCACGTGCATGTGCGAATCGTCGGTTTAGTTGACCGCGCCGATCCTTCCCTTCTTCTCATTCTTCCCCAGACTCCGCCTCCAGCTCTCACCTTACTTGGCCTGGAAACAGGGCAGCCACTCTTTCAACGCCTGTTTAAAGTATCCACGTGAAATCTCCCCCGCAGCGAACCCGCGTCTCATATCAAAGCAGTGCTCGGCATTCTGCATGATGTATCCGAACACCGAGTCCTGGCCAGTCGCGACATTGCATTTGGGAATTTCCGTAGTGAAGTTCACACCCCTCGGAGCGAAGCTTTCCGTGGCAAGGACAGAGAGAGTCCGCCAGGGATCGAACTGGCCGCCGCTCCAGTAGATGTTCGATGGACGCATTGTCCAGCCGCCGGTCTCCCGGTTCACTCGATTGACCTCGGGTGACTTGGGGATGATTCTTCTCTTCACAGCCTCGGGGAACTGCCGGGTGCAAAGCGCTTGATTGTATTCCACAGTCTGGTATTTGGACAGAAGCGAGTGAGGTCCGAAATTGTTACTCTGGTAGAACCCCCACTCGGTGCAGACCTGCCACAGCCAGCTGATATTTGACACGTCCGTGTACTTGGGGTTCAATATGCAAGATAACGGCAGAGACTCATTGAGACCTCCGCAATTCGTCCTGTAGTTGACGTTGACCAGCTTTTGCCAGGGTGGCCAGGATGCAAACCGTCTTGCCATGTACTCTCTGCCCCGATACGGGGCGAATCCACGCGGTCCGGCCGGTTGAAAGGTCACCGGATCGGTCTCTAGATGACGACAGAAACTCTCAATGCTGCCGTCTCCACCCCCGAGGCCCTCGGCTTGGAAGTAGCCATAAAGGCCAGCAAGAGCCGTTGTAAAGTCGCCATTGTTATTCTTCTCTGCGCCTTCACCGAAGAAGAGCTTCTTGATTGTGGCTGCGCTGGAGGCGTTCTTGGATAGCTCGACATCGATGTATTCCAGCGCGGCTTTAATGTCTTTGGTGCAGTTTGAGTGACCCTTGGAAACCATTCCAGCATAGACCTGCTCGAAATAGATGCTCATGTCGACCTTGGCCTGGACCGGTGCTGAAGATGCCCACGAGGCAAAGATCGTATCGGGATACTTCTCTCGAGTAAAGGCCGATCGCATCCCGGAATAAGAGCCTCCGGCCATGATCCAGGGTGTACTGGAAGGGGTCAAATCAACATCGGCGTAACCCTCGAGAGTGAAATTCCGCGCCATGTACGGGATATCGGCTAGGGCTTGCTCATTTGAGAGGTAAATCATGTGCTCGGGCGGAGTGTCGGTGTTGACAGGATATGGAAGGGAGTCTCCGTAGTATCTATGGGATGTTAGTCAAGCATGGCGATTCGGTTGATTTCGACAAACCTGTGCTCCCACACAATTCCCATTCCATTAAACTCCGCCAGCAATTCCGCGAAAAAGGAAGTAGAGTTGCCCAGGATTGAATAAGCAGAGGACTCGGCATCGGCCTCGCCAACATCATAGATGAAGACTGGTCCACCTTTCTTGTAAAATTCATCATTGACCCAGTAGCGGTTGTTGTAGGTGCCCACAGAGGTATCATTGTGATCGATTGGAATCTGTACGAGTTAGTAAAGCCAAAACAAACACCAGCACGAACCATACCGAAACATTTCGAGCATTCAGAGTAACGTCGGATCTCTCCATAGCAATTTCGTGGGCCGATTTATGACCACCCCATAACTCCTCAGAGCCAATTCCCATCTTCGACGCCAGAGTAAGGTCCCGTGTAAACGACATCATTCCCATAGCATTGGCAATGCCTGAGCACGCCACCAGGGCTGCAGCAAGCACAGAGAAATGCATCTTGTCGAGATCGCACCGTGAAAAAAACTAAACAGATCCTCCAATGCACGATCAAAGAAGTAAGTAACCAACATAACGAAGATTCGTAGCCCGTATATATGCAATCAGACAATCGAACCCATTCCATTAACGAGAACAATATGAAGACGAGTATTGTTTGCATCGACAGGCAAACGCAGCTATCTAGGTGGAGTCGAGATCTAACTGGGCGGGGCTAACAGGCACACCCGAGACAGATCTGACCGTCGCGTGCGGACATGATACAAATCACGGCCTTGGCGTCACGTTTCAGAATCCACTAGAACTATGTTCGAAGAATACGGTCGAATCGGACATTAGACTACGGAGGGAAGCTCTTAACCTCCTTCCAGATCGGTCGTGGTTCCTACATCTGCATACATTAGTCTATGCGTGGCGTGTGCAAGTAGTGTTTCATATTCGGAGACCGGCGGTGTATACAACGTGGCAGCCCGGTCGCGGAAAATTCCAAGCTGAGATTATCGAACTGAGACATGATCCCGAAGGTGTCTATCAGTAATTTCCGAATACACCTGTCTAAAAAAAGGTACCACGCGGCCGACTCGTGCGGATGTTGTCTCGGAATCCGAAAGCAGGAATCTAAGTATTGATAGGACGGAGTATGAACTATTCATAAGTGCTGCAACAACCTTTGTTTTGCGTGGACAATAGGTAGGGCTTGATATTGTTGACTTGAATCAGATGGGTAGGCAATTGATCATTAGTTTCCCTTGCCATTCAAACTTGACACATTATCCTGGTAGGCAGTGAAATTGATGTTCTGATTGTTATCCCTTGTTTGTTCTGCAGAATGTTGGGCTGGATGCGGCGGTGGCATCTGGAATGCTCAACGATCGAGAACGAGGAATGCTCGCTGATCACCAATAATAGGCTGGCTAAGACTTGGTTACCCTAGTTCTCTTTGATTGGAAACATATACCTTTTCTGGAGTCTTTCCCCGATTGCCGAACCTACCTTGAGACATGAATCTGCATTTGGGTAAGCTAAAGACCATCACTACTTCCGAGGTCAAGGCCATCCTACTATAGAGATAAACTGGTGTTATAGGTACGGGTAGTTATATCGTATGAGAACTGTCTGTAGCTATACTTCAGTAGCATATAGCTAAATGGAAGGAATGCAATCTCGGTATATCGCTGCAGCCGCTGAGAAGGGAGGCCAGTTTCGAGCATTAGAGATCCCCCTCTGTAGGTTGGAGGTGATATCCAGGTCAAAGACGAAGAAACATTCCAGCATAAGAGGTAGACGCTTCTTAATAGTCTATCAACGGGATTAGGGGGAAAGGAGCTCTAATTCTCAAATAGTAAATTGACTCATCATGCCATAACAAGTGCCTGACGGCTCAACACCTCGCTCTAAACAACCCCATATATACACGCAAAGACAAAAAAGAACTGAAAGCGTACACTCATAAAAGGAAACACATAATCTACGTCCGCTGATGCACCAACCGCCCAGCAACCCAAACAGCCTTGGTATTGCGATCATCCCCACTCCAAACCCACTTCTGTATCTTCTCCTCCCAAGTCTCAGCTCCAAAGAGATCAACATTACCCACAGGGCCAGGTTTGACAAGACTTCCACCATTACTGACCGCATCAAGAGGACAGTCCCCCAGGTCCTTAACTCCTCCAAGCTCAATCAGCTGCGCATCCCAGAACATACCCTCCTCAAAGCCACCAATCTCATCCGCCATGTCAACGACTGCGGCGCCACAGCGGGTCGCGAGATATAGAGTCTCTGCGACGGAGAGTTTCTCTCTCCCCTCAGTCTTCTCGAATCCGTTCATCGACTTGCATTTGATATGGGCGGTTGTATAACCCAGAAGTCGCGAGGAGAGACATGCTTGGCGCGCGGCTTCGAGGATACTGGGACTATACCCACCGCTCACGTCCGTTCCGAGACCGACGGTGATACCTTCATCGAGCATGACGCGCACCATTGCGATTCCGGAGCCGAGAGCGGCGTTTGAGGCGGGGCAGTGTGAGATTTTAGCATCGCGCTTGCGAATCAGGGCACGCTCGTCAGCTGTTAGATGGACTGCGTGGGCGAGGATAGTGCGCGGGGTGAGGAGGTTGTATGAATCGTAGACGGAAGCGTAGCTTGGGCATTCGGGGAAGAGGTGTTTGACGAGGGCGACTTCGTTCGTGTTTTCGGAGATGTGCGTTTGGATGTGTAGGGGTGGGTTATACTGTGTGACTAGCTTGCCCAGACCTTCCAGGGCGAGACGGGTGCAGGTTGGGGCGAAACGGGGGGTGACGATTGGTTTCACTAGAGTTCCATTTGGATCGAGAGTGTGGATATACTCTATTGTTGATCTTGTTGCGCTGATTGAGTCGTCGGCGGATTGGTCGCGGTAGTATTCTGGGCAGAAGTCCGGGTTGTCCATGCAGACTCGGCCAATGAAGGCGCGTTGGCCGCGTAAATGGCAGAGGGCGGCGAGAGCATTGGTTGCTGGAACGTGGATTGTTGCAAAGTATGATGCACAGGTTGTGCCGTGGGAAAGAGTGCGAGCCACGACTTGATCGTAGATGCGTAGAGCATGAGGTGGTGCGTCTTTGGGATTCTTGTCTTGGTTTTTTGGGACTGATTTAGATCCGAATCCTGATTCCACGGGAAAGGTGTATTTTTCTAGCCAGTCTAGAAGAGTGGAAGAGCCAAATAGCCCGACATTGGGGAATTGAGGCGCGTGTATATGGGTATCTGGTCAATGGTCAGTGTGCGATAGTGAAGGAAGAGAACTAGGTAATTTACCTATAAATCCGGGGAAGAAGAATTCGTTCCTGTCTTCGCTGGCAATGACAATCTTGACCTTGACAGTCGCCCCATGCACGCCGTTGCCGTTGACAGCTGCTTCGTCTACCCAGCCATTGCGGGTCATCAGCGCCTGGAAACTCGCATCGTCCCGAGCCTGCCAGTCGAAGCCCTTGATACGGCCATCTGCAGAGGACACCCATAGGGAACCGCGATTGCAAACGAGCTCCGGCTTTGTTCGGCTAATGTCCACTCGGGGAAGCTGAATGAAAGTGCCTCGGTAGACAGTGAACATATAAGGCTTGGCCATCATGTGTTGACAAAGTATGCAAAGCAATCTAAGCAGGTAAAAGTATAGAATAGATCTAGGAGAATGGGAAAAATCACTCCATGTCGAAGCAGTGATGCAGATTGATATATGGATGGCTCGGGGCTAGACAGCACAGAAGGGCGGGCGTAGCACTAACCGAGTATTCAGGTCTGTTCCAGCTTATTTAATCTGCGTAGTATACGGCGATCAGTGAAGTTGTGTCGTAGCAGACTATGGATTCAATAGGGCCTGAAGTTCAAAGGGCGGCAACCGGCTGCCTCCGCGGGGTTACTCGTATTTTCGATGGATACGTTAGAACCGTCGGAGATAGCGTGAATTATACGTGCGGGTGAGTGCGGGTCAGTGCGGTTGTACTGTCAGACATTGTAAGAGAAGCCGTGATAAGGCTTTGTAGAGTATTTGGAGACAACTAGCAAATCAAAAAGACTGTTACACTCTGGAAGGATTAGATGGCGAAATCATGATGATATTGCCTAAAAGCACAGGAATGGACGCTGTTATCAATGAAGGACGTAGGTCACGTGGCTGGTGCAGGCTAGCTTATGTCATCTGTTTGCGTTGGCCACGTGACATCTCCCCGACGCAAAGAAGTTCTCCATCCCCAAATAAAAGGACACAAAGTAAAAATATGCAAAGTGAAGATGCTCAGACGCTAACTGCCCACACGGTGTGGCCATGCTCAATAAGGTCCGCTCTCGTGGGGACGTGTCCAAAATCGGTGCGGTATAGCTTGACGCGGACGTCCTCGATGGCGGTCTTGACAGGGTACTCATCGACGGTGTCATGGTAAATCACCAAGGTAGCCATATCGCATACTATACGGATGCCTTCCAAAATATGATGAGTGTCATCGTGGCCCATATTGCGCAGAATCATATCAACGGTGGTCATAGAGTCTTGTTGGGTGATGCGCCGCTCTAGTTCAGCGAGCTCGGACAGTGTGAGATCTTGATTCAACAGCCACAGTCGGGCGTATTCTGACCGAGTTCTTGGCGGAGGCTCAAGCGTTTCAGCGCGAAGAGCGTACCAAGGAACACAGTGCCGTCTTTCAGAAATTCGATGTTGCTGACCTCGTCCTTGATAGCATCATGCTTGTAACGTCGCTTAGTGAGTGGTAGCTTCATGACGTTGCAGATATTATCGCCATCCGTTGGGTCAAGGCGCCGTTTCAAGTGATCCGTGATGGCGAACAGAACAGACATGGCGGACGGGTATAGACGTATGTTGGAAGCGATGATAAAAGCGAGAAGGTGCAGTAATGTGAAGTGAGAGCGTATGCATAGTATATAGCGTAGGGAATAGAGTATTGAAAGATATAAGAGAAAGTAAGAGAGTTCAACGTCCGAAAGTAAGAGAATAAATAATAAAGAGTGAGAGGGCATAGGGGTCTTATGTGATAGAAGGGTAGAAGGGCCCTAAGACTGTTGGAAATCTCCCTACAGCGAAAAGCCTATAAGTAGGCGCCGAGGATTGTCTTAGACAGATACTCAACAAAGATGTCGGAGAGTCTAATAGGCTAGGGATTGGCCAGATCAATAATATAGATATATTTGGTTGGTGTCGCTACATGACCTCTATAATATACATATCATTCCTTCTCACCAGATTATCTGATATCTATGCAGCGAATAGAGGTGATGAGGTGACGCCTTAGATATAAAGAAGCCTTTACTAGATATAATGAAGCATATAGAACCCGGAAATCCTTCTTTTCGCTGTGATAAAAAGAGGTGAATTTGTTAGTTAGGCAAAGATAACAATCCGCATTATACAATCTCGTCTGTCAAATTGGACGCCCCCTCCCTGATTCATCTGCCAACCACTCCCGAAGACTTCGCTCTTCATCAGATTTTGCTTTCTCCCAATAGTCTGCGTCTGCATCTTTAGCCTTGCCAACACGCGAGTCTTCAAAGTCAATGAATTTTACCCCTTTCTCGGTAACGAACATATTGTATCTGTTGGGATCCCCGTGAAGAATATCAAGTTTGTGAAGTTCCCGTAAGGCATTTTCGCATACTTCAAGCTCACCAATACCCGGCCAATACCCCGTGATCTTCTCATAGAGGAACCCCACAACGCGGTCCTGAGACTCTTCATAAACATAGCCGCGTAGTCTGGGTCCCAAAGATGAGTCATGGCATGCAAGAGTATGATACGCTTTGATCTCCTGTGCTAACCAGCCGAGTTCGTATTCGAAACGAGCGATTTTCATAAAACATTCCTTCTTATCTTGCATAACGCAGAAGACCCTGTTTGTCATGGAGTCAACAACTGTTATGTCGAAGATATTGAAATATGGGTAGTTTCCTAGGATGTTTTGCGGTGGCAATGAATGCCGCTTGAATGTATTCTGTTCCACATGGTTTTGAGAGATGACGAGCGTCTCCCATTCACTGGACCATTCTTTCAGTTTGGAGAGTTCACGGATCACTTCGGGGCCAAAGGTTTGTGACGTCTCTGGAATCAGGTCGAGGTATTTGAGATGGACATAGACAATTCTCTTCTGTGATGAATCTTCGCGAAGGAATCTGTACAAACAGTCGTCCTGGCCCATATCGAGCGATAGAAGGGTGTATTTAGATGGCATTTTGGAATGATGTAGCATAGATATGAGCAACCCTTGCTAGGCGTAGATTCCTAGGTTTGAAGTAAGCAGGCTCGTTTGGAGTAAGCAGGATGAACAAGTTGATCGAGCGGGGGAAGGCCAGAAATAACACCCCTCAGTCACGAGACAAGTATTTAGATTAGACCTGATTACCGGACCACACCGCCTCCTTCTTTCTAGGACCTATCACATAATAAACAATAGTTAACTAGTTATGCATTGCATCCACGATGACCTAACTACGAAAACACAAGATTTTCATTCTCAGTTACATCTCATAATCTTTCTGATCTTTCAGCCGTTAAGTCACTATTCACATAAAGCATACTATTCCTTGATCAACCATAACCCGTGCTATGCTCGGCTAGTCTCTCTTATAGGGCGTTTGAAGCTTGACCTATGTTAACGATTAGCCTCATCAAATCCCCCACTTAGGGTTGAAATACCGTAAGAAGTTCAACCACTCTTGAGGCACTCTCGGCATTTGTGGAGTGACCTATTTTTCTCCTTGTATTTCCATATTTTATTGGCACATCTTTCCTCTTCCTTTTTCAGATGCTGTGCACACTTGACAAATTCAGAGTTTTTGCTATGGCCACATATGTAGTATATTTGGTACTGGGTGCAAACGGCCGGCAGGTCAGACGTAATGGGCTGTTCAGGCATAGTGGAGAAGTTTAGGATATTGGATTTGAGACAGTTCTAGGTATTCAGTTGTGGGAGAAATAGGTAGGTAGTACAAGAGACACCACTGCTAGTGGGAGAAAGCAGATGCATATATACCAAGGCTCCCCCTAGTACCTACGGTAGTCCTGGTTGTTGCATCAATTATAACTCACCTTCTATCACCTGCCTGCAGCCATCTCGTTCCCCTTAGCTTACTGCTGCAAGACCTCCCTACAAACATAGCAAGAAAAAGATCCTTGTTGATCACGATACACATAAAGCGGTCCCTAGTAACTCAAGGCAACTGGAGGACTGACCATAGCGCATATAACGATGTCAATATGTGTACGCCACGCTTTCCTCAATAAAATTAACTTAGGGTGGTGATCCATCTTGGTGCGGGCGTCGTTCGGACATCATATTATATTTGACCCGCGTATTTTCTGGAGTCATTTATTCAGTTGAATCACGCTATCATAAGAAAAAAGAGCTTGAAAGGGCGGAAACCCCCAGAATTTGATGCCTCAGCAAGTCTCCAGCCGTGGACCACTCACTGGCTTATATCCATTTGAGCAGGGAACGCAAAGTCGAGCTGCGTAGATAGTCTAGAATGAAATCCATGACAAGTTTCTTCCTGTTTCGGGGGCTTAGCATCAGTGTGTCTGGCTGTCATATCAGCTTAACAGGGAGGGTTAGTCTGCACAGAGAAAGCATAAGCCTATAAGGCCAGCTGGCTAAAACGAACCCTAGCAATATTTGCCATTATTTGGATCTGCTCGGAAGCCGGACAGAGATTGATTGGATTTCGGGATTGCCGGATCGATGGCCTCAGTACTCCTAGTTCTCGCAGTCTGAACGGCGAACGGGTTCTCAGGGCCAAGATCTCGACCGTGCTTATTGGCTATGACTGCTATCTCTAAGTCATCAGGCTCAAGCATGAGGCTGAGGCAATCATCCAGGAGGTATTTTTGCCATTGGATAGCTGTCATCGGGCATGACAGGGCATAGCGCCTGCAGCCGCCAGTCAACCAAGCCACGACAGCAGTAGGTGAGGGCAAGAATAATTGATACCACGTCGACCGGGACAGGCGGCTCTAAAAGCCGGCGCAACCTGCATAGAGAGGCCAAATGATCCATACCCCAAGAACTGAAACCTGAGGCAACGAGGGGTTGTGCTCTGCTCCTGTTTGTGACCAGAAGAGAAAAAGGGGGCGGGCGGGGTAGACGGAAAGTCGCGGGCAAAATTGCAGGGGCAAACCAAAGAGTGCAGAGCAGTGAGTAGGGAAGGAGGGCAATGGCAGAAATATAGGGAAGAAGGCGTCTAGGATGGCGAGGTAGCGAGGTCAGGAGGAGAGGGGGCCACCCAGCCATGATACTATCATTACCGTGAAAGATTTCGCGCATCTCCTGTCTGGGCCAGTAGAGTAAGAAGTAAGAAGATATAAGGTTGATAGAGAATAACTAGTTACAGGACCCCGGCGCTAACCTTACTAAGAGTGTTGGCGATCACTCGCGTTTGCTTCTACCTAGGTAGCAAATCAGTGCATAGGATTAGTAGACTGGTTTATGATGCATCTAATTATATAAAAGCCAAGGTAAGACAGAGCCCAAAAATAGCAGCCCAAAAACCCGGGAACAGGACCATCTCCCAGGGCTCAACTACCATTTCAATATCCAATATTATGAATCAATTCATGTCTAACCAAGTAAAATCGTGATCATCACAGTACAAGCAGTACAAATAAATGTTGAATCTATACACATAGAAATAAAGCGCAGACCGGAATGTTAAAGATCCGGCTGAAAAGCAAAGGGTATCATATCTAATCGGAGTCCTCGACAGGACCGCACGTGCAGAACAAGTTCTGGTCACCATAGGCTATGACATAATCAGTAAATATTCTTAAAAGGATATTGTATGGTCGAAGGCTTACCGTCATCAACACGAGTCACGCTAGGCCAGAACTTCTTCTCCAACAGCCAGGGCAGTGGGTAAGCAGCTTGTTCACGGGTGTAAGGACGGTTCCATTCCATGGTGAGAAGATCACGCTGGGTGTGAGGGGAGTTCTTGAGGACGTTTCCCTCACGAGGCTGCTTGCCGGCCTCGATGTCGGCGATCTCGTTACGGATGGAGATCAGGGCATCGCAGAAGCGGTCCAGCTCGGCCTTGTTCTCGGACTCGGTGGGCTCGATCATGAGGGTGTTAGCGACGGG
The DNA here is from genome assembly GCA_019775275.1 of Penicillium sp. VS AB III KN. Classification (NCBI taxonomy): domain Eukaryota; kingdom Fungi; phylum Ascomycota; class Eurotiomycetes; order Eurotiales; family Aspergillaceae; genus Penicillium; species Penicillium sp. VS AB III KN. Next base: position 181,969 of record JACWGB010000004.1, read on the forward strand.
CCAGGACATGGTAGGTGCGTGGAAGCCGTAGTCCTGGAGACGCTTGGCGATGTCGATAGCCTCGATACCGCATGTCTCCTTGAAGCTGCGCACGTCGAGGATGAACTCATGGGCGCAGCGGCCGTGCTCGTTGGTGTAAAGGATTGGGTAGTGGGGCTTCAGCCGAGAGAGGATGTAGTTGGCGTTCAGCAGGGTGATCTTGGTGGCGTGGGTTAGGCCGCGGTCGCCCATCATGTTGATGTAGTTGAATGTGATGGGGAGGATGGATGCGCTGCCCCAGGGGGCGGCGGAAATTGGCGGGGAAGAGTTATCGCCGCGCTTGGCTTGGAGATGCTCGCTGGTTGGGTGGGAGGGCAGGAAGGGACGCAGGTGCTCGGCGACACCGATGGGGCCGACACCCGGTCCGCCGCCGCCGTGGGGAATGCAGAAGGTCTTGTGCAGGTTCAGGTGGCAGACGTCAGCGCCGATCTCACCCGGGGAGCAGAGACCGATCTGGGCGTTCATGTTGGCTCCGTCCATGTAGACTTGGCCGCCGTGCTCGTGTACAAGGTGAATGGCCTCCTTGGCACCGGGCTCGAAGACACCAAAGGTGCTGGGGTAGGTGATCATGAAAGCGGCGAGCTCGTCCTTGTGCTTCTCGCACTTGGCCTTGAGATCGGCCAGATCCAGGTTACCGGTCTTCGTGTCACACTTGATAGTGACGACACGCATACCAGCCATAGCAGCACTGGCAGGGTTGGTACCGTGAGCAGAGACAGGGATGAGGCAGACGTTGCGCTTGGAGCCACCCTGAGCCTCCTGGTACTTCTTGATGACCCGGAGACCGGCGAACTCACCCTGAGCACCAGAGTTGGGCTGCACGGTGACCTCGGCCATGCCGGTGATATCGGCCAGCTGCTGCTCCAGATCATCGATCATCTGGATGTAGCCCTTGGCCTCCTTCGCGGGCATGAATGGGTGGATCTGGGAGAACTCGGGCCAAGAGACGGGGATCATTTCCGCGGTAGCGTTGAGCTTCATGGTGCACGACCCGAGGGGAATCATGGAGTGGGCTAGAGACAGATCCTTGGACTCGAGGTGACGAATATACCGCAGCATCTCAGTCTCAGAGTGGTGGGTGTTGAAAACGGGATGGGTCATGAAGGATGAGGTACGCTCCAGGCGGGCGGGGACGGGTGTGATACCGAGAGTGCCGTCAACCTCGGCGGGGGGGACGTTCTTGTAAGAAGCAAAAACGTCCACGATACCCTGGACCTCGTCCCGACCAACAGTCTCATCGAGCGAAAGACCAACCTTGTTGCCAGCAAGACGGCGGAGGTAGATAGAGGCATCGCGGGCCTTGGCAAGCAGTTCATCGGCCTCAGAAGCACTGCCGAGCTCAATAGCCAGTGTGTCAAAGACAACACCGTCTTCGGTGTTGGAACGGACAGGAACGCTGTAGCCGATGGAAGCCAGCTTCTCACGGAGTAGAGAGGTCATGGACATGATGCGCTGAGCAATGGACTTCAAACCGATGGGACCGTGATAGATAGCATACATGGCAGTCATGTTGGCGAGCAGGGCCTGAGCCGTGCAAATGTTGGAAGTGGCCTTCTCACGACGAATATGCTGCTCACGGGTCTGCAGGGCCAGACGCAGCGCGCGGTTACCAAGGCGGTCCTTGGACACACCGACGACACGACCGGGAACTTTACGCTTGTACTTGTCGGCGCAAGCAAAGAAGGCGGCGTGGGGGCCACCGAAGCCCATGGGGACACCCAATCGCTGGGCACTGCCAAAGGCAATATCAGCGCCGAACTCGCCGGGGGCCTTGAGAACAGTCAGGGCCAGCAGGTCGGTGGCAACACTGAAGGTACCACCCTGGCTGTGGATGGAGTCACTGAGGGACTGGAAGTCGAAAACACCACCCTCGGTGTCGGGATACTGGGCAAGAACACCGATCAGGTGGTCACCCTGGTCCTTGACCAGCTTGAAATCATCCGCCAGAATGTCGCCGACAACCAGGTTGATTCCGAATCCCTCAGCGCGCGAGCTCATCACGGCAATGGTCTGGGGGTGACAGAGGTGCGAGACAACAAACGACTTGTCGGCCTTCTTCTGCTTGGAGATGGGCATGGTGGCGAAGGACATGGTCATGGCCTCCGCGGCGGCGGTGGCTTCGTCCAAAACCGAGGCATTGGCAAAGGGCAGTCCAGTCAGGTCAGCAGTCAGGGTCTGGAAGTTCAGCAGAGACTCCAAACGACCCTGCGAGATCTCGGGCTGGTAGGGAGTGTAGCTGGTGTACCAGGCGGGGTTCTCCAAGACATTGCGCAGGATAACGGGTGGCACAATGGTCGGGTAGTAACCGGTGCCGATGTATGTCTTGCCCGAGACGTCGATCTGCTTGCGGTAGGTGTCCAACAGCTTGAGCATGTCGGTTTCACCCAGACCGCCCTGCACGCTGGAGCGGTACAAATTGATATCGGCACGGGGCTGGGTCACCTTCATGTCCTTCTGGGAGAGAATGTCCTCGGGCAGAACCTGCTTGACGAATTCGTCCAGAGAGGCCGCCGGAGGGTCCAGCACAGCCAACATGTCCGAAGCGGCATCGGGAGACGGGCCAATGTGGCGGCGGGGGAAGGTATCGAGAGGCTGAAAGATATCCTGGGGATGAGGGTCGCCATGAGCGTTGACAGAGCTGGTATAGACACTGCGGCGCGTAGAGGAAGCAGCCGAAGTAGCTAAGAAGCGTCTAGATGCGTTCAAGGGTGACAGTGAAGCTGTCCGCGCGACCGAGGGGCCAGCACGCACACGCGATCGCAGGGCGAGCTGGCGGCCGCGTAGGGCAAACCAAGAGGCCGCCATTGATAGAGCTACCGAGTGACGTAGTGGAGGGAATTGAGCACCTCAGCACACAAAACTTGGTGCAATGTGAAAATAGGATGAAGAGGAAGAAGACGGTCTATTGGAGAAATTCAAATATTTAATTACAATCTTAATCGATTTCCCTTGTCAAAGTGAAAGTCAAAGTCCGAGGAGCGGGCAACGGGAAACTACATGACCTTGATAATGCACCCTTATCGCACCAATCACAGTCCCTGGAATGGCTCACCGCCACCGAACCAATCGCGATCGGACGAGAATCCTCGCGTTTTCCGTCGGAAAACCGACTCAATGGTCCACTGCGGAGCCCCTCTCGCGGAGAGGGTTCACATCGGAGTTTCATACATATGTATTGAGCTTTACTCTTTTCATAATTGTAGTCAAATCCATCCAAGTACCTCATTGCTCATCCTAAATAGTGTATCGGAAACTCGACTCATCCTCAATCACCCGCTGGCCCTTCTCAGCCTGCCGATTGCAGAACCAAAACCAGATACTGAGAACACACACAATCAAGATAATCAAGATATTACACCTATAACCAGTCAGAAACCAAAGACCCACGTAGTCATATCTGGGGAAACCTACGCGAGTGCGGCATACATCCCCGGCCGATACCCAGGCGCATCTTGCTCACGAAACACCAGACTACTCACAATACCACCAATACCTCCGAAGCCCACCAAGGTCGCCGAACTAAAAGCCCGCGTCCACTGCCCGCGCACATTATTCGCCTGATAAGCCATGCAAGAGGGTATATTGGCATTTGCGCCCGCAACGGTCAAGAAAACACCCGCGTAGCGAGTCGCATTAGCCTGCTTCCAAGATACCGAGTAGAACACGCAGGCCTACTAGTTGTCCCCAGTTCTTGACGAATCCTGTTCCCTATGCTGGTGTCAGCAACGAAGCGCAATGGGTAATGTCTCCGTACAATCATAATAACAGCCCATGTTATAACGATGGTTCCCAGGAAAAGCGTCGGTCCGACTTTCCGAATAATGATTGTCATGGGCGACTGGAAGATGACATAGGGAACGAAGAACATCATCACCACGATTGACTATTACATGTTGGTAATGGTCTCAGGTCGGGGAGTGTAGGACTTACGTAGCGACTGCCGATATCCAAGCCCAGTTCCTTCTTCAGACTGTTACGATCAACCAGCTGTTATGTACCAAGCTTTGAAATAGGGCTCATACCCAGCGATGGCAGCCATGCTCAAATTGGTTCGGTCCATAAGTGAGATGTAGTAGGCGAGGCCGGTCATCGTTACCAGACGCAGGTCAATACGCCGAATGATTTTCTTTTGTTCGTCCGGGGTGAATTCTTCATCTTCAGTGCTGCTGCGCTCGGCGATATCCTCGATGCCTTCCACACCGGATGGTTTCTCATCTGGGTACGACATTGTAGCCGTGTCGATGGAGGTGCAAGAATAGGTCAGATAGCAGGATGTATGTGAGAGTGACTGGTTGCAGGGATGGAGACTCGTCGCATTTATCTTTCTTTCTGCTTAGGGGAGACTATCCAGGCTAGACTCGAATATGGCTATTAACCCGATGACAGTCTGGTAACATGTACTTACCATAATTGAGTTCATCTAGTCTCGTCAAAGCCTATCTGCCCAGAAACGCCAGCTTTTTCAGTCCAGACAGAGAGCACAATAGCCGAAGCCCAGGACGATGCCTCGGTGTATTGCAATATTGGCAAGTACACCACGAGGCCGGGGCACAAGCGAGTCAGAAGAGGGGCAACCCCACGCCTTGGAAGTAGGACTCTGTGATCTGTGTGTCTGGGCAGGTGGCAGTTGCTGGGCTGATCTGGGGAGAAGATGCGGGGGAGAAGAGCTTGGCAGCTTGGCTGATTCACCCGTTTGGTTGGAATTATGCGAGAGACCTCAACTAGTGGATACCTTATTCTGGGTGATATTGTTGGGAGTTACCGCGGATGTTATTGTTTCCATCTTCGGATAGGGTTGGGTGTTCCTGGTTGGTATTAGACCCGTATTACCTTCAGGTAAGGCTCTGTGCACATAATCCGAGGAAGTGATTGGATAGCGTGAGCGTAATTCTTTGATCAGCGCTATCTGACATACCTTGTCACCTGCCCTAAATAGCCCTGGAAAGTACATGGTAAGATTGGCAGACGTTAGACGAAGACTAGCTCCCGAGGTCCGGTCAAAATGCCTGTGTACGGGGAGGGGACTTTAATTCCAAAATAATTGCCTTAGAGACAGGAGTCTGGAATGTGTCTAGGCTGGATAGATATCTTCTAGTCCGTCATTATCGTGGTGCATGGTTGCATTATGCGTGAGCCTTATCTTGCTGGCTTTTGCCGACAGTGCCTGCTGCATGACCTCATCTCTACAAGATGCCTGCTGTATATAGCCCGTTCAAAATTGGACGGCAAATCATATGTGTGGATTGGTAATTAGTAGGCTGGGTGCAATCGTTTTGGACTGGGGAGCCCATGTGTTGTACATACATATTCAAGGGGATATAGATGTCATCGAGTTGAATTATCCTCTCAAACGCTTTTGTCATGTCCTTGGCGGCTCTCTGTTCTAGGGTTCTGTACAATTGCAATATACATTGTCTACTAATACAACATCCGTCCAACACAATGCGTCTCCCAACAAGTATCATCAAGAGTTCGACCCATAGTTAAGTTCATCTTCCTCCAAAAGCAGTGGCTCTCTCTCATCTTCGTTGTTTTCTTCCTGGGAACTGTGATTTCTACTCGCGATAGTCACAAAACTAACGAGAGCAACACCAACCACAAACCCAGCGACTGCCAAAGACGCATTGATAGGGATTGGGTTCTCTTTAAATGGTCCGTGAGTAAGAGCATCCAGACCATACTGGGAGAAGTTCACGAGTCCTGACAAACAAATAATGGTCCCGTAAACACGTCCGAATGTGGCAAATCCGAACACCTTGGTGGCATAGTCACTGATTCAGTTATTAGAATCGTAGGTTCGGCCTCGGCTTTCAAAACTGGGATACATACCTCATTGCGGAATAATAAAGCGGCCGTAACAGCACGAATAGGATGACCGTCACGTATCCCGCCCACAGGGCGGGGATCGAGTTAAGCACACCAATGATCGTAGTCATAGCAACTATGAGACCCAGCATAGCCGGTACGCTCAATCTATCCAGGAGATACCCGATAAAGGGCGTGAATAGGACCCCAGCAACAGGCAGAGCGACATCGAAGAACTCATTGATCCTCTCGGCCAGTTCCTCCGAGTCGAGCATGTATTCATATTGCGATCGGATCGTCGCAATGAAATAGTTCATGCGCACCATCTGCAGCACAGTCATCAGCGTTATCAGAATGAACCACGGTGTGGCCATCTGCTTATGGGCTGGTAGTCCATGCAGCACACCCCAGACCTGACTGGTATGCTGACGATCTTCTTCCCACTCTGCACGCTGCTGTCTCACGTCTGCACCTCCGAGGACTTCATTAATTTCATGGATTTTCTTCTTTCGAAGATCGGCGCGCTTGCTCCGGACCCGGATCAACTCTCGTGCATTCTCAATTTCGTCGTCTGACGAGTGCACATCTTGATCGGAATCTTCTATTGTTTCAATTTTGCTCTCGAGTTGCATGGTTGATTGGTAGTCTCTTTTTGGCATGAAGGTGAGCAATGCGAGGAGGATGGCGACCGGAACTGCCAGGTATCCGATAAAAAACTTGTCGGGTGTGAATGTCCTGTCTGATGCCTCGTACGCGTATTGGTAAAAGAGAAAGACTGCGGCAGATGCATCGAAAGCGCCGGTCACAAGCGCAACGATTTTACCTGCGTGTCTGGGAAATGCATTGGCGATTTGGAAAGATGGTACGAAAATGAATGTACCAGCGAGGGCGAGGAAGAAGTTGCCAGCAATGAATCCATCGAAACCGGGTTGACGGAAGGAGAGCACCATCAACACACTACCAAGGGCAAGAAGAAAGCAGCCGATAAGGCCACAGAGACGCGATCCATATCGGTCAAGAATTGTTCCAACTGGGAGCGCGGAAACGTTTGCCGTGATCGACGCGACGGTGAAGAAAAAATTAAGTCCGAGATCCTGCTTCAAGCACAACTCGACCCCTTCGCGCAATTCATCGTCGGAGCAGTTATCATGGTAAACGCCCTCTTCAATAAGGACAGGTTTGAGCGCAGCGAATCCAAACACAATGCCGGACGCGAGCCAGCACGCGAAAATCGTGAACGCGACTTGGGCTACGCAACATTAGCAGGTTTCCTTAACCCAGGCTATAGAACATACCTGCTCGCTTTACGGTAGAGTGCTCGTATGCAGGGGTCGCTGTGGGAGCTTGCTCGGGGGTGGAAGCGTTCTGTGGGTACAGCACATCGTAGCTGATTTTGCGCGCAATGGGCACAAAGTCATCATCGAGGACCGGATCCGGCTCGCGGTCAACGCCCTCAAGAGCAGAGACGTGCTGGACCAGAGACATTTCACTGTGTTGAACAAGTGAGGAGAGGAAGGGTGAAGATATGCGGAAAGAGGGGGAGCTACCACCTTATTATCTCGAAACTTCTTCACATGAGCTTAGTTCTCCGCTTGTTCTCCGCTCCCCATTCTAGTCTCAAAGAGTCCTAGCGCCGCTATGAGTGGAGTATTATTTTTGGCAGCTCCAATATATTAGTATTTTTTATATATTCGGACTGGTGGTTGTGTGTAGAGTAACTTCATCCCTATATCAAACTTTAGTTGACAACCAATGTCTGGGAAATTGAAAGTGGAGCCCTGTCGCGTGATACGTGAGTTTCACAGTCGCGAATATTGTGGTTTCAGCTATGTATGACGTCTACACCTCGTTCTTCCAGGTACTTACTTAGTAATGGTCACTAATTCCGCAAATGGAAGTTACCTACGCACTAATCGCATCTTATAGTAAAACCTTGGCATGTTCATCGAATCAATTGAGATATATAGGGGTAACAGCAGGGCAAGCTAAGCATATTCAACTTTTAGCTGGTCCCGGTATGTACCGAGCTAGGCCATCGGAATACATATTCGGAGAATAAAAATGGGAAGGATTGTCCAAGTACAACTCACCCCCACCTTCTGAAGACTGAAGCGATCTACGCAAATTCTATTGTCATTCCCATAGACCTGGGATAATTTGCCCACTTGACCCGGTCCCACTAGCAAATTAATCAGTTAATATATCGGACCTGCTCACAACTGCAATGACGTCTCGGGAAACGTGACAGCACAAATGACGTAGCGACCGTTAGTTGTCAAATGAATTGTACCACTTTCCCCTTCTTTTCCGGTATTTTCCAGTATTGTTCCAGGTTGATGGTTATCGACTCTGCATTGGCTTTTTCGTATCATTAAGCACTCTTTTTCCTTGAGTCGGCGCCTCTGAGACAAGACCTAGTGGCAAGTAAACACAACATATAACGAAATTCATCGGTTGCATACAAACACACTATGGCTCTCGTTTCCATCAACGCCCCGGGGCTCAGCTCTGGCCTTCTATACAACAACGGTGACAACAACGCACGAGTCTGCATCACCTCAGAGACGAACGAATTCGACTCGGAGACGATCAAGGACTGGCAAGACGAAGGGTACGACGTTATTTACCTTCCCTTCAACGGCGGTGGAAAGGACTACGCGAGTCGACTCATGGGAGTCAAAGAGGGGCTCGGCGTGGGAGAAAACTACGCGGTAATTGGTATGTGATACCTGGTAAGAAGAAGCAAACAACTAACCCGGAATAGCATACGGCGAAGCGGCAAACTACTGCTTGGACTACTATATGAAGCCTATGCATTCCAGTCGACTTTGCGCCCTTGTCGCATATTATCCGAGCAGCATCCCCGATACCCGTTCCCGGTTCCCGTCTTCTCTGAACGTCCTCGTGCACCTGGCTGGAACGTCTATCGATGTGACGACTCAGCCAGTGGTGGCTGGGTTACAGGGCAAGAAACGGCGCAAGACTAGACCGATTAACCCGGGTATTGGCACTGGTGAGCGCATGAACCTGGCGTATCCGGCATTTACCTATGAGTATGCGCAGCCTGGATTCGCGGAGCATGACATGGAGGAGTACGATCATCTGGCAGCGAGCATCGCCTGGACAAGGACTGTGCAGACACTGCGGAAGGGCTTCTGCAGGAATGTGGACTTGGAGCGACGTTGGGAGGAACACCAAGAAGGTAGATTATACGACTATCTCTGGAGGACATGAGCTGATTGATATTAGGCAAATTCTTCGGAACCAATCTCTCCAAGACAATGGAGGGATATACCAAGGACAAGACACCGAACGTCACATATGGCCCGACGGTTAGCGGAGGTATTGGCGCGCAGGCTCTTCGCCGATTCTACGAGCGACACTTCCTAGGTCGTCTGCCACCCTTGATGCGCATTCGTCTTATTTCACGGACAGCGGGTCCTGACCGGATCGTGGACGAATTGTACGTATCCTTTGAACATAGTCAGGAAGTTCCCTGGATGCTCCCCGGTATTCTGCCGACAGGTAAACGCGTCGAGATTGTACTCGTCAGTATCGTGAGCATGCGCGGTGGTCGACTGTACTCCGAGCACACTTACTGGGACCAGGCAAGTGTCCTCGTCCAAACCGGCCTACTCGATCCAAAGCTTGTGCCCAGCTCAGTGCAAGGCGTTGATCGCTTGCCCGTTGTTGGTCGGGAGGCTGCACGTCGAATCCTGTATGATGACCCGGAGGTCGAACAGGAGGATTATCATAACCGGCTTATTCGTCGTGCGAATGCTCGAGTCCGCAAGAACAATAGTTCGAGGGCTTCTCAGGCGGCGGAGGAGTCTGCGGTCGAGAATACGTTGCCTGGGAAGAAGGATAGACGTGGGAAGACTGTCTTGGAGAATCGACCTGCGCCGAGTAGGACTGCGACGGGGAATTCAAAGCAGGAGAAGCTGGGTGAGGGAGAGGGTGAAAATGCTACTGAGACGGAGTCGACTAAGCCCAAGTCGGAGAATGGGAATCACTCGGCGACCGTTGAGGATGGGGATGGGGATAGGGATGAGTAGTGAAGTGCCTCCAATTGTGAATGTATTCTTTCCTTGAACGGTCTTCTCGGTGGGACGGAGCTGATTTTCCTCAAGATATGCTCCGTACGTCGCCCAACTCTCGTCTTTGATTATCAGATCCGCCGCTCTGTTAGTATCGGACTCCCTCTAGCGCACTCCAAATGTTTCAACTAGTTTGGTTATGTTTTTTTCCCTCTTAAGGACCTAGTACATATTCATGTCAAATCACCATCCCTTCCACGGACCAAGTGTCCCTCAACAATATCCTGATCATCAACAACATAGACAAAATGTTGAGCCGAAGTAATACAAGCATTTCGCAGTGGAAAAGACGTCGTTTGTATAGCATGTTCTCTGAGATAAGGCTAACCCGACCATTTATCCCCATTCAATCCTTTCCAATTGCCCCGTTTGTTTGATTTGTAGAACTCGCTTCGATTGCTACGGTTGATCCGAGCTCCCTCTGATTGGTCGAAGAGCCACGCCATCACTTTGGACCCACCTGTATCCACACGATATGTAAAATTTCTTTCATCTGAAGATGAAAAAGAAAAATGAAACGTCAGCGACATGATTCGAACATGTGCGGGCGAACCCAATGCATATCCAGATTGTGACCAATCTAGTAGAACAAGTGTTCTAGTGCATCGCCTTAACCGCTCGGCCACACTGACTTGGATATGTAGAATTTCCTAATCTAATATCAAGTAGTAGTATGGCCTTAACGGCCGAACTGACTAAGATTATGGAAGGAATTGGCAAGCTTTGCTACTTCAAATAAAAGTGAGGCCTATCAGGTCTATGCAGACGAGCGACCCTTTTCAGATCGAGGAACAAGCTAGGTCTGTTATACCATTTGGTTGATACGTATATATACCTATTGCACAAGTATCTCTTAGTACCAGCACCGCGTTCTAGAATTCAACTTAGTCTGCAGAGCCTTGCGATGCTAAGCTATACTCGCGGTCTTAGAAAGTCGATGTCCACGTCAAAAGGCATTCTCGGACCGCGCGGTGGGGCTAAGCGCGCCCACCGCAAGATAGTTATAACTTATCGACAACTCGATGCATAAAAGCAACGCGCGAGCGAGTTAGCCGTCCCAACAGCAAAAGCTAGCAACAAAATCAGCAAAATGACACGTCTGATCCGCGTCGCCGTTCTCGGGTGTGACACACCGATCGCGCCGGTTCAGTCTAGATTTGGCAGTTATGGCGATATCTTCGAGGGGCTCCTAAAGAAGGGTCTGGAGACGAGCAAATCTACTGCTAAGATCGAGGTTAGCAAGTGGCATGTTGTGGAGAACCCCATCTATCCTAAACCCAACGAGTATGACGCTTTGCTCCTCACAGGCAGCAGTATAGTTCCTCTCCCTATATATAAGAGCGCGGCTAACAGTCCCTAGAACATGATGCCTTTGGTGATGATTCTTGGATTCTTACCCTGACTGAGTATATTCGGGATGTTGTAAAGGCTCATAAGAAGCCCGTTGTTGGCATCTGCTTTGGTCACCAGATCCTTGCTAGGGCATTGGGTGCGCGTGTTGGTCGAGGTGATGGGTGGGAAATTTCATCCTCGGAGATCAGTCTGACTGATGCTGGAAAGGAGCTCTTTGGAAAAGATCAATTGGTAAGTGAATATGGAGCTGATGGAAAAACTTTTCTAACAGCAGATAGCATTTGCATCAAATGCATCGGGATCTTGTCCACGAAGTCCCAGAGGGATGCATCAATCTCGGCTATAGCTCCCTTTGTGCAGTTCAAGGCCTATATATCTCCGGGCGCTTGCTGACTGTCCAAGCTCATCCCGAGTTCAACGAGTATATCATGTCTCGCATTTTGGAAGCAAGACACAACAGCGGTGTGTTCAATGATGAGATATATAAAGACGGAGCCGCGAGAGCAGGAAGCCACCATGACGGAGGTCTAGTGGCGGGGAAAATCATAGAATTCATTACAAACTCTGTAATTTAGAGTACTCGCGATGAAAATAAAACGGCAAATTTCTATGTCCAAAGTATGTCGAAAAAGTTCATAGTTGTGAAGTGGGTGGGGAACGCGTGGGCGGAACGCGCCTATCGATAAGCGGAGATTGACATCACTGGCTTATAAAACCAACCCAATTTGCCCCCTCCAACCACTTCCCTTGAACCACCGAGGCATTGCACTTGAGCATTCCAATTCATTATGTCAAACCATATTCGCACCATCAACCCCGCTACACATGAGGTGATCTTCGATCAGCCTGGCACTTCTCTGGAAGATGCTAGCAAGATCGCCAAGGCGTCCAAGCTGGCCTTTGAGTCTTATCGCAACTTGAGCTTGGGTGAGAGGAAGGATATTGTCAAGCGCGCACTTGCCATTCTTGCTACGAAGTATGATGAGCTGGCCAAGGAGCTCACTATGCAGATGGGCCGACCGATCAGGTAATTTGATCTCGCTGGGTATGTTGTGGCAGGTTAACTGAGTCGGCGCAGATACTGTGTTGGAGAGATCAAGACTGCCGTACTTCGGTCGGAGTACTTGCTTCAGATTGCTGGAGAGAGTCTGGCTGATTTACCTGGCCAGCCCCAAGCTGGGTTCAAGCGCATGGTCAAGCGCGTTCCCATCGGGCCTATTCTCATTGCCGGTGCCTGGAATGTAAGTACTGGAAACACACATGATCGGACAGCTATTCTAACAAGCATATAGTACCCTTACCTGACGACTGTCAACGCCCTCATTCCAGCTCTTTTGGCAGGAAACAGTGTTCTCCTTCGCCCATCCCCTCAAACCCCTCTATTTGGAAACAGACTGTCCGAGATCTTCACCGAAGCAGGACTCCCATCCAATGTCCTCCAAGTCATCCACATCGGAAGTCTCGATGTTCTCGACCAAGTCGCTCAGCTCCCCGAAATCCAGTCGATCTCATTCACCGGCTCTACCGCAGGCGGCATTCGCCTTCGCGAAGCAACCGCCAAGCTGGTCAAGCCCGTGAACCTGGAGCTCGGTGGAAACGACCCGGCCTATGTCCGCGCCGACGCAGATCCGAAGAGCGTTGCTGAGAACCTGGTCGATGGGGCGGTGTTCAACTCTGGCCAGAGCTGCTGCTCCGTTGAGCGGGTCTACGTGCACGAGAAGATCTACAATGAGTTCGTGCGCTGTGTGCAGGCGGAGCTCGCAACGTGAGTGCTCCTGTTTCCTCAATTTTGCATTTCTAATTCTTTTATAGTTACAAGCTCGGCGACCCCCAAGACACAACCACAACCACCGGACCCGTGATTTCCGCAGCCGCCAAGGTCAAGATCCAATCGCACATTGACGACGCACTGAGCAAGGGCGCAGTCGACATTACTCCCGAGAATGATACTTTCGCCCTGGCCAAGAGCGCGCTGAAAGGAAACTTCATGGCTCCCGTGGTCCTGACAAATGTCAACCACTCCATGATCACGATGAAAGAAGAGACCTTTGGTCCAGTCATGCCTGTTATGAAGGTGTCTAGTGATGAGGAGGCTGTGTCACTGATGAATGATAGTGACTACGGTTTGACTGCTAGTGTCTGGACCAAGGACATTGCTCGCGGAGAGGAGTTGATTGATTCCATCGAGGCTGGTACGGTGTTTATTAACCGTTGTGACTATCCTGCTCCGGTAAGTTTTTTCACCAATGAAATATGATACGTACTCACATGGATATAGGATCTGGCATGGACTGGATGGAAATCTTCTGGTCTGGGATGTACATTGGGTCCGTGTGCTTATGACGGTTTCACCAAGTTGAAGAGCTACCATATTAAGTATGCTTCTTAAGGAACTTTTAGATTTAGATATCCTCCAATAGAAGTATTACTTCCTCATACACCTCTCTATACAGCTTCCTATAGACAGTGTAGCTATGTGACGGGTTAAACAGCTCAGCTTCGATCCACATAACCAATCCCATCGCAGTCTGCTTATTCTTGACACAGACCCACAAGTCACATCTGGATGTGGCCCGCACCGCGGTTCCGGACCGCGCTGCTGTTTGAAGCGCGGCACACAAACCATTTGCCGATAGTTAACTAATTAGTTATGTGAAGTTATGCTGGCTGATAACTAATCTCAATCAGACCGCGTATCGAAAACCCCTCCTCTCCGCATTCACCAAGGTAAGTAGGGAAGATGGTACGGGTAACAGCTATATTATAAGACGAATCCTATCATCAACATCGAAAAATTCTCAGCATAACCTCATTCACATCTCTATCCCACACATCCCACCTATACACTACATCCACAATGGTCTGTCGTCTTCAAGGCAAAAATGCCATCATTACCGGTGCAGCCGGCGGCATCGGGCTCGAAACCACAATCCTAATGCTCCGCGAAGGAGCCTCAGTGCTAATGGCCGACATCTCCGAACCGGCACTATCCAAAGCCCTCGCAAAGGTGAAAGAAGTGATACTGTGCTCTGGGCGGGTTGAAACCGTTCGGTGCGACGTATCCAAGGAATCGGACGTACAAGCCATGGTCGAGACACAGGATAGCTGGGGAGGCGTGGATGTTATCTTCAACAATGCTGGAATCATGCATGCTGACGATGCGGATGCTATCGAGACGCCAGAGAAGATCTGGGATTTGACGCAGAATATCAATGTGAAGGGGGTTTGGTTTGGGAGCAAGCATGCAGTGAAGAGTTTTAGGAAGCATGGGAAGAGAAAGGGAAGTGTTATTAACACTGCTAGTGTGGTTGGGCTTGTTGGCGCTGCGACGCCGCAGTTGGCGTATACTGCTAGTAAGGGGGCTGTTTTGGCCATGACGAGGGAGCTTGCTATTGTTCATGCTCGTGAGGGTAGGTTTGTTGCTTGGTTTGTGTGGGTTTTTGCTGACGATGTTGCAGGCTTCCGATTTAACTCGCTCTGCCCTGCTCCTCTCAAGTATGTCGCTTGCCTCTGATGGTTGGTTCGCGCTAACACCCGTTTAGCACTCCCCTGCTCCAGGACTGGCTGGGCGATGATAAGGAGAAGCGTTTCCGTCGGGAAGTCCACTTCCCAACTGGCCGATTCGGCGAGGCCATCGAGCAGGCGCATGCAGTGGTCTTCCTGGCTAGTGACGAATCATCTTTCGTCAACGCGACCGACTTTGTCGTTGATGGAGGATTAACAAAGGTCCTATGTAACGCCAGAGGGACCAGCGACGGCAGCACCAAAGAACTTGGGCTCATAGAGGACGTATCTCGTTTATACTGTAAGATTGAAATGGATAGATTTCATAAAGTTCAAGCAAACGATATCCAAATCTGGTTCTGCTGCATCGTTCGACATATGTTCCAAGGGCCCGCCTCGGATGGAGATAACTGCCACATTGCTTCTAGTAGCAGGAGAGTCCGGTGCATATTGCCAAGACCAAAGTGATAGGACATGTCGTTTAATCGGGTTCGTAGGCGCTCTTTTTGCACAGGTGTTGAAAGGCATGAACCGACTACGGCGATCGGCCAACACAGGCCCGAGTTGATCCGGGCTTGCGGTGATAGTTCGTCCAAATAGCCCATAGCTTCTGTTACGGCATTCTCGACCAGGCCTTTGTAGACCCCGTCGGGCGCGTATTGATAACCGCCCAAAGACGTGTATAGGTAGATCAGAACGGCCTGTTGGAAGATCGAGCCTGCTAGGTAGACCTCGGGGATGACATGAGGGTAAGGCGACCAACGCAGAATTTGGGCTTGAATGGAGGCAAACATTGCGATGTCATCTGCGGTTGGAGGAATGGTCTGTGCTTCCTCCATCATCCATTGCCTGCCGAGATCGAAGATGCAGGGTATGAGAAGTAGGAGTTCTAGCCAGCAGCCGCAGAGATTGCCCACGTATTGGTCAGTCAGAAGTTCGCGCGCTCGTTGCTCAAGGTCGAAGTTCAAGAACAATTGCCCACTCAGGCGGGCATCAATCGAGATCATGCTAACGGTCGCGGTGTAGGTGTAGTATTCAATGAGGAAATTCTTCAGTTCTCTGGGAACGGCGGTGTCGCTCTGTGCCAGCAGTCTGACAAGAAGGGAATTGGCAGCGGACAAGTGGTCGAATATTGTGCCGGTCATGTCCCCTTTGGCGGTCTGTGGCTGTCAGTCTGATTCCACCATATGGTCCGGGTGATCGCACCTCTGTGAAGCACATTAGGAGCGCGCCAACCAGCAACATCAGTGGGTTAGACTCCTTTCCCTCGATAAAATCGGTGACTCCGTGCCGGAATAGTTGGATGGCTTTAGTGTAGTGGGAGTGAGCGATCGCATCAGACTCATCGCGGCGTCGAAAGGCGCGGTGGGCTGCGCTTTGTGTGATGACGAGTTGTAATAACAGGTCGCTGGAAAACGCCAACGGCACAATTTGCACCAGGAACGGGTTGATGGGTGTTGAACCATTGGCCATGCAGTCGGCAGTCGTGCTCAGGTAATGACTGAGCAGTTGATAGCTATCACCATCATATCCCGGTAGCATCGACAAGGTCCTGGGCACCGGATTGCCAAAGGGGATTGTGGTCAGGGAGTTGTCATTGCTGGCAATTGAAGCTCGACGCTCGACATCCCCATCTTGCACGGTGTCCTCAACGCCCTTTTCAGCGATCGCCGATTGCCCTCCGATCGGCGAGATAGAAGAATGTCCTGAGGTCAGAGTCGGGCTCGCGGGCATCTGCATTCCATCGAGATCGCCAACTTTACAGAGGCTTGAGCTTTTCACATCGTTCTCATTAGGCGAATTACGTCTACCAGGGACACTGGAAGGCCAAGAGCAGCTGAAATCGTTACGCTGGCAGCCGCCACAGATCGGGCGGGCCTCGTCACACTTCTTCTTGCGTCGCCTGCAAGTCCAACACCCGGTGCGGACGCGAACTATTCGCGTCGTACGTCGATCCGGCATTGTGTTTGGGTTTGGGGGGAAAGGAGCGCTATCGGGACCGCCAAGGGGAAGATTGGAAGATAAAGATAAGAATCAGTCCTCGTGTGTTACGTGTGGGGTAAACTTTATTCCCGGGCTGTCGAATCCTCGCTTCTGCATGTAATAGGCTTGTTTCCTCGTGTTTCAGCACTGCAATAAACGTGGGCTGTCTTTGAAAAATGTCATACCTCAAACTTGTCTGTTCGGGATATATTCAGCCATGAGTTAGGCCACTTGGTATTCTTTGGCGGGGAAGCGGGGGTTCCCGAATTAGTCTCCAGCGGCGACCTTGCTTCAAGTATAACTGATGCGGGGACCTTACCATAGGAATCGACCGTCCCCATATTAAGCCGAAACCCTCATTCGACAGTTGCGGCTAGAGATGTCGGCCTGGGGTTTGACAGTCCGAAAGGCGCAAAAGTCCGACATCCCGAGTCGCATACAGCAACTCCAAGCAGTGAGGGTACGATCTGCTGGTTGACACAGAATCTCCAATGGGTCCGTAATAACACAAGAGGTTATCTCCATACTTCCGTTTGATTGACGTCTTTGTCCCGGGCTACCAACATACTGGAATATGATGGGTACAGTCAGAAGGTCGTATCAAATAGCATAAACACCAATTCTTCGATAGCTTCCATGGCACCTGGGCATTAGACCTAATACCTGGTATCAAGGGCACGTACTGCTCAATAGGCTTCTTGTTGCCAATTTCTCTCCAGCTGCAGATTTATAGACGACAGTCCATCAGTTGATCATATGTGTAGGTTCAAGACATTGTGGATCCAAGCATATGATCTAACTATGGAATAGAAATCCAAGATACGTAATCACATATAAATAGATAGTTAACTAAATAACTAAAACTAGTTAGGAGCGGCCGTGATTGAACCCCGACTATATAATCACGTGACTACGTGCCGAAGATCCGAGACGCCGAGTAACGTCGCCTGAAACGGTGCGTGGAAGCGGTTCCGGCCCCACTTTTCCGCTCCGGTTGCATTTTGCAACGACTTCTTAAGCGGCGGCCCTAGTTAAGGATGCCGGTTCAGGCCGCCTTTCTTGTCAAATTTATGCTTAAGCGGGACCTGGATGGTCTGGCCCTGGGTCACCAGGCTTTGAGCCCAGCCAATTGGGACTGTGGAAAATATTGAATGTCAGAGGGGCCCACACGGCGTTAACAAGTTATCACCGTGTGCATTTTCATAGCGAATCTTATGCCTCTGTCCCGGTGGTTTTCTTCCGTGATGCAACCGCGTATAAAAGTGGCATCTCCGCCATTTTTGCTTAATTTCAATGTCGCGTGGACATACCTCTATTCTATAAGGAGATATTCTCCTGTTTCGTCTATCTAATAGAGCTTCTTCCTCTCCCGAGATAGACTGGTGCATGATCAAGAATTATGTCGCATGAACAAGACCATGGCTCCGATGCCAGCAGGTCTCATTCACTTTCAATCTCCGATAGCAACTCTGATAACCACACTCAAGGCATTGCAGGATCTGCCAAGTCACGACCAAAATCCCTATCCTCCACCACCGAAACTGCACCTCACCTGGACCACATCCACTCTGCCAGACATCTGGACGACCAATCCGTTTACATCAGTGACAATAACGTAATCAGCGATGATGACGAAGTGTCCGATGAGTCCTATCTGGAGAAGACCGAAACCGTACAGGAGGTGCGAGACGGCGTCGTGAACGAACGGGACGTTGATCTGGAAAGAAACCAGCAAGAAGAACTGAAAAAGTCCAAGTCTGCACGGTCTGCCCGTTCTCGTCTCGACTCGAAATTGGTCGACTGGGATGGTCCTGATGACCCCGAGAACCCAAAGAACTGGCCGAACAAGAAGAAGTGGGCAGCGACTGTCACCGTCTCCCTATTCACCTTCATCTCGCCCGTATCCTCGTCTATGGTTGCACCCGCTTTGTCCTCCATTGCAACGGAGTTGCACATCACCTCTGAAGTCCTCTCCCAACTCACGCTCTCCATTTTCGTATTGGCGTACGCTGTGGGACCTCTCATCCTCGGCCCGCTATCTGAAATCTACGGACGAGTCATCGTCCTCCAACTCTCCAACTTATTCTACCTCGTGTTCAACATCGGATGCGCAGTATCACAAACACCCGTGCAGATGATCGTCTGTCGTTTCTTCGCCGGTCTGGGAGGTAGTGCACCACTCGCCGTCGGCGGCGGAGTGCTCTCAGACTGCTTCAGACCCGAAGAGCGCGGCAAAAGCATCGCAATCTACAGTCTAGCCCCTCTGCTCGGACCCGCCATCGGTCCTGTCGCAGGAGGCTTCATCGCCGAAAACACAACCTGGCGCTGGGTCTTCTACGCAACCTCCATCGCAGACGGCTTGATCCAACTAATGGGCCTCTTCCTCCTCCGCGAAACCTACGGTCCCCGACTCCTAAAAGACCGCGCCAAGCGTCTCCGCAAAGAAACAGGCGATCAGTCCTACCAAACAGAAGCCGAGTTCCAAAAGAAAACCCTCACACAGGTCCTGCGCGGGGCATTGATCCGCCCATTCCGTCTCCTCCTCACCCAACCCATCGTCCAATGCATAGCCTGCTACATGGCCTACATCTACGGGATTATGTACCTGGTCCTATCAACCTTCCCATCCCTCTGGACCAGCCCAGACTACTACAACGAATCAATCGGCATCGGAGGCCTAAACTACATCTCCCTGGGCCTAGGCTTCTGGGCAGGCTCACAAATCTGCGCCCCGCTCAACGACCGCATCTACCGTGGTCTAAAAGCCCGCAACAATAATACCGGTCGTCCTGAATTCCGCGTTCCCCTCCTCGGCATCGGCGCTGTCCTCGTCCCATCCGGCCTCTTCATCTACGGCTGGACTGCCCAGACCCATTGCCATTGGATAGCGCCTAATATCGGTGCTGTCCTTTTCGGAACGGGTACTATTGTTTCGTTCCAGTGTATGCAGACCTATATGGTTGATACGTATACCCGGTTCGCGGCTAGTGCGTTGGCTGCTGGTGCGTTCTTGAGATCGTTGGCTGGGTTCGGGTTCCCGCTTTTCGCGCCGTATATGTATCAGGCTCTTCACTACGGTTGGGGGAATAGTGTGCTGGCGTTTGTTGCGCTTGTGTTTGGTGTTCCGGCGCCTATTTTCTTGTGGAAGTATGGTGAGCTGCTGCGGAAGAAGAGTACTTATGCTGCTGGATAGAGGTTCTAGTCGGGAGTGTTGTTTTTGGCCTGTTGCATTTGCATTTGCATAGCATAGCATTTATTTGTATACGAGTAATGTTCATATCGATAGAATACAAAGATCTATTTTTCTTCAACTCATATGCAGAATTATAGATACTATAATGGTTAAAATGCACGGATACCCGCCAGACTGCACAAGAGCAGCTTACTCGGTAATACGAGTCTCCTTCCGATCATGCTCAGTACGGCTGTACTTGACACCGACGTTGATACCACTAGCACGGTCGAAGGGAACAGGGCTGTCGTAGTTATAAGTAGCATTCTTGCCGTGGTAAGTCTTCTTAACGACATCCAAGATGCCGTGTCCAGCGGAACAAGAACCGCTAGTAGCGGGGATGGGCCACTCAGGCGAGTAGGCGGAGTAAGTGCCATCAGACACAGGGCCGGGATAAGTCTGGTTGATAAAGAGATTGCTAACGTCAACGTCCCAGTTGACGTAGCCAGTCTTCTCGGCAACGAGCTTCAGCAGGTTAGCGCCGCAGTCCCAGCGACCGAGGGAGGGGAGTCCCCAGTTCGCGGAAAGGGAGGCGATGATGGAGTAGTGGGTGTAGAAGGTGTCGTCGGTGGTTCCTTTCAGGTGCTCGGGGACGGCGCCCCCGACAAGGAAGCTGTACACGCGGTTGGGGATGGTGTAATTGCCGGATTCGTCGAAGGTGACGAGCATCAGGGTGTCCTTGGAGAAGTACTCGTTCTTCAGGAGCGGAGGGATGAAGTCCGCCAGGAAACTGCCAGCTACGTGGACGTTGCTGTCGTGGGCGTCGTTGGTCATGTTGGGGGTGATGAACATGTGCTGCGGCATGCGCTCGTGCTTCAGGTCTTCGTAGAAGCTGGTGAAGTTCTTGATTTGGCGGGGGCGCTCGTCGGAGTTGGTGACGGATTCGAAGAGAATGAGCGGGTTGTGCTTGCGCACGTACTCGTTTGCTCCGGACTCGGGCCAGCGGTAGCCCTGGTAGCCGGCGTAGGGCATGTTCTGCATGTACTCGCCCCATGAGACACCCTTGGTGTCGAAAAGGTCGGCAATGGTGGAGACGTTGGCGGGGATCTGGTGCCAGTCGTCGTTGTCCATGCCAAAGTTGTCACCCGCAGCAGAGGCGCAGTAGTTAGGCTGCGAAGGGTGAGTGGTGGCATAGTAGTTGGTCAACAGAATGCCTTCCTTTGCCAGCTTGGCAAAGTTCACATCGTCGGCAGCAGTCTCAAAGTCCTATAAGTGGAGTTAGCGATGTTCTTGTGAGTCCAATTGTCAATTCTAACATACCTGGTTCTCAATCCAGATGTTGACGAAGCGGTCAAAGGCCAGACCCTTGACATGGGAAGTAGGAGACGAAGGCACCGCCTTAGCGGCGGCCTCTTCGACCTCCGCATCAGTTGGGTACTCGACCGAGGTGGTCTTGGCCGCAGCCAGAGCCAGAGCTCCAATAAAGACGACTAGAGAGCTTTTAGTGAACATTGTAATTTTGGAAAGTCGATGCGGTGCGAAAAAAGAAAGGACAATCAGTCGAGGAATGCACACGATCTTATACCCGGGCAAGCCGCATGGAAGAATACCACGTTGTGATCCAAGCCCCGATCGCTTAGGGACTAAATACAAGCCTAGAAAGGCAGGTGCACGATGTCACATTGCATGGGTTATCACGTTGCTTTCCGGCCTTGGCTGAGTGGCCGATGGTTGAGAGATGAGATCTCCGCAGTTGATGATACTATAAGTAGTCAAACCGTCGTGTGTGATTGGTTCAAGATGGCTAGTGGGTCCGATGTACCCAACACGTTCCCCTCGCAGCTTCTCCGATTGGTTGAATTCCGAGTATAGATTAACAGGAACCTGGAAATTCTTCGGCAGAATACAAGTCTGCAAAAACAAGCCCAATGAAGCTTTTTCCAAGACCTGTCATGTATAATCTGTCCAGTACTTAGTTCCTTAGATTGGGTTTCTTCCGATACCATAATACGATGGAGAACTATGCACTAGTCAGGTACAGCGAGCTTAACGGGCAAAGAGCAACAGTAACGGACGACCGATCCCGAGAAGCCATGCAAAATCCCTATAGCCACGCTAAGCCTCCCGTCAATCTATGAAGACTGGTTGGTTTGACGAGAGTCAGAACAGCAGACTCTGCAAGATTTGTTCCCTAACAGACCCGTCATGTTTGATCTGCTAACTCATCGAATCCGTGAGCCAATTCACATAGAATCTACACTGTTGAAGGAGGCATAAGGTGCCTTCGAGCTCACTAGCCCACCTGGAAAGGGTCACCAGCACGGTCAATCTTCATGAACAGCATTAACTGGTGTAGGGTGTAGAAACAGACTGAGTTTGAAGTGCAGGGAAATCCCACGGAATCCTCGCAGCCTATGAGCCAGTCCTACCGCCTTATTTCTGCTGGTCAAACTTCACTTTGGGCACCCACCGCTCTACTGTCCGCCATGATACATATCCTGCCATCTCTTCTACTGACCGCCCACGTGCCTCGTGTTGATATAGTAAACGTTCACTTCCTTTACTTCTCTTCTCCATAGCTCCTTAATATCATCATCTTCATCATTGCTTCTGTTCCCAGAATAATGGTGCTTGTACAGATTTACCGCTGCCCGGTCTCTGAGTATCCTACTCCACACCAGCATGGCGCGCATAGATGTCGCTGAAAGGCATATTCACATCTCTTATTTTCGTCTAGACTGTTTTCTCTTTTTGTTCACTTACAGTTCGCCCCTAATAGCCTATAGATGAGCTTTCATCCTGGTGTTGTTTCATGTGTGGGTAAAGCCCCTGCAACAAGATGTCTATTCACCTTGCCGTTATCACTGAGGCCACATCGTCTTTCACGTCAGAATTCTTAACGCAACTTCGACCCATTTCCCCCGTCTCAGTCAACCATCATGTCTGACGAGGGTGATCAAGATGGTGGACAGTGGAGTCCACCAGGACTTCCACCATATGCAGTCATGCAGGCTGCTGGATGGCGGGTAGTCGATGAGGACTACACTGCCGATCTTAGTTTCCTGCACAGTACTATGGATAGAGCCTGGCCGTATCCCTGGGTTTTAGCGGCGCAGCAGCGCCTAAAGTCATATCCATCGCTTGAGGCAAAAATGCGCGCATTAATCATGGGACTCGACGGCCCTCCTGGATTCGAGGAAAGCTCCGAGCGACCTGACTCTGAGGCATCCGACAAGGCAGCCAGGATGCGACCCCGACACATCTTGCAAACAGTGGAAGTACACACTCGCTCTTCCTCTCCCAGAGACTCAGCCTCAGTTTCTGATACTACAGATTCTGATATCATCACAATTTCCAATTTTCCTCAAGTACCTTTGGCAACTGAACTGTGGGGAGATATCCTCGCCTTGAATCCAGACCCGATACACAAAACATTGTGGGAAAGCACTCTTGGGTTCAATGACAAAAGCCAAAGCATGGACATCGACTCCCTTATCAAGTCCCTCAAGAAGCGTTACATGGCGCAGGAAGAAGCTACATCTCCGAATGACGCAGAGCGCCTATCATATCCTGCCTCGACCGAACCCACCCCCGAGCACCAAGCGATCTGGGGGCACATCCTGAAACTCATGATTTCCCTGAAGTGGCTCCTCGACAGACTGATATTTTTTCGATAAAGCCTCCCCAATGGCAAGAATGGCTGTGTTTATTTTTGAAAACGAGCGCATCCCGCTGTGGGGAAACCCCATCGACGCCTTGCCGACGCCTGGACATGTCGCGATGTTCACACAATTTGGCGCCCCAGCTTTGCCATCTGACATCCAATATTCCCTTTTCGAAAATGCGGTGATGGAGCGGAGTATTCCAAACTACCGGTAGTCAGTCGACACTGAAAGACTTGGTGGTCGGACCGTCTGTTGGGATACGATGTCGCTGTGGTCGCGAGAGGAGCTCGAGGGTCGCTCTGTCAAGTTAAATGGGGATGGTAAAGGACCCTACCGCTGTACCGCAGGCTTCAGGTAAAGTCCGAGTTTCCTGGAGCTGCGATTATCACCTTCAATGAAAGAATGGACCAGTCACTCCAGAATCATGCTTCCTACATTGAATGCCCAATTACAGGTCTTCTCATTCCTTCTCTCTTTTTGCACATACAAACATGGATCTTTGGGGTATCAGTATTATCTGAAGGAAAGTTGCCGTGGACCGGTTGAGAAGCGAGGTCCATGATGGTCCACCCCCAATTTCCTCCAGATAATTCCAGTACTCAAACATCCATGTTCGTATGTGCAGAATTCGGACTTCATAGGCCAAATAGACTACCCACGGCATTTGAAATGCTCAACGGTAGACTACACCTGGGCAATTCTGCTTCAATCTACGCTTCCTGAGTTCTGGTTGGGTTCAACTCCATAACATCGAACGTGAGAATGCAACGTAATAAAATTCCGAACACAAATGCTATTCTTGGCTCATGATTCTTGCCTCAATAACTATTACATATGTATCTCAACCCGAAAGAAACCAAAAGAAAAGAAATCACCAACACCATGGGGTACGGTGAGAACGCCAAAGGGAGGACGTCTCCTAGCGGCATAGGGAAAAAGTAATGAACATCAGAATGGAAAGCCATCTTGGGAACTTGGTGCAATAATAAGCCGCGGGACGTGAAAGAAAACCGCTTTTTGATTTACTCGGGCTTCTTGCCAACCATCAGGTACATAGGCGTGAACAGGTTCTTCCGCGCACCCTCGACAAGACAGTCAGCAGCCAGAGCAAGCGAATCGGCAGTCTTCTGCGAGCCCTTGGGGAAGAGACCGATAGTTTCACCGGCACCGACGAAGCGGTGGGCGAGACCACGGCCCCACCAGGTCATGCGGGCGATGGTGAAGAAGTCCCAGATGGAACCCATGTGCTTGAAAGATCCCGCCAGCGGGTAGTACCAGGGGATAGCGTCGGTGCGAGCAGCCAAGTCCTCGTGGTGTTTGAGCTCGAAGCCGGCGTCCTTCATGGCCTGTACACCCTCGGAGATGGTGACCATGTTGGAGATACCGTCACCCTGCTCAATACCGAGACGGATACGGCGATGCTCGGGGTCATCGTTGTTGTACTCGTCAGTCATCAGCCATTCGTACACACCGAAGGTGCCGCCGGGCTTGAGAACGCGGAAGATCTCAGAGTAGACGCCAACCAGCTCGGGAGCGTGCACGGTGGCCTCGATGGCGTACACAGCGTCAAAGGTGTTGTCGGGGAACTTCATCTGCATGAAATCGCCCTTGACAAAGGCCATCTTGTCGGACAGGCCCTGCTTCTCAGCGTAGTGGGTGGCGCGGTCGATCTGGTAGTCGTTGTTGTTGAGGCCGGTGACGTGCGCACCGGTGAATTTGGCAATCTCACGGGCAGGGCCGCCGACACCGCAGCCGACGTCCAAAACCTTCATGCCCTCGGTGATGCCGGTTTGCATGGCGAGGTAGTGCTCATGACGGGCGATGGCCTGGTGGAAGGGCTCACCGTGGGCGAAGCGGCAGAAGTGGAAGGAAGAGCCCCAGCCGTACTCGTAGAAGTCAGTGGCCAGGTTGTAGTAGCTGGCGAAGAGTCAGTATCTGGGTGCGGTGGAATGCGCAAAGGTAGTCACGTACTGTCGGGTCAAGGTAGCGTATTCGGTGCGGCGAGCCTGCGCGCAAAACAATGTCAGCAGTGTCAATGATTGTACTTGCGCAGGCAATCATACCTCACGGTCAGCTTCGGTCTCGTCAGCGTGGCCCTTGTTGTCCCAGTGCTTGAAGTACTCGTCGACGGCGGCCTTCTGGGCAGCAGCGTCTTTGCCGCGCATGGCAGCCAGACCACCACGTGCCTTGGCCGACTTTCCGTGCAGAGCCTGGTTGAAGGCAGCATCGCGCGAGATATCCTCGTGTTCCAGAGCAGTGGGAGCCATTGTGAGGGTTGGGAGAAAATGTGGGGATTAAAGGGGGAAGCAGAAGTCAAGCGAAAAAGACAAGGGAAAAAGAGATACCGGTCCGCGAAAACGAATGCGAAAGTGCAATTGAGAGGGACGGTGTGAAGGGAAATTGAAATTACAAGAGAATTGAATAGAAGAAAGGGAGGTCAAAGGAGATAAATAGAAGTAACTTTTTCTGCCAATCATGAAGCCCCTAAACTAGACCGAGTTGAGTCTGGGCGGCGGAGTCTTCGTCTTCCGTGCTGTGGCTGCCTCGGATTGTGGCCCCTCCGGTGGCTGCTAGTGGTGACCTGATGTTGGTCGGGGATATCTGGGGTCGGCTAGATGACATGACTGACTCAACTGGGGCAGTTCGGATCAAATAAAAATACATCCGATTGTCATCAGCCCACGAATTTGATTACTATACATCGCAAAACACCTTCATCGGACACGCTGTAGCTGGATCACGTGCTGCACCAGCCACACACCGCCACCGCAGTATCAACTTCTCTTTGAGATCTTCGATCTTCAAGTCTTACTCTTCACCACAACATGGCAGCACCACAGATCAAACACGACCTCAACCGCTCCGGTTGGGAGTCCACCGACTTCCCATCCGTATGTGAGAACTGTCTTCCCGAGAACCCTTACGTGCAGATGATCAAAGAAGACCACGGCGCAGAATGCAAGATCGTAAGTTCTACTCCTCCGCCTTTCATGGCACAACTAACAAGGCCAGTGTACGCGACCATTTACCATCTTTCGCTGGAAGGCCGACCGCACCTCGCGCCAGAAGCGCACCAACATCTGCCTGACTTGTGCCCGCCTGAAGAACTGCTGCCAATGCTGCATGCTGGATTTATCCTTTGGCTTGCCGATCGTGGTCCGCGATGCCGCTCTGAAGATGGTGGCCCCAGGTCCCGAAAGCTCCATCAACCGCGAATACTATGCGCAGAATCACGAGAAGGAAATCGAGGAGGGACTGGGTGCGATGGAGGAATACGAGAAGACAGACGACAAGGCGCGCGAACTGCTGCGACGTTTGGCCAACAGTGAACCTTATTACCGGAAGCCCAGACGAATTGAAGCTCCATCAGAGGGAGGTGAGGCTGAAGAGTCCAGCTCGAAGGACCAGCCGCACGCACATAGCCGATACGGGAATGGACCGGGCCCCGCGCGCACGACTGAGGGTCGGATGGGCAACCGGTTGCCCGGACGTGGTGGGCGCGGTGGTGCGCGTGGTGGACGTGGTTTCCCAGGTACTGCTCAACTCCCGCCGTCGGCCGCAGACATCAGGCCTCCTTCCGACCCTAATATTACATCTTTGTTCGTGACCGGTGTGGAGGACGATCTGCCGGAACACGCCCTGCGATCGTTCTTTTCAGAGTTTGGTCAGCTCCGCTCGCTCGTCTGCTCTCACCGCTCCCACTGCGCTTTCGTCAACTACGTCAATCGTGCCGACGCCGAGGCCGCTGCAGAGAAATGTCAAGGAAAGGCCATTATCCAGGGATGCCCATTGCGGGTGCGCTGGGGCAAGCCGAAGCCTCTAGATAACCTGGACCGGGAGGAGCGAATGAAGAATGCTCGTGAGGGCAGATCCGTCGTCGGGGCCCTGGCCAAGGGCCAGTCCGATAAGAGAGCTATCACGGCCGCTGGCGAGGCTACTGGGCAGGAAAAGCCCCAGAGCTACGCTGTGGCACCGCCACCTGGCTCTGGCGATGTCCAGTACGCCAGTCTGAACGGCGACTAAAACGTGTCCCAGTTGTATCATTCGGTGAAGTTGCATGGTTTTCACACAGCGGGCGTTGGCTTGGTCATGTTTGTCTTTAAGATGATTCTATACAGTCTTATCTCAATCTAAAATACCCCGGGGACGCCAAATGTAACAAAAGAGTCGGGTATAGTATAATACACAACCAGCATCGCGCTGGCTTTTCTGTCTCACAGCTGTGCTTGTAGCATCTCGTGGAAATGGTATATATGCGAAGAATGATTTGGCTTGGTTCACGAGCAAGCCTTGTGGATCTTGACGTCCTTGTTGCCCACCTTGATACTATCGTTGTCGCCGCGTTCGATTTCGCCGTGGATGTTCAGTTCTGCAGTGGCAGTCGTTAGCATTCTATTCGGGCATGATCTTCTCCTGATAATCAAAGACGTTCCAGCTTATGCAACATGGGGAATAGTACATACCCCACTTGGCATCCTCTTTTCCCTCCTCGCGGGAACCCTGCACAATGTTGTGGCGCAGAATGCTCGCAATCTCGAGGGCCTGGTTGATTTGCATGCCGGTGTCGACAGCGGCGCGGCGGTTCTCGTCAAATTTCTGGCGGGCCTCTGTGCGAGCGGCCAGGAGGACTCGGGTGTCGTCTGGGGAGTATGTTAGTATTTCGTTCTCGTGGCGAGAGTGGCGTCGTAGCGCAAAGCGCAAAGCGCGGGGAGGTTACATACTTGCAAAGGCGATGCGGGTAGCACGCAGAATCTGGCGGTATGCGCTAAGCGCAGAGAGACTGGGAGTAGCCATCGTGGATGTCAAGGAGATTCTTGGTGATGTATTGGTCTGAGGCAAATGATGATCAACGGGAGTCCAGGCGGTAAATGGCAGGCCGGATGTATCGCTCAATGCACACGATGCACCGAGAGAGTCAAGAAATAGTTGAAGAATAGAAATACACTCGCAAGAGGCTAGAAAATCAAGGTCCGACAGCGATTTAAAGCAGAGAAGTAAGTCGAATCCCGATCATCCGAGTTGTGATTGGTGGGCGGACATTCGGGGCAGAAAAAAAAAGGTCCGTACGCAAAAAAATCCACCGCTCCCACAACGCTTTGTCCGTTTACCACACACCAACGCAATGGCTTCTGTGCAGGTTGTCAACCTTTCTCTCCCGTCTCTGCCTTCGGGCTGGACTGCCGACAAGGACTTCAAGCCCATCGGTGGCCTGTCCCCTGCCACTCAGCGCACAATCGAGCCCGTGGGCCCGCACTTCCTTGCCCACGCCCGCCGCGTATGTGATCTCCGTTATCCGGCCTGCTGATGCGGGCGGCCTTGTGTTTCATTACTGATGGCCTTATAGAAGCGTCACCACCGCACTTTCTCCGAGGATGAGCGCATCCAGGCTCAGAACACCGTCAAGAAGACCGAGGAGGAGGATGAGGATGACTTCTCCGAGAATGAGGACCCCATGATGCTGCAGCGTGAGGCTAAGGACTGGAAGGTTCGTTTCACTCTCGGTCCTTCTTCAAAGACTCTTCTAACAATCAGCAGGGCCAAGACCACTACGCCGTTCTCGGCCTGTCCAAGTACCGCTGGCGCGCAACCCCCGACATGATCAAGCGTGCCCACCGCAAGAAGGTCCTGCGCCACCATCCCGACAAGAAGGCCGCCATGGGACAGAGCGATGAGGACGACCGCTTCTTCAAGTGTATTCAGAAAGCCACCGAGCTGCTCCTGGACCCCGTCCGCCGCCGTCAATTCGACTCCGTCGACGAAGCTGCCGACGTCGAACCCCCCAGCAAGAAGGACATCGCCAAGAAGGGCTTCTACAAGGCCTGGAACCCCGTCTTTGTGGCCGAGGGCCGATTCTCCAACAAGCAGCCCGTTCCCGAGTTCGGTCATGAGGACAGCACCCAGGAGGAGGTCGAGAACTTCTATAACTTCTTCTACAACTTCGACTCGTGGCGTTCGTTCGAGTACCTTGACGAGGACATTCCCGATGACGGTGAGGGCCGTGACCAGAAGCGGCAAACTGAGAAAAAGAACGCCAACGCCCGCCGTAAGCGCAAGGGTGAAGACATTGCCCGCCTGCGCGAGATGGTCGACGAGGTCCTTGCTAGCGATGAGCGTATTAAGAAGTTCCGCCAACAGGCCCGTGCCGGAAAGGACGCTAAGCGCAAGGCTAAGGAGGATGAGCTCAAGCGCCAGCAGGAGGAGAAGGAGCGCGCCAAGGCCGAGGAGGAGGAGCGTAAGAAGAAAGCCGAGGAGGATGCCAAGGCCGAGCGCGAGAAGAACAAGAAGGCCAAGGAGGCTGCTAAGAACGCTGCTAAGAAGAACAAGCGTATTCTCAAGGGCTCCGTCAAGGACGTCAACTACTTTGCCGATGGCGAACCCTCTGCTGCCCAGGTCGACTCCGTGCTTACCGATGTCGAGCTTATCATGGGCAAGATCGATGTTGATGAGCTTGCTGCTCTGGCTGAGAAGCTTACTATTGCTGGCAAGGACGGCGGTGCTGTCAAGGCTGCTTACACTGCTGAGGCTAAGCGTCTCGTTGAGGCTGGTAAGGTCAAGGATGGCGATGTCAAGGTCTTTGCCTAAATAGATTCCCGATGACCGGCTTGGCCGGGTTATGACCTGTGTTTACGCCAACCCATAGAAGATGCATGCATTATATAAGATCCATCCATGATTGTATTTCAAGGGTCAACTACCTGTATTCCAGTTCTTGAAACCCGTGATTCGCCCTATCACAAGGCCCTGCTGCCTCTGCCAACGCTAATTAGTTACTGCTACTGCTTACGAAATGCCTCGTGCTGGCGCATCACCTCCAGATATCGGTGAATATCAACTCCAGGGACTCTTGGGAGAGGTGGATGTCCCTCTCCCTAGAATTAGGCAACGGGTCCCGGAGGTAGAGTTTGTTGAAGGGAATAATGAAGGGGGCATTGGTGACTTGGACAGTGGATGGATCGGATCTCTTGCGGCCGTAGATCTTCTCGATAATGGTTTCCTGCTCCATAGCAGGAGCACCATTAGAAATACCCCATCTCTGTAGTACAACCTGCCATTCGCGCCTTAAGCGGATAACGACCACTGCCTGGATGAGACCGTTGCTCTTGGTCAACCAAAAATCGACCTTCCTTTGCATATGCGTGCCAGATTCCGAAAGGCTAACTTCGAAAACCACCGTTGGCACTCGACGATTTGGATCAGATTTCGGCACAAAGCCCCCGTCTACGGCCAGGCTTTTCCCACCAATGGTAATCTCTCTCTCCCCGTAGACTACCAGTCGGTACTTGGGGCCTAATTCGCGTGTGGCCATGAGAACTTCGCCGGTAAAAGAACCGACAGCGGATGCATGGAATTCCGAGGGAGGCATTCTGATGAGAAGTGATTTTGTAGAGAAGCAGTATTCGTTCCAAGCTCTGATAAAGAGACCTTCGTCGGTGTTGACAAAGTCACGTTCAAAGCTGTCTTTATCGACATTCGTCATGAGGAAGTATTCAGGTCCGTTGGGAAGGAACGATTCATAGATTCTTAAAAAGTCGTCTCTTCCTTTGTATGGATATCGATGGATATCAGGAGGGAAGTCCTCAAGCTCAAGTCGGTCGTTCGAGTCCATTTTGATTGATGGCTAAGCTAGTTTATAATGCTGTAAAGAGGAGGGCGAGAGTGGTAGGTGGAAGAAACACTAGCTATGACGAACCACTAGTCATATAGATGTTTGCACTGTATGACTGCCTATGACCTTGGGTCATCAATGCATGCCTACACTATAAGGCATCAATAAATCAATTACATATGTATATCTTCTGGTTCTGGACTCTCTCGCTCTGTTTCCTTCCCCAGATTATTTATCTTCGTCTTGTTACTACAAATGCACATCATACATCACTGGTTGTGGCTACGTAACTAAGCTTGTGACGATGAGGACCAATGCCTGGATGGCACCGTCGGTCCTTGTTACAACTCTTAAAGGTTGGAGTACGCTTTGCCCTTACTTTGCTCTTTGTCCCGTAGACCTTCTATCTTCCACAATAAACTAGTCCGCTGAATACATAACCTAGCCCATGCCTACCTGCGAGCCAATCACTAGTCCGTCAGCATCCTTCTCAGCCCCAAGTACCTAGGGCCAGGAAGGGTCATTGACAGACTAGTCCTTGGTATGCAGGTGTGCATGGGCTGGTTTTTGTCGACCTGACCGAGCAGCTAAAGGGATTTAGCAATGGGGTATAACGCGGCAATATGTTATGTCTTATCTTCTTTGATCTATGATAAACCGTTGGCAAAGGTTGAAGAAGCCAGAGACGGAGAGTAAATTCAAGGACAACGAACTTAAGGAGTCCGAGGATAAAGAAGACGGAGACCCCGGAGATTAGGGGAGTAGGTCCGAGGACAAAGAGGAGATGTCTTGGTCCTTTAGCAAAGGGTCTAGCCACGTAGCTACCGACTCCATAGCCGGCTTAGAATCCTTAGCCTCTCCGTCCTCGAGTTCGCTTCCCCAATGTCCAGGTTGTCCGTCTTCTTTTATCCTCGGGACACTTAGTTTTGTGCTCGGCTTCACTACCCCAGTCTCCGTCTCTGGCTTCTACATCCCTTACAAACGGTTCACCCTCAACCAAAAAAGGTAAGAAGACGGTGTACCATTCGTAGTAGCATACCGAAAGAACAAGGCGAGGAAGGAAAGAGAGGGAGGAAGAGAGATAGGAGGACGATATATATAGAGAGGGGATCACATGATGGGGGTAAGGTAGAGATGTCCATGAGATTCCATGCAAACGTCTCCTCCATGCCCGACGTGCATCCATGCATCAATGTCCTCCGCGTCATCTTCAACCTTTGCAATAATTCTGCCACTGGCCGAAATTAAACAATCAAAGGGCGCTACACAGTGTTTCCGCCACATCACATCCCTTGCGAGACGACTCGCCTCTATCAAGGGCCCTAGGACCATCGAGATTCAGGATTGGGACGATCCAATCAGGCAAGTGGTGCGAAGCACATGAAACAGAAACACCTGCTTGCAACCGGTCCATGGTGACATCGTTGGCTGCGACGGCGCGGGGCACTTGATCCCCTGCACAGCTCTCCACGAATCAGAACGGCGGATCCGCCCATGTCAACATAAAAGCAGAATTGATTCATCAAACATTGAATTCAGTTAACTGATCTATGGGTATCATAATTGGTATATCTAGTCGCGTAACAGAAACTAACAGATTCGTGTCCATGGACAAGCAAAAGAAAGGGGGAAAAGAAATCAAATGAGGTCCACCCCACACTTTGATATTGCAAGGTACACTGTTTCGGATTTTTGTTGGTGCATACAGCTTCATCAAAACCCGAGGCATGTCGAGGCATGTGTACTCATACCCTGCCAACTCAGGACATGCCCTAAAGTGTATTCTGCATGAGATAGGGATAAGGAACGTATATGAGAGCGTTGGAACCCTGAGCCTGGTTCCATGGAAAGGGAGGCAGCGCTCGACACTGTCGGCGTACTGTTTGAGTGGAAGTGTCCAGTTCGGTTGTGACGGCCTCGAGTATGCAGTTTGAGTTTGCTGGTCGTATTGCCTGGCCTCCGCCAGTTGTCTCTGGTTCTCTTCGGCTGATGCACGCCTGTCCTCGCGCTTCTCATTCATATAGCATCATTTTCTCGAAGGCATGCTCTTGTCGAGTCTCTTGTGCCATTCTCTCGTATCGACGATGAAAGGGTATGTGTAACCGAGGTTCGACTGGGCCGCGGTCGATCTACTCGTCACAAGTAACCTGGTATGAACCGTACCGGTGTCTCGAGCCAGGAACGTGACAGGTGTCGGTGATCAAAGGGCCCGCAATGACCGACATCTCAGAGTCGTCGCACATGGTATTATCGAAGAACTGGATGTGACAGCCCTCAGCGACCGAGTTCAATCGGTACGCAGCAGCCTCGGTGGGTAAGTTTGCGCGACAGCCGGTGCTTCCTGAGCCGGCGTGTGCGTCGCCGGTGCCGTTGCATTGTGCAGTCGGGAAGAGATCGAACTTCCATTCCAGCGTGTCGCGGATGTGGAGAGGGAAAGCAGAGACGTTTAGCAGGAGAGCGGCAGCGACGAGGACGCGGAGGAATGATGGCATGCTGGGTAGAATAAACGAGTGGTCTGTGATATATTAGTGGTGATCTCAAGAAGGAAGAAAAGAAGCATACCAAGCGCAGAATCCGCAGAGAAGTATTGATCGAAAAGGGGTTGATCCCGAAGACTAAAAAGGACAAGCACTTAAGATTTAATAGAAGAAGAACCTTGGATCGGCGTACGCCACTTAATAAGGCCTTGTTTCAGGGTGCAGATCTGCCAGCCACCAAGATGGGGCTGTCCCTGCAAAGCGTACGTATACTTGACCCTAGCGATCATCAGGTTCGGAGTCCGGTATTGGCACCCGCTCAAAAGTATACGATCTGCATGCAAGAAAATGTGTGGCAGAATTCTGTCCTCATGGCGATCATTTACTGAAGTTGAAACGGCTGTGGATCCAGTGAGACGCGCTCCGCGCCCGTTACGTAGCGGGCGTACGTAGACTCGCCCGCTTTGGAATGTATAGAGCCGATCGGCTTCTATTCTTGTACATTCGTTCGGTTTGACCTATGCCTTGGTTTTCTATACTATAAGAGAGATGCCATTAGACTGCGACAAACGAGCTATGCAAAATCTCCAATATTTGACTCGTTTTCTACCCATTGCATTCATTTTGGGTTTCAGAGATCTTCTATGTGGTAACTGCACGTAGATACTTCAAGCAACACTAACCAGCCACCATGGGCCTCGGACCAATAGGCGTGTAGTATGCACCCATGAGTCGCTTCCAACTACATACTGGATCCGTAGTACAAGCGCCAGTAGCGATGACCGTGAAGTGAGCAACACGACGCCCCTATAGTGGAGCTGATCTTCTATTTAGCTATTCAGGGACCATGTACGGAGTATACAAGGGATTTCTTAATCAAACCAGTTCTAAGATAAGAGACATCTTGAAAGCATTGAGTGAGTCAAGTTCCCCAGGCTAGCATGATCGGAATGTCGCACCGGCTCGGCGTCTGAGCATTTCGTTTTAGTGTCGGAGACCGTTGGCGATTATTGAAAGTTGAGCCCCAGCCTCTTGACCCACAGACACAAACTCACGCATCAAAGACTGTTAACATGGCAACACTCCACTCGGGGACTTTATGCGTCGATCTTAGCGTGGCTGGCACCAGTCACCTATGTATACAGTTATGACTTCTTTCAGAATACATACGAGTAGGAAAGCTGATCACTTAGTAAGGAAAACAATAGAGATAAGAACCAGAGCCGCAAATTTTACAAACTTTACCCGTAGAGGAACCGGTCAATTTTCCGGAGATCGAAGTTCTGCATATCCGCACCTACGGGAAAATACAAAGTCCCCATCAAGAAGTAGCCCCATGGACTTGGAAACTGATCTGTAGATATAACGTGATCTTAGGATGTGATCGCGCACGATCATGAGCAAGTCTCATTTTGATCACTCCCACCACGCATGACGTCCGTAGATCAGCATTCAAAAGAGCTTGGGGTTTCGAAATCTACGGTGTCCACGAGTTGAGCGATGAGGGACTATACTGAGCTCCAAGTTGGCGCTATGTAGTATACAGACTTTGCGATATGAATAAACCACTGAATTTGACCTAAACGATTCTTGGGTTTGCTTTTCGACGATACACCTACATAGTCCTGCGGACAAGAATTCGATTCTCGAGCAGAAGGGCATTTAGAGCCAGAATTGTGAAATACAATCTTTAGCTGTGATACCTAATCAGCCAATCCAAGGGCTGGAAAACCCTCGTAGCTCAGTCGGTAGAGCTTTCGACTTTTATCCACATACCATCACGGTATCGAACGGTCGCGGGTTCGAGCCCCGCCGAGGGTGTTTTTTTTTCACTACCTCTCTTTTGGAAAATCGGAACTGGGGATGATCTCTGAAATCTTGACCAAAATGACTATGTATGTGTATTCCTCTCGGTTTTCTAGTTTTCTGTGCGACTGTTTTGTAGGTTTTCCGATTATGCAAAACACAACAAGTGAGTAGCAAGCAAACGCAACAAACATCTTCCGGTCTCAACCGAGTGTTCTAAACGTATCAGCCTCGTCTCGCTCTAGACGGCGCCTTTTTCGTGGTCTTTGCCAACCTCCATCACACTATATCTGACGGAAGAACTATTAGCAACATGCATCGTCTGTATTGCTATTCAATACAGACTAATGAGTCGTGATCCTCTATTATGTATCAGCCACGTACTGCTAAGTATTAACCTTGAGGTCTATTATCTATTTCTTGCTCTCGGTATATGCAGTATTAATTGAGGCTGTTTCAGCCAGCTGCCGACCTGGCAGGCGAATACTCCCGTTTATGCTAGTCTCTAGAGACCCCTCTTCATCTTCCAACGCATGATAAACGTAGCAACCGGATAAAAAGCCAACGAAACAGCAATCCAAATAAAAAGCACCGCAAAGTCCAACCCAATGCGCGAATGCGTATCAAACAAGATCACCCGCATAGCCTCGACAACTGCGAATAGTTAGTATGAACACCCCAACAATAACAGCGAGATACTCACTGCGATGCAACGGCCAAGCATAACCCCATCTATAAAACCCAGGCGCCAGGTCAATGGGATAGAACCCGGTTGCAACGTTCGTAATAACCCAAAAGATCAAGAAGAATGAAGACCATGGCATACCAAGAACCATGGCCATATTTTCACACGGGAGTCCCAATGCTGCCATACCAACCCAGTTTAACATCCAGAATACCACGAATGAACCCTTGCCATATCCATTGGCGTTGGTCGCGGATACGGTATCCGGGGCTGGATCATTGCTGAAGGGGATCTTGAATGCGAGTGAAACGAAGGAGTAGAATAACGAGAGGAAGAAATATGCTGCGAGATTGGATAGTATCCGCCACAGTAGCCAGTGTGGAACTTTTAGCGGCGGATGGCCTTCTGGTTTCATAAATAGTGCGTGGATAGGCATTAGGAATGGGAAAGTGAAGAAGGCGATGATGATTAAGTAGATGAGGCCGATTGTGACTGCTGGGGCAATGACGGCGGGGTAGAAGGGGCGTAGATCGATGTATGTGAACCCGATTGCTGGGTTGATTGCCTGTGGGGGTACGGTTGAGAGATTGGTGGTGCCGGTGACTAGTTCCCGGGCCCACTGCGGGCCGAAGGATGAGACGATGCTGGATTGGAAGGCTGTTAGGTCGGGTAGAATGTAGTTGTAGTATGTTGTCTCGTCACGGGCGGAGATGATAATTGTTTCAACGGCGCCGGATGGATCGTAGGATTCATTGCGAGATGAGACTGCGGCGCGGAGGAGGGTGGTTGCGCCTGGGTTGACGATGATGGCGGCGTAGGCGTGTTCGTCGTATACTCCTTGGCGAACAGTCCAGGGGTCGTTGTTGAATTCCGATGGGGATCGGATCTCGAAGCCTACGTGGAGGCTGTCTGAGGAGAGTATCTGTTTCGTTGCGTTTGTGACGGCGGGTCCGACGATGGGATTATCCGTGCGATATGCTTCGATTTGTCCATCGAAGTCGACGACCCATACTTTGAGTGCGGGTAGGTTCTTTTCGGTTGCGAATTGGGAGCCCCAATATATGGATAAAATGCTCAGGATGAAGATGCAGAGGATTAGGACGGTGCGAGCCCATTGGATGTACACTCTCCGTCGTACATTCTTCAGCGCGGGATCGAAGAACGAGACGGACGCCGGGGGGGTGTGTTCGCCCTCACGTAATTCCTCTGCTTTTTCGGACATTATTGCCCCAGATGAAGAGCTTGGAATAGCTCGTGATCATGAACGAGGTTCATGATTTAATCACCGAGGTCGCGGGGTCGGAACCATCCATCCGCTTCCGGCGTGCTCGGCATTGTTCCGTTTTAGGAAGGGCACTAACTTAACTCCGGCAGATCTTAACCTTAAAACTAAGTCAACTTCATCTTCAAAGCGCGAATTCGAATTTTGGGATAAATTCAATGCGTGGTGGCGGCAATTGCGGTAATTCGCCCTCCTATGCTTTCGATGTGACCTACTTAGGTAGGACTAGCGAATTGATATCCTGTCCTCACTGCACGAGCTGGCCCTCCTTCTGCTCTGGATAATGCGAAATGGTTACAGCTTTGCTTCCCGGGGGTTTGACTGGTAAGAGACAAGAAGATATGCCCAAGGGTAAGAAGAGACCAAGGGTTGGGTTGAATGACTGAACTAATCCTTGAAGAGAGTACCTAGGATGCGTGGAACTACATCCTGGCCAAACTTCACGCGGGTACGGTAGTAGTAATCTTGCGTGATTCTATTCGCTGCATGCCAACATATGCAGTGGTGCGCCTCGTCGAGAACAATAAGAGCCAGTGCCATTCGCGCAAAGCCATGGGTAAGGGTATCTATGACCGAGGTCACTTAGATAGGGCCTTGGCTATAGCTTCATACGTATGTCACAGTTGGCTCTTATTGTCTGCATGATGTCCATCACTGCATGCGTTGACATGTAGTAAATCATACATCATCACTATCATACAGCATTACTATTACCCTAACCGGGTGAAGTTTGGCCCAGATGCTGTTCGACGAATCCTTTGATTGACGGCGAGCCTAGGGAGCATGTCAAAACTGTTTGCCTAATACAAATCTCGACTAAGCTTTGACAAGGGTGGAAGGTATAGAGTACATCGAGCAGAGAAAACAAACACGGATATGTCTGTCGATAGGGGTGTGCCATCGAGGGTGTCAGATACATGCCGTCCGTAGTCTCGTATAAATCAATCAATTCCCTGCTCGGGCCTCCATATAATAATAATTGTATAGAGAATGGACGTCTTATTTAGCTAGCTCAACCACCGCAATCTTCCATCGAGATCTTGTCGCTGGAGATTCCTCTGCATTGTATTAGCTCAGTGTCTCAAACCTGACTCGGGTTTTAGTGAATTTTGATGCTCGGCGCCCTGTGAAGAGATAGGTAGGAGTCTTGACGTTTTATTGAATTACCCCCTATCACGAGCTCTTTGTACCATATGGAAGGTGTTGAATGTATCGTAGAGGAATTGGCTGGCGTTGGGAATAAGTGATTTATCACAGCTAGATCTTATCGAACGAGGCTCGTGGCTAAGGAGTAGGCACCATCTTGCTAGGCTTGATCAGGACTCGCCTTGAGTAGTTCTCGCTTGGTGAACTGGCCATGGGTATGTCCGGATACTCAGAGTAAGCCTTGGGTATTTCTCTCACTGAGTTTTGGGAGCTGACTTTGTGCTTCATCTCGCACTCATCAACCTCTTCCAACCCATCTACCCATCCATCCTGCTTCCATCTACCAGCACTTTCCATCATCACTCATTCCCATCTACCAACACTCTCTCCATTACCTCGCACTATCTTCTGATATCTTATGAACCTCAAATCCAGAATGGCGCGTCCGGCAGCGATCCCAGCCTCAGTACAGGATCACACCGTCGCAACCGTTCGAGACACTCGGCCTGTGCCGAATCTATTCAAACCACCCATCAAAGACGCATCGACCCAGTATCCCTCCCCAGAACACGCAGATACAAACAATCCCACCCAGAGCAAGCCAGAGCAGCCAGTTCAGCCTACCAAGGTTACCTCCAATGAAAACATGGCCTCCGACTCCAAAGCCAATAAAGGCACCACCAAACCATCCCGCGACCCCCCAACCAAAGAAACAGTCACCTACATCGCCCGCACCGACGAGGACCTGATTCCAGCTCTGCAGCTAATCTCCGACTCTGTGGCCCAACAAGGCCAACTCGCCGCACTTGCTCTCATCCTCGAACCCATAGTATGGGTACCTCTACTCTTCAGCATCCCATTACTTCTCGTCGAGATAAAACACGACTCATCCGAGTGGCTCGGGGTTGTTACCGCAATTGCCTGTGCCATACTATTTGTCGCGGCAGTCATCAACATCCTCCTGCACGGATACACCGACGCCGCCGAGCGTGTTGGACGCTGGAGTTGGCTCTACGGAGATCGGTGGATTCAAAATCGATTTGGCAAAACTCGTCTGTCTGAGCAGCTTCCAGGCATGTATGTGATCAGCCCCAGGTCCGACGACTACGTTTTCATTACCCGTCTTGGTGAGGAGATCATCGCTGTTATCGTGCTTCGCATTGTGGATACTTGGGATAGGGATCCAGATATGACTGGACGAGCTGAGCCAGTGGGTTTCAAAAGTACATATCGTCGGCAGAAGGTGTGCATTCGTGCTTGGACTGTTAAGAAGCAACACCGTGGCCAGGGCATTGGCATTGCATTGCTGAGATTTGTCGTGCGCTGGGCTCTTGATGAAGACCTTCAGCATATCGTCTTTGCGGATGACCATGCCCATTCGGTGCGTGTACTTGGGAAATCCTTCAATAAGAAGATGGATAAACAGGATGCGCGTGCTCGGGATACGCTTTACTGGGAGGTGAAGCATTATTCGACCCCTTGGCATGAGGAACAGCGGGAGGAGAGAAAGATGATTCTCAGGGTCGCTGGTGCCAAGTCTGCTGATTTGAAAGAAGACATGGATCCTTCGCCTAGTTCTTGCAGAGAACCGTGCCCGATACAGACTTATCTTGCTACCCGGCGCCTTGAGTCGATGACCACGGCTAGGGAGACTGTCAGTACTCCACCTGAGAGCGCTACTGAGAGCGCCACAGTCCTGCCGCCTTCACGGTTGTCCTGGTCTGACCCATACGCCGAAGATGAACTCGATGAGGCCAGCACTAACACGGGACCTGGAGAGTATTCGCCTAGTTCTTACAGGGGATCGAGTCCGTTTATCGCTAGCCCTGGGCGCTTTGAGTTTGACTCGTGGACTGGGGCCAGGGTGAATGTCAATGCTCCACCTGAGAGTGTTACTGAGAGCCCTGCTGAGAGCTCCATTGCCGTGCCGCGTTTACAATTGCACTACACCCCCCGGAACACCCGAGCTGAACTCGATGAGGCCAACATTAACACGGGACCTGCAGAGTACGATGACGGACCCGGAGAGTACGACAATGGATCTGGAGACCACGACGACGGACCTGGAAATTACGACGACGGATTTGGAGACTACGATGACGGAGGAGAGTACGACGTGGAATCTGAAGGGTTCGACGCGGA
This sequence comes from Penicillium sp. VS AB III KN, assembly GCA_019775275.1. Lineage (NCBI taxonomy): Eukaryota > Fungi > Ascomycota > Eurotiomycetes > Eurotiales > Aspergillaceae > Penicillium > Penicillium sp. VS AB III KN. Next base: position 222,731 of record JACWGB010000004.1, read on the forward strand.
CTACATTGGATCTGGAGACGCCGACCTGGGATGGGGACGTGGATATTATGATACTGGATCCCGAAGCAATCAGGCAAGAAATCAGCGAGCCGCCAACGAGCACTACATGCGCCACATTCGGGAGGAATGCCAACGCACTCCGAACACAAATACTCCTGATTCCTGGACAGACCCAACCGAGCGTTGCGTCGATCCTTTCAACTTCACCCCGAGAGACACTCGAAATGATTGGAATAACCCAAACTCGTCTTGGGGCCCTCCTTTCGGTCCAGCCGAGGACGGTCCGGCACCTGCAGAGTCACCAGAACAGACCAACGAAGATGAGGACAATTTTTGGGGTCAGTACCCTTTTTCCACTACCCCAACCGCCGACTCGCTGCGAGAGGAAATATTGGGTGACCCCGAATCCAAATGGTGATCACAGCCAGAGTCGCCAGAGTTGTTTCCTGTGATTCCCAGGGCTGAACTGTGGTGATGAATAGTCGGATCAGGTCTGATGTGAGCCCTTCTGGGAGTCTGGTTCGGAGAGAAAACTGGGACGCTTATCATTTGGGCGCTATGATGATGAGGGGAGGAAGAGGAGGAAGGAGCGAGGCGCAATTTTCTGCTACATTTCAATTACCATAGCTGCTAAGATTGTGCCTAGGCGTTAATGAAGTTGAAATATCTCCCCTTACGCTAGTCACCAAGTTTGTAATTACCAAGGATTCGAGGTCACTGTAATTTTGAGAAGCTGTAGCAACCCCGGTCTCTCAATCAAATAATAAATAGCCTTTGTATAACACCGACTATGTCAGGAACATTCGTTCATATGGTAGATCCGAGGCGATACTCATCTCCGGAAAAGGCGTAGAGTTTCAGTTCAAGTGCACCCGATCCGAAAGACCTTTTAGCAGTCAACGCCCTCGGATAATTGAGCTCGGATCTTTTCCAGCGATGGATCAAGATAAACAGAATGGTGCACTGATCCATTTATCCTTGGCGATATTGCTTTGCCTGGCACTCAATCAAGGAAATGACGACAGGATTACAAACACTTCCCCGCATCAACAAATAACCCGAAACAGAGTTGTAGAGAGTCAGATCTAGCAGGTTTCTCTTACCCCAACTAGCCAGTGATTGGATAACTTGCCCCTCATGATTCTTTCCTGGGGTATGACATCGTTTATAATAACCGGTCTACGCCCCGTGTCCATAATCAATATCAATATTCAAATCCTTCAGATTATTGATCCCACGATATCCATTCTATCAAGCCACAACCTCAAAAAGCAAATACAACACAGCCGCATCTCGCAAAATGGCACCTCCAGATTCCAGACCTATGCTCGGGAAGAAAGCCCAACCGGCGGCCGAAGAAGACAGTATCAAGGAACAAACTCAACACGAACCTGCTCCGAACTCCTCGGAATCTCCAGATTCTAGGCCTATGCTAGGGGAAAAGACCCCACTGGGAGCCGAAGAGGACAGTATTAAGCAACAAAGTCAACGCGAGCCTGCCCGGAGCACGACGGAGTCCCCAGATAGCAGACCTATGCTCGGGAAGAAAGCCCCACCGGCGGCCGAAGAAGACAGTATCAAAGAACAAAGTCAACGCGAGCCTGCCCAGAGCACGACGGAGTCCCCAGATAGCAGACCTATGCTAGGAGAAAAGACTCCACTGGCGGCTGAAGAGGACAGTATTAAAAAGGGAAATCACGGCGGCACTACTCAAAACACTAGGTCCTCAAATTCTGGGCCTATGCTCGGCGGAAAAGCGACGCTGTGAAGATACTTAACGAAATGGGCAAGATGCTCGGCGAAGAGGGCACCTTGATTTAAAAATCAAGGCCAACAGTTTTTCTAGTCTTCGAACTAGCTTAGACAAGTTTTTTGTCTTGAAAGTCGTGAAGCATGTTCTCTATTCTTACGTATATTTCCCTGTTTTGTTGGCCAAGAACTTTAGCATTGGGACCCCGCAAGTCCGATCAACCCCGCACCGTCAATCTAGTGAAAGCGGGGTAACCTTATTCGGAATCAGATCAGGACTAGATTTAGTAGGATGTATTATATAAATCAAACCTTAAGCTTCCGTTTGTTTCAACAAAGGCAACGCATTTCTATTGTAGACAATGCTGTGCATAGATCAAAGCCTCGATTAGCTCAGCCTCAGTGGGAGTAACAAGTTCAGGCTGACCTTCTTTAAAGAGGGGAGCTACATCATGGATGATACCTATGACGGGAGAATGTATCTATGAGGATGGTTCTGTTTGCGTGGAATCTCTTGGACATCCTGCGTTTGCGCTCATCATGTGATCCGCTCTCTACATCTATCGCTCTCCCTTCTCTCTCCCTTTCCTTTCCCCATCTTACTTCCTGTAATATTGCCCGCCCCAAAGCCAACGTGATCCTTCTACCCTGAGAAATTCTCGGTTTTACCCACAAGTTTGATACGTGGGATGTGGCATCTCCGATAGCATCGGCATCCATGGCGAGTTTGGCTCTGGTAGGAGCATCTCGCCCACGCGACACCCCGCATCCTGAACCAAACCGACGAACTGGAGTGATTCCGAGAACCGAAACCTTCTTTCCCGCCAAGAACAGTACATCATGGCACCCAGGGCGATCCGCCCAAGCTCCAGATCCAGACCACGTATCTGCTCAATGATCCGAGTGTGAGCTTTACGCGATTCGTGACAGAGGTCAGGGAAATGAGAATGAATCCGTCCTTTCTGAATCGGTATATCCTCCGTAACTGAGCTCGCGAGACAGGCCAAGAGGGGGCCTATGTTGAATGCGAGTAATTAGGTATGGAGTTTGCTGCTATGAACTCTAATGACTTATCTAGGGCGGTGGCTGATGAATGAATTAATCGAAATATGTCCGTCTTAACTTAGACTAGGCTCCATCGCAGCCCCTTCCCACCAGGTTCTGGAATAAAGAAAAGAGTGTTCAGCGGTGAAGCTGGCTTTGTACCTGATTGTAGCCACATGATCAATATTACATCTCTTTGACCACCAGGTATTTCGTATGGTTCACAAGACCAGTGCTCAGAAGCGAGCACCCAACCATGCACGAGAATAACGCAAGCCAAGACTCGCAACACCAGCTATCAGCCCGATCTCACAAGGTAGACCGATCCATCTCCGACTGGAAGCCGAGATGCATGCCGAACCAGTCCACACTTTAGCCTCGCCTGAAACCGGAGACTCAAGCCGGACGGGAACCGGGTAATACCCCAGACGGCCCACCCAATTACCCGGCGTCAACCCGCAACACCCAACCCGCACATGACAGCCGGGGGTTTTACTAACCCGGGGTTTCATCAGCTGGCACACTCGAGGCCCGCCAAAGTCGAGTTGTGTGAAACCAAGCTAACGGCCCCGGGAAAGGCGTGGGTGGCGGGTTGGGCAACGGGGGGTTGCTCAGGCTAAATTGGGGGAACTTAGCCGCCGAGCCGTGGTTGGATGGCGTGTGTCCTGTCTGTGCCTTGACCTGAGGTGGTAACTCGGAACTTCGTTTGGGCCTGGGGTTACATCTGGGGTTTGAGCGTGGTTTGGATGTGCGGTGAGTGCAAGAGCAAGAGTGCGAGAGAGCGTGGGGTTTGACAGTGACAGTTGACTCCGGGTTTGTGGGGATGTAGATGAACCAATTGCTTTCACCCCGAGGATTATCCCAGACATAGCGCCAACCAAGCCGTCCCCAGTTTACCCAGAGTTCCCCATGGCTCCGGCTAAATACCACCAATGCGCACGGGCTGTCAAGATTATTTCCATATCTTGGCAATCGACCCGGCTTAGACGAAGCCGGTGGAGACATACGACAGTGGCCGAGTCCACATCTGGAATCCCCATGGGGATAAAGGGCCGGGGAAATTTAGCCCGTCATCGGCCCCGATCCGAGATGATAAAAGGGAGCGACGATCCCCTGCGCTTTCACTTGGATCATTCCTAACCATTTGCATCATCATCATGGTCCCTCTAGCTGGTGAGACGGCCGTGTCGGCCAAGCGTGCCGAGCTGGCTGGTAAAGGAGGTATCCTCGGTTTGATCAGTAACAAGAAGACATTTGCCATTGGATTGTTTGCGTCGTTGGGTGGTTTGGTGTATGGATGTGAGTGAGCACCGAGAATGAGTTTGCGACGAGATCTGACAAAATTAGATAACCAGGGAATGTTCGCGCAGGTCTTAACCATGCACTCCTTCCAGGCTAAAGTGTGTATAATCGAATTCCTCGCATGAGCTGTCACTGACATGAATAGACGAACGGGTATGCCGCGGAAACGGGTATTAAGCAAGGTCTTATGACTTCCGTTCTCGAACTTGGCGCTTGGCTCGGCACCCTGTTTAACGGTTACCTTGCCGATGCACTAGGTCGTCGCCTGACTGTTTTGGTTGCCGTGGTGGTATTCTGTGTCGGAGTTATCGTGCAAGCTTGCACTGTAAACAAGGACTTTGTCTTTGCTGGTCGATTCGTCACTGGTCTCGGTGTCGGTAGCTTGTCCATGATCGTGCCGTTGTATAACGCCGAGTTGGCACCACCTGAGATTCGCGGATCGCTGGTTGCTGTGCAGCAGTTGGCTATTACCTTTGGTATCATGATCAGCTTCTGGGTGGGTTTTCTTTTCTCTTTCCGTTTGAGGTTGTGACATTCTGACGGTCCTAGATTGGATATGGAACAAACTATATCGGTGGCACTGGAGACACTCAGTCGGACGCCGCCTGGCTGGTCCCCATCTGCATCCAGTTGTTACCGGCCCTTGTCCTGGCAGTTGGTATGATGCTCTTCATGCCGCAGTCACCTCGCCATCTTATGAACACCGGTCGCGAGGAAGAGTGCCTGCAAACTCTGGCTCGTCTGCGCAGTGCCTCTACTGATGATATCCTGGTCCGCATTGAGTTTCTGGAAATCAAAAGTCTGCATATGTTCGAGGTCGAGACCGCTGCTGAGAAGTATCCTCATCTTCAAGACGGTTCGTTCATGAGCAACTTCAAGATCGGTTGCCTCGATTATTTGTCGCTTATCACGAACAAATCGCTTTTCAAGCGCACCAGCGTTGCTGTATGTCTCCATTACCAAAAACCGGAATCGATCTGCTAACTTTTTAGTGCATGATCATGGTATTCCAACAGTGGAACGGTATCAACGCCATCAACTACTACGCGTAAGTCTTAAACTACTTCCTCTCTCGGACTAATGCTAAAACATCCAAGGCCCTTTATCTTCAAGGACATGAAACTCCCCGGAAACACCATACCCCTGCTTGCGACCGGAGTCGTCGGCATCGTTGAGTTCCTCTTCACCATCCCCGCCGTACTGTGGGTTGACCAGATCGGTCGTAAGAAGATTCTGATCGCGGGTGCTGCCGGTATGGCTATCTGTCACTTCATCGTCGCCGGTATTATTGGATCTTACGAAAACAGCTGGTTAACCCACCGTGCGGCCGGTTGGGCTGCTATCGTGTTTGTGTGGATCTTTGTGATCAACTTTGCTTACTCCTGGGGCCCTGTCGCGTGGATTGTGACCTCCGAGGTTTTCCCTCTGAGTATGCGGGCCAAGGGTGTCAGTATTGGTGGTAGCAGCAACTGGGTATGTTGTCAACTTACTCCATTGTGTCTTCCATCATTTCTAATGACCTTTGATGACAGTTGAATAATTTCGCGGTCGCTACGGCCACATCCCCGTTCATCGCAAAGACCTCCTACGGCGCATTCATCTTTTTTGGCTGTGTCACCACCGTTGCCATCGTGTATGTCTATTTCTTGGTCCCAGAGACCAAGGGACGCACACTGGAAGAAATGGATGAACTATTTGGATCATCCGGCATGGCCGCAGCCGACAATGAGCGCAAGCATCGCATCGAGAGTGAAATCGGCCTCCTTCGGCTGGTCGGCGTGGAGAACTCAACTGAGAAGAAGTTCGAGGCGGGCCATAGTGAAGAGTTTGTGGAGACCAAGATGGAGTAAGCAAGGAGATATGATATTTTATACCTGATATGATACATCTTTATACCCATTCAGTACTCGGGTGATCGACACCCGAAAATGCAAGGATCTTCAACCCTATATGTACCATGTGGCTTGTAACTATTCATATTCCACTTCAGCAATGCAATAATGGTCAGTATGCATCGTACCCGTCACACCATAAGCTGATGGATGATTCCAGAAATAGCTACACCAAACCGGTGGGCCCAAATCCCCACAAATTCAGGCATAAATGGCTATGTCTCACATTGAACAAACGGTCTGTCTGCCCCGCTGTCTTACCTTCAACCATCACATAAATAAATTCACTTCCAAGTTTCCAACCTCAAATTCTTCCTTCCTCCATCCAGCTTTCTCACATCCACGCATCTCCCATTCTTCGTTCAACCCATCAACCATCAAATCATCAAAATGACCACCACCATGACCTCAGTCACCTCTACCGCCACCGCCTGCGGCGCCAACGTCTACGAACTCCCAGTAACAGACGTAGCATGCGGCGCCAAACTGAGCGGCAACATGTCATCCGTCTTCGACACCTGCTGCAAGGGCGACTCACCTGTCAAATACAACGACAACTGCGGCATCTACTGTCTGGCACAGGAGCAGACCGTCAAGGAGCTGTCTGACTGCCTCATGAGCAAGTCCAATAACTACCGTGATGTCTTCTGCCAAGGCAAGCAGAATGCCACTGCCACTGCTGCTGCAACCACTACCAAGTCCACTTCCACTTCGACTCACACTGGTACTCACACCTCGACTTCGACTCATACCAACGCGGCTGTCCTCAATGCGCCTGTTTCGATGAGTGGACTGGGCGTTCTTGTTATGCTGTTTTGTTCCACTCTTATGGGTGTTCTTGCTTAGGTGAGAACCTTGAACATTATGATTGATGGAATGGGATATGCGGAATTTGATTTTTGATTTCGGTCTGGCGGGACCTTTTGCTATCGTGGGAGCTTTGATCAGTTGTTGACCTCGCGAGGTATTATTTTCTCTTCATGTACAAGTATCATTAACAACATCGAGTTTAAATTTCCCCCCTATATTTTCCATCAATCATGAACCCTACTTCTCGCGAAGCAAGGTTACTAGATTCTCCGGATCGCCCCGATGCGATTCCTGTTTAGGTAATTTTCCGTTGTATGCCCTGCGTGCATGTTCAACCCCGCGTAGTTGGACTGGGGTAGTAGCAGAACATAAATAATCTCATATGTACACCTTCCAGATTATACCCTACGTAAGATTGAAAGATGCTTTTCGCTTTGGTTATTCTCCAGATCTTGCCTTTGATTTTTGCCGATGTCCTGGCTCCAAGAGTTCACAATGGTGTTGCAAAGAGACCACCAATGGGGTATTTGATTCCATAACCTCAAAGTAAATACACTAAGTCATCGCAGATGGAATACATATAACCACTACTCATGCTCCCCAAATGAATCAATTGTACACTCCAACGCCAAAGCCCTCGTCGACCTGGGCCTCGCCGATCTGGGATACCGCTATGTCACCACCGACTGCGGCTGGACAGTCGCCGACAGGACCAATGGCTCATTGACATGGAACGAAACACTCTTCCCGAGCGGATTCCCTGCTCTGGGAGAGTACATCCACAACCTGGGCCTCCTGTTTGGAGTCTACGAAGACGCAGGTGTACGCACCTGTCAGACGGATATCGAACAAGCCGGGAGTCTCTGTATGTCGCATCCATCCGCTACCAACATGTTCTAACCACCACCAAGATCACGAAGACCATGATGCGGATACTTTTGCCCTGTGGGATATCGATGCTTTGAAATGTATGTCTATCCCTGCATCCCCGATCAATACTGACTTGCTAGACGATAACTGCTTCTCCGATGCGGCTACCGGATACCCGAACACGCAGTATTCCCCGAGTACATCACCCCGAGCCCGCTACGCCAACATGACCAAGGCCCTATCTGAGCACAGGACTATTCTCTTCCAAATTTGTGAATGGGGTATCGACTTTCCCGCTCTTTGGGGCCCTTCTCTTGGCCATACCTGGCGTATTGGGAATGATATCATCCCTGCTTGGCGAGCTATCTTCCGGACGTTGAACCAGGCTGTACCGAATACGCTGTTCGCGGGACGGGGCCAGTGGCCTGATCTTGATATGTTGGAGGTTGGGACGGGTGTTCTTAGCACTGCGGAGGAACAAACTCATTTCTCGATGTGGGCTATTCTTAAGAGTCCGCTTGTCATCGGGGGTGTGTTGAAGGATGAGTTGACGAGTATTGATGAGGCTTCGCTTGCAATTTTGAAAAATGAGGATGTTATTGGGTTTAATCAGGATGCGCTTGGTGTCAGTGCGCGTTTGAGGCGGAGATGGACGGAGGAGGAGTTTGAGGTTTGGAGCGGTGAGCTTGAGGGCGGGAGGACTGTTGCGGCTTTGATTAATTGGGCTGATGAGGAGAGGAAGTTGACGTTGGACTTGCCTGATGTTGGGCTTCAATTTGCTGGGTTGGTTAGGGATGTTTGGGCTGGTAAGGTTCTTGAGGGTGTTCGGACGAGTTATACTTCGACTGTTGCTGCTCATGGGGTTATGCTTCTGGAACTGAGCAATACGATGAAAGCTGGGTTTTATTCGGCTGATCTTTTTGCAATTAAGAATGGGTAAGTCTCTACAGTACCTACCTTATGTCGTCCTGCTTATGTTGCCTCTGTGCCGTCTGTCTACGTCGTCCCTTTTGCATCGTGACTTTTATTTCCTCGCTGACTTGCCTTCCCTAGGGAAACGCTGTCATTCAATCAAATCTACGCCAATACGACAAGCGCCAATTACACTGTGTCTATTTCCTTCTCAAATCCGCCAGCCGCGGATACCGACATCACTGTCCGAACCCCTGTTACCCAAGCAGCTCAAACGATTCGTGTTCCCGTCTCCAGCCAAACTGTATACTCAAAGCTATCTTTGGTTGCAGGATCCGCAAACGAAATCCACCTCAAGTCTTCCATTCCAATCCAATCAATCCACGTCCACTCTCCTGTCGGAGCCTACCACGCCGCACCTCAATTTTCCCTGTCTGGCTCCGCTTCCCTGGTCAAATGTGGCAATGGATATTGCAAGCCCGTGGGATCGAAGATCGGCTTCTTGAATGCCAACAATACAGCCACGGTTACTGTTCAAGCCAACACACCATCTCAAGGTACCAGTAATGCTACATCCAAGTATCTAGAGATCGACTACATTAACAACGACATTGCTCTTTCCACTTCATGGGGCTGGGGCTCCAACTCGAGGAACCTGACCATATCCCTCAACGGCGGAGAGCCTGTTAGACTCGAAGTTCCACTCTCAGGTCATCACAGTGAGCTCTTCGGACCTGGTCTTGGATGGTGGGATTCTGCGACTCTGGGATTGCTTGTGGGTGGGTGGGAGAGTGGGGACAACCTTGTTGTCCTTGGAAATGATGCATCTCCAGATAGCAGCCAGAGTTATGCTCCTGATATTGTTGGGTTGCGTGTTTTCAATTAGGTGCTGCTTGTCCTGATTGATGATGATCAGATTGTGCTACATGGCGTGTTATGCGATAACTGTGTACCCTGAAGCTCTCAGTTGTATCACAGACACACATCAGTCTAACTACCTATACAGCGCTTTCCCGATGCTGGTTGTAGATGCACCTCGCTGCACAATTCGTTCACGCAATCAATGCTTCTCTATACACAGGAAACGTACGCCCTACCACCCATAGTCCTCCTGCTACATGTTCTCCTAGGGTCATCCTACTGAACTCTGTCCGCATGATTCATACTAGGCTGCTAATTCGCTCCGCATGACCCCCAGTGCCATTCAAGGGTCTCTAAATCACGGCAACTCCTGGTCCTGCCTATAGATCAACCAACGCTAGTCTAATTCCAATCACCCGCGTGATCCTCTTTCCCAGTATTTCTTGCTTATCTCGGCTCTTCCCTGTTTAAGTGTGTATAGACCCCAACGCTAGTCCAATTCTGATCCTCCGCGCGATCCTCTTTCCAAGTATTTCCTGCTTAGCTCGGATCTTCCCGGTCTGTAAACGCCTCGTGACTCCATTCTGCTCGCTCATTGGCCAGGCTTTATTATTTTCAACCTATTGGGTCTATTGACAGATCTCTCGCTTTGCGCTAGCGCCGTTTCCCCGCGATTCCTACCCCAGGGCATGGATATAAATACTTGGCCTCGTTCCCATTCTTCGCTTCTTTTCTTTTTCTTTCCCACCTTACAAATTTCTTGATTCTCGCCTCGCTCTTTATCCTGTCCATTCTCAGGCCTTGACTCGTCCTTGAGTCCGTGGCCCGTGTACGATGTATCAATCCCACAACCCCTTCGTCATCCACCTCCTCTCTGAAGGTCCAACAAAAACCTTCCCCTAATTTGTCAACTGGGATCGAAGAGCATTAACTGGAGTCGAAGACTCAAAGAAACCAGTAAGTCCATCCACATCACATACTTCCACTCCAAGCTGATCAACTCCTCGAAGAAACGTCCTTCCCTTTCACCCTTGCAACCCATATCAACGCAATGAAAGAAGGGCCTCCACCATCTTTACCGGGGTGGTAGGTTAGAATGGAATACCCTGCATCCATATGATATGGTTTGTACGGTATTCCATTCTTCCTATCACCCTTGCGACCTATCTCGGATCGATTCCTCCTTGTGCTCTCCCAATGTTGTGTCGAATATCAGGGCCCTCGACCATTGAACTCTCCCACCTGCTTTTTGTCTGTTACCTCATTCCCCTCACAGATGATTTTCATGGCAAAGCTAATGAATTCCTTAGGGCATGCGTGCGGGCTCGATGGCCTGGACCTCCAAGAAAAGACGTCTGAAGCCACACCGTTGGAGATCTCAGTGTATGTCATATCACCTTCGTCTCAATTCTTCATTGCCAAAGACTCATGCTAGTACTTTCAAGTCCTTTGTCCTGCTTTGCGTGTTCCCGTCTCTCGACCCGCACATTGATGAGCTCGATCGCCGCATAGCCGACGTTTTGGTTGCTTAGTAGACAGTAACCAGAACGTCGGTTATGCGGCGGTTGAACTCCTGCAATTGCAGTTCAGGATTCTGTGGATAGTCATCGACTTGTTGATGTTTTGGAGCAGCATTGCCCAAAACCCAGACTCTTCTCCCTAGCATAGTATGCATCCCGGACTGGTAGACAGTTAAATGGCTCAAATATCTATTCTTCCTTCAGTTCTCTCTTACTCGTAAGCAGTAAAACCAACATGGGTCTCGAGTGGTGGTGCTGCATAGGAACTGTGCTGAACCTTAACGCAACCATGTCTGCTTGGGGTTGGGACATTGTGTAGGGAACATGCAACCTCAGCTCAGCACTTGCTATTCTTTGGTATGTTATCCCCTTCCGGATTGTCGCCGGATAATTACTTACTGACTCGGGCTGTAATGTTATATCTAAAAGTGCTGTCGGCATGGTGGTCTGAATAGATACTTGAGCCGGTTGTCTTTGACCTTCAAATGTTCATTCGGGTAATCATGCTATACCTCGCACCGCCTTTAATTTGCAGCGTCAACAATACACAGGCATGATACACATGGAAAGATGGGTGGTTGGTCATACGAAAGAGAACAGAATATCTCGGTAGCTGAGCAGCATTGTATATAGTAGATATTTAGCGCAGCATCCAGCTAAGACACCCACTCTACAAAGCACTTTCACCAACCATCCATAGTTAATTAATGCACAAAATATCATTATATATCAGAAACAATGTATGCACATCAAAACCAAGATTAACACTAATTCCCAACAGCAATATTCTTCAACTTCGCAAAATCCGGAGTTCCCAACCCAGAAACTGGATCCCAACCCTGCGTAGCATTCCAACTAGCATAAGGCACAACCGGACCCCCATTAGAAGGACCACCGAATCTAGCATTCCCACTACACCCCGTACTCCCACCCTGAACAATATCATTCAAGCCTGCCAACCCGTCCCCGTAAAGCCAGGGGTTCAAGAAACCCATAGTGGGCTGGTTAGCTCGCACCCGGGCATCGTTGAGCAAGGCGATGATCCCAGCAAAGGCGGGCGATGCACAGGATGTACCATCCACTTTAGTCAACATGCCCTTTTCGTAAATAGCGTAGTTCCTACCCTGTGCTGAGACGTCGGGGAAGGCGCGGCCGTTTGCGTTGAAGAGGCCTGCTTGCTTGTTGCCCAGATTTTGGAGGTATGAGCTCACAGCTGCGTCTTGGTATGAGGGACGATCCCAGAGGTCTGAGAAGCCGCCGGAGGAGAAGTAGACTGCTTTCTCGGGGGCGTTTCCGGTAGTAGCACCGACGGATGTGACCCAGGGACAGGCGGCGGGGAACTGGGGTGGGAAGTGGGTTGTGTTTTTGCCGTCGTTTGTTAGACAGGCTGCGCCGACGCCGGAGTCGCCTGAGGAGAAGATGATGGAGACGCCGCGGCTACCGAGTTGGGCGTATAGGTTGCAGACGCTGCGGGCGTATCTCTCTGGGACGGACTGTTCGTCTTCGCCGTAGGAGGTTGAGATTACTTTTGGCAGGTCGGTGTCTGACATTCTGATGACGTTTTGGAGGAAGTCGAGGTAGGGTTCGTTGTTGTTGTTGCTTGGGTTGGGTTGGTCTAGATCTGGGACGAGGGGTGCACGTCCGCCGGTGCTGAATTCCGTGACGGGGATGGGGGAGCTGATTCCAACGATGTATTGAAGGTCGAGGTTGGCTTCGCTGCTGTCGGAGGGGGAGTTTTGGTCGTTGAGTCCGCCGTTGTATTCGATTACGGTGAAGTTTTGGCCCACAGCCCAGGGGGCGACGTTCTGTTCGAACTCGGCGAGGTCTGCGTACCGCGCATATTGCTCCAGGTAGCTGGAGAATGCGACCTTGTTGCCGTTTGTGGGGTCGGCCTTGTAGTCGCCGACGGAGTAGATATCCTTTAGACACTGGGGGGTGACGGCACTGTTGCAGTCATGCCCAGCAGTCATGACTGCCTTTTTGAAGGCCTCGTCTGCAGCAACGGCCTTGCTGTGCATGTGGTGACGGTTGGCGTGCAGCTGACCGAAACGAGTAGTCGGAGTAACCAGGTTGACATGGGATACGAGAGAGTCCGGGATCGAGTATTCCAGCGTCCTAAGTCGCTCCACATGCTTCACGTTGTTGATATAGTACTGGAAGTTGGCGTCCAGCAGGTCATTGGCCCTCTCGACGGTCGTGTGGAAGGTCATCCAGTCCGCATCTTGCTGGATATCGGTAATTCCAGCATCCTCGAGCCACTGCCGGACAGCATCGACAGATGTAGCCTCAGGCAGAAGCATGCGTTTCATCTCATCGTGTGTGCGGAAGTGCTTGCCGTAGTTCTCGTGTCCAGGCGTTGACATTTCCAGAACAGCATTTTCGAAACCAGCTGTGTCACCCTGCGTCAGGGCAACCTGTAGCTTAATGGGCTGGTTTGCTCGGGGAGTACGGGAATAGTGCCATCCTACAAGTATCAATGGATCAGTCTATAGTCTCTACTGGCAAGGGCAACGACATACCCTGAGGAACAGCGGACAATCGCTCGAATACCTCCGCCCCCGCAGAAGACGCAAGAAGCGACACGGCCACGAGGGACAGCGCACCCCGATTCAAGAATGAGGGAATCATGGTGAAAAAGGAGCGAATACAGACACCCGGGGTACGAAAAGCCCGAGGATCCGACTAATAAATAGGGTAAAGGGGATGTTTATTTAGGGTAGCATTGGAGGAATGGGAGCGGGAGGAATGCGGTACAAGAACACCTGAGCAGTCCGGGATGCACAAGTCTGATAATCAACTCTTCTTATGTTTCACTCGAGTGGATTCGGGTGCGCATGTCCGTCGGGATCGACTCAGGTCCCGTTTGGTCGTCCAATTGGGGTCGATTAAGACTTTGATATCCTGCAGGAGTCCGTCTTGCAGACTTTGTCTTGACTTCGTTTGTGGGAGACCGAGGAACGGGTTTGAATAGTCAGTGATGTGATCGGTATGGAGATGCACCCCCTCTTTACTCCAAGACATTGCGACCCTGCGCGACGTGGCGGTCATTTTCACGATCGGCAGGGGAGGACCCACTCGGTATATTAGGAGGTTGGAGTTAGAGATGATGGAATCGACCATTTGAACTCCGACGGGGCTGGTGTGCATTATCTTGCTGCATGCTATATGTGTTCGCTTTCAATTTGGAGAAGCCAGATGGCTGAAAGATAATGAAGATAATATGCATCTGTGGTTGTTCGTTTCAAAGTTGTTTGTTGTCCCTGCCAAGACCGCTAATCAAACCTGCAATTTGCCTCCAACTCCTGCACAAGCGCATTGTTCATCAATTTCAAGGCTTTGGTTTTAACTTTCTGTTTTCAGGGGTTTGGGAACCCGGACTACCGACACACGGGTTTCACAATGCACGACCAATCTCTTGGTGTGGAAATTAACCATTTTCTAAGCTGCACTGTTCCACCCGAATGATCCAGGGACCCGCAAGTTCCGGTGCAACACGAGGTGGTATCTATTTATATTTCATGGATCACTTTATTCAATCCATCAGCTCTGGCCTTGGACTGACACAATACAAATCACAGCCGCAACTCGCGAAATATTCGATGTATCAGTTAATTTTCGTTTAAGAAGACGAAGACAATGCTTATCTATATTCAACAGAGGCGCGACTCTCCTTATCCTTGTAGTCCATCGGCGACTGGACAGCCACAACAGTGTTCTCCGGATTCTCTAGGTGCTGCGCATAGAACATCTGCGCAATAGCATCTTCAGTCTGGAGGTAAGTCCGGTTACCCTGGATGAACCAGAACGCGAGCGCAATAACAAGCATGACGCCAAACACAGCGATGGCGTAGTTCATATCAGCCGGGGCCGGGTTCGGGGCACCTGGGAAGAGGAAGAAGATGGTGGTGATGACGCAGTATACGATACTAGTCCAGTTCATCCATGGACCCCAGCGACCGAGTCGAAAGGGACCTGGTACTAGCTTCTCGCGGCCCGTGACGAGGAGTGCTAAGATGGGCATCGCGTAGGAGATTGTCAGGGCGATGGTGCTGACGCTCAGAATGGCCTCTAGCACGGTGTTGGCGAAGAGGTATAGGATGCCCACGAGGCCGATAATGACGCCTTGTCCCCAGAGGGCACGTGCAGGCACTTGCCACACCGGGTCGACGTGACTGAAGTAGTGGCTCCAGGGGACACCGCCGTCACGGGCGAAGCCCCAGCTCAGGCGAGAGGCAGTCGTCAGGACACTGATGCCCTGGCCGAGTCCGTTGAAAATGAATAAGGCGATCAGAGTGGCACCACCCTTGAGGCCAACGGTCTCCATGATGAGCTCGATGAATGGCTGGTCGGCATTGGTAACCTTGTCGACATCCTGGATACAGAACAGGCAGACCACCATGAAAATGAAACCGGTGACAGCACCAGACAACACGGCCATCCAGATAGCGCGAGGTGCATTTTTCCTCGGGTCGGGGATCTCCTCCACCATGTGGATCACCGAGTCGAAGGCAGTCAGACCGTACGCAGCCTGCACCAGACCAGTGAACCACACGACTCCATCACTCCACCCAGTCTGGTTCATCCAGTTCCCAAACACGAAGGAGCCAGGCTGGAAAGACAGATCGCTCTTAACGCCAACACAAATCAACATGACTATCGACAGAACAACAAACAACCCAGCAAACCAGACTCCAACAAAGTTGTTAATCCAAGGCAGAACCTGCTCTTTGCGACAGCTCACCACATTGATCAGTGTCAACACAATCACCACGCCTATATACACAACAAACATCAACCAGCCCTGGTTCGCACCCGTCCAGTCCGGATCGAACATGGTCTTCATGCCAAGTAGGAACTCGGTCATGAACGCAACCTGCGACGCAGTCAAAGTCCACCATCCGAACGTATTGATCCACGCACACATGTACGAGACGAATCTGCCCAGAGGCGTAGGCCACAGTCTGTACACCCAGTATGCCTGGCCCAGAGCCGTGGGCATGCTGCTGGTCAACTCGCCCAGCGAGACAGCCACACACAGATTACAGGCCGTGACCAGCACCAGGCCCCAGAGGATGGTAATGGAGGCGCCATTGGTGAGACCGCTGCTCAAGTCCTGAGCAAAGGTAGAGTAGGTTCCTACTATGATCAGTGTCTATGAAACCAAATGCGAAGCTGTCACTGTCACTTCCCCGGAGGATGTCAACGTACCGAGAACACAGAACGCAAGAGCCAGCATGCTCCAGATATTAAATTTGCGGGTCAATGCCTGGGTATGACCCATCGCCGCCAGGTCCGTCGCATCTTGGACATCCTGATCATCCTCACGCGGCGGTTTAAGGGTAATCGAGTTCGATTCGACATCCATAATATCTCGTACAGTTTCAGCCCGAGGCAATAAAGATGAATTCTCGGTTCAGCTCGGGGGAAAGTGTGCCCATTTTCTGCCGAGGCCTGGAAGTGAGAAAGGGGCGACGCAACGATTTCTATATATGATTTCTCTGCTGGTGAACCCCTCACGCGCTGGACCGGTAGTCGTATCTCAGGGTAAATACACGGGGCGTAGATAGAAGCTGGGGATAGGAGATCTGGCCAATCGCGTGCCACGACCTGCTTCCTTCGACCGGTGGAAATCAGGCGGATTGGTCATATACTGGGGAGCTGTTGGTAATAGAAACGATCATCGCGTGCGATTTTTCCTGTGCTTTTTTGCGGGGATTTTGCCGCTCGGGTGGACTTTCTGTTGTGGGCCCAATATTTGGGATCCACGGCTGATAAGCACCAGGCTGGGCTAGGTTTACTGTGGACTGCTAGTTAACTAGTTATGCAATTGAATAGAGTTGAGTAATTGTCCTGGCTGATTGCTAGATGTGAGTTTAGCCCTGCAGTTCTGGTGCTAGCCGACCGTGTGAGAGAGGGTAGTATTCGGATGGTCATACTAGGTTTTCGCTTTTGCTTGAGTTTCAATTACAATTCGACGATTATTTCAAGTATTCCATGAAGATATGTGTCACATATCTTATCGAAGCCTCTTGCAGCCAGCAAGCCATTCCATGGAAGCTGTGGAAGCCATGGAAGCTCGATGGGTCATCGGTGCAAGTCATAACCAAAAGCAGCAAGTCCACGCGGCTGATAAGGAGCCACCACTATCAGCGGACTTTAATCCGCTGGTATTATGAGTGATATCATGTCAATTTGCTCAATAGAGGGACTGTGAGACGAAGGTAAGTGATGGATGGTGAATGTTCAGGTGTGGAGAGAATTATCTAGTAAAATGATAATTCTTCCATGATGATGCCGAGTGCATCCTAGCTGTATAATGGGCTCTACATTCCCAATTTCTATCCGCTCGAAGCCGCATCATGTCGAGGAGAGGCCAGTCTATGCATGACTTTGCCGGAGACATCATCGACGAACGCGCCCTTACGAGTCAGCCTGAAAACACCAAGGACTCGGTTGCCGTCGACCAGCACCACTTCGCCCTCCTGCTCACCGACACCGGTCCGGTCTGGACCCAAATCTGGCACATTAGCGGCTACGACGTTAAGTGTTCCCGGCTTGAACAGAGCTCTCTTATGCCTAACTCCTTCTACCAACGTCACAAGATTCCCCTCCGCTACCAGGATATCAGACTCCGTGCATACGTCACCAACCTGAATCCGGTTGTCATCGACGATGATACCGATGCCGATGTCAACATAGACATAGAGCCAGTGGCTGACCCGAGGCCGCCCTTGCTGCCGCCCCTCCTACCGCCTCACCGTTTCTACCGGATCCATCCCTCGACACCGAGTCACACTATTTCTAGCGAGGTCGTCTTTGTCTGTAATACCCAGGACGGCTAATATGCGATGCTGCGGGGGAAGATCGGGGGGACAGTGTGTCAGAAACTCGCGCCCAGCAAGATCTTGCTAAGTCACGCTCCGGCATCTCATAGTGAAGAGTGGGCCGGTGGTAACCATTTTATCGACTACGACTATGGCAGTATACAAAGAGCAAAGTAAGGGCAAAGTTAAGATAAAAGTAAGATATACAGAAGTAGATATTGAATTGTGCTCCAACCTCAAAGTTATAGGAAGTGAAAAAGGAGGCTTGTGGGCACTATGTACGTTGTTGGCTCACGGACGTGCGGTGTTTACCTTACATTTCAGACGACCCAAGCTGTGAGTAGCCCATTCCACACCGAGGTAATACCTCGGGACGATTTCACATATTCATATCAGAGCATAGATATCACCAAAACTTGGCAATAGCATTATTGCTCCACTATCGGATTTAGCCATGGGGATTTACAAAGCACTTTTGCTGTCACCAGGACCCGATAAATTTGGAATAGGAGATGATTGAATGAAAATACCGACCCAGCTTCAAGACCCGTTGGAAGTAAACCCAAACTCCAGCCGTCAAGCGGCTTCAAAATACGTCATGTCATGATGAGCCCTACGAATCCTCACGCGCGGGGCTGTTTCGAGTGTCGCCACGTCCCATCAGGGCGCAGACTCCGTTTCAGTACAGCGCACTCCTTACGTAGGGCTGCATTCTCTTGCTGCATGCTTTCGATGTACGAGAGAGCGTTGCTTAAGATTTCGGATTTTTTAAGCGATCCCGCGCCAGCCCTGGAGTGTTTCTGGACTCCAGCTGGGGAGATGGCTTCTTCCAGGGCGAAGAACTTGGCGTTCATGTTTGTGCGGTAGCGCTTCTCGATTATGTTGTGGGCTGCTCTTTTGGCTGCGTTGAGCGTGTGCGGGTCTTGGCTTGAGGAGCGGTTGGAGTCATGGGAGGAGCTGCGGGGTTTCCGACCGCTTGTTGTATTTGGCTTTGGGGTGATGTATGTATGGGGTTTGATTTCGGGGCTGGATGAGCATCTTGTTGATGAGGCGGCGCTGTGGCGAGTGACTGGCTTGAATGGTTTGTCTATGGGTTCTTCCGGGATGGTCACATCGATGGATTGGCGCCCGGTGAACCATGATTGATCGTCACTGTCTAGGTCCTTTTTATTGTCAGTATGGGTGGTATCGAGTTAGTTTTGAGAGAAGGATGTCATACCGATGAGAGAGAGACTGTGTCTTCGGTGTTGAGCATCGTGAACCCATTGATGGCAGTTGCGGTTCCGAATGGATCCATGAAAATGTCCTTGTCCTTGGTATCCATGTTCGTCAAGTTGTCGGCAAAGTCGAACGAAATTGTGTCCATATCGACTGGGCTTAGAGAGAACAGGTCGATTTGGTTGTCATAAGACCACTTGCTGGGCAGGGGATTGTATGCCATCGTGAAAATATTATGCTGTGTTAACCAGATGACAGTTGGGAGGACGATATATGATATCTGTGCCTGGTCAGGGATTAAAGTGGCGGAAAGAATCAATGATCATAAAATGTCGTACTACCGTGAAACAAAAGTGATTCTACATTGGTTGTGCCAGCTTATATATCCCTAAGCATTTTTGTCAAGCGCAGAAAGACTCGACAGGGGCACCGGGGCGAATCACAACTGTCTTGCGGTACATCACCGAACTGGGAAGCCGAGAGTGATCGGTGATGTCAAAGCCTAGCCCATCGAACAAAAGACTCTGCTGTTCCTCAAAGGCGTAGTCACCCGGTGGCCACTTCCTTACGTTCGGTGAAATCGAGCCGAGATCACCTTACGCCACGGCCGGCTCCGATGTTGAGATGTTCCGAACTTCATTGCACGAGCTACGTGAAACCGTTGAAGAAAAGACCAGCAGCGACGGGGCAAATGTCAGCTGTGGAGCTGCGGGAGAATCAGTGGGTACTGGCGGCCGAGTCTCGGAGCCGACAGTCATAACGGCGTAGAGTACTTTTGTTACCAATGACATTCTGTTCTCCGCTATCCCCTGCAGAAGAATTGATATCCTCGGGTCTAGATACCCAAGACCCCGCAATTGCCCCGGTTAGATTATCCGACATCCCTGCACGACGGCGATCTGCTGCTGCTCGCTAAGGCAGGAGACTGCACGTAGAAATTCCCTCTGGTAACTAGCCATCGGCAGCCGCACTTCTAAGCCTGCGAATGCAAAGCGTGCTTGATAATAATGCCAGGTAGTGCAATATTAGGCATGAATTAATGCGGCCGTTGTGGCTTTAGCCCCGTCCACTCTTCAGCCACTTATTTCCGCTGACAGAACTCCTCAATCTACTGCCCACTTGCCACTTTTGGTTGTGGGGTGATCCGGATCCTTTCTTTCCTGTCCTTGTCGATTTCTTCAACCCGGTGTCTACCGATTTATGTGATAATTCTGCCCTACTGTCTGCCCTCGTGACCCAGGGCGTTAAGGAGCACGAAATGTAAACGGAATGCGAGGCTCGCGGATTGGGTTTGGCGGGATTTTCTGTCCTTGCTTTCCGTGATCACGATCCTCTTAGCTGGCGAGATAAACGGGTCCCAGCTAAGCAGGACCAGCGAAAATCGTGAGTATAGCTGGTCCCGCTCAGCTGGAACCCGCCCACACGACTAACTCTCGGATCCGGCGTGCCATCGAGCTAACAGCTTGTCACCTGTATGTCATCTCGAATCGCGCCTGGATTCAACTGACGATTTCAGTCTTTCCGGATTTCTGGTTCCGGGGACCTACCTCGGCAGCTAGATTTCTTGGCCGTGGTAGCCCTACGCGGATCATCAAGTGGCATGGGGAGATAAAACTGGACGGAGCAGCATAGCGCGTGCATGAGCTCTACATGGATTGTTGGTTCATAGTTGAATATAAAACTTTGAATAGTTCTCAATAATTGCAATCCTTCACAGTATTTGAGGGAATCATACCCCCGGAATTATTCTGTGTTAAAGAAACGATTCTCAGGTCTCGACAGGCCAAAGTGCTCACGCAGCGTCGAGCCCGTGTAGTCTTCGCGGAACAAACCGCGTTTCTGCAGCTCCGGAATCAATCTATCTGTCACCTCTTCCAACCCCTGAGGCAAGAAGGGGAAAACGCAAGTGAACCCATCGCAAGCCTCTTCCCGTAGCCAAGTCTCCATATCATCCGCAATATCACTCGGCGACCCAAGAAATGCCAGCCCTGAATACCCTCCATACCGTTGCGCAAGTTGACGAATTGTCAGTCCCTCCTTCGCAGCCAACTTCTCAACAGCCTCCCTGCTCGTCTTGCTCGCATTTGTCTCAGGCAGATCTTTCGGCAACGGACCATCTGGATCAAGTCCACTAACATCGACACCGAGGGCAATAGACAAAGACGCAATAGAACTGTCATAATGCACCAG
The DNA here is from genome assembly GCA_019775275.1 of Penicillium sp. VS AB III KN. Taxonomy (NCBI): domain Eukaryota; kingdom Fungi; phylum Ascomycota; class Eurotiomycetes; order Eurotiales; family Aspergillaceae; genus Penicillium; species Penicillium sp. VS AB III KN. Next base: position 243,923 of record JACWGB010000004.1, read on the forward strand.
TCCATCCAACCCGAGTCTTTTCTCCTGCGCATCCTGCCTGCTATCTCCAACAATAATCATCGCCGCAGGTAGAATCTTCAACTCCTCCCTCTTCCGCCCAGCCCTCTCCACTCGGCCCTTGATATCCGCGAAAAGCGCCTTCGCACCCTCAATATCCTTCGGACTGCAAAAGACAACCTCGGCCGTCTCAGCAGCCAGTTGCCGTCCCGGCTCACTCTGTCCAGCCTGTACAATAACCGGCCATCCCTGCGGCGGTCTGGCAATATTCAACGGCCCTCGCACCTTGAACTCGTCACCGTCATGATCCAATCGACGAAGTTTGTTCGGGTCAAAGTATTCACCACTCTCAACATCTCTCGTAAACGCATCATCAGCGAAACTATCCCACAACCCCGTAACAACGTCGTAGAACTCCCGCGCACGCTTGTATCGATCACCATGAGCCATGTGCTCATCAAACCCGAAATTGTGGCTCGATTCGGGATTCCCGGTCGTCACGATATTCCACGCTGCTCGCCCGTTGCTTAGGTGGTCTAGACTCGCAAAACGTCGTGCGACATGGTATGGTAGGTCGTACGTTGTACTTGCTGTCGCGGCCAGACCGATCCTTGTTGTCACGGCGGAGAGAGCGGAGAGGAGAGTGAATGGCTCGAAGGAGGTTACAGTGTGACTGCGCTTCAGCGCTTCAATGGGCATGTTCAGTACGGCTAGGTGGTCGGCCATGAAGAAGGCGTCGAATTTGGCGGCTTCGAGTTTTTGTGCGAAGTGGGTTAGGTGTTTGAAGTTGAAGTTGGCGTCGGGATAGGAGCCTGGGTATCGCCAGGATCCGGTGTGTAGAGAAACTGGGCGCATGAATGCTGTTAGGTGCAGCTGGCGGGTTGGTTTTTGTTCTGACATCTTGATATCGGTGTATTTGGCGGGTCTCAATTCGAACAAATTTGTGGAGGCTGCTATCTGTGTATCCTTTGAATGTCCTTGGTGGCAGGAAGTGCCTTGATATTATACCCCGCTACATTCCGTTGACCTTGATGGTATTTCTAAGCCGATTTATAATCTTCAGCATTTGCGAGGATGGCGTGCTGGAGATGGCCGCTCGCGCGAGCACGCGGGGTTAGTCGCAAAATGCGGCTTTCCAATAACCTGGATTACATCAGCTTATCAATAACGCCATTTAATGGTCGACTTTGTATGACATTAAACGAATACTAGCACATACATATTCAGAATTCTTGGTGCTCGTTCTCAGTGGAGCCGAACACTACAAGATATACAAGTATTGGGTAGTTTGGCAGTCCCCAAGACACCATACTAGCGCAAAAACAAAACGGAATCACCGGCACCGACCGGATGATATTCTGATCAATGAAAATTGACTCTTACGATGCAATTAATTCTTTAATGCTTGCTGTTAGCAGATTCGATTTGGATATGGCCAAGCCAATCCCCTAACACGAGACCTTTTTCGAAGCCCCGTCTTCCCTTCAAGGGAACGCCGGTACGCACCACTGCATCTGCTTTTTCTGAAAGAGTAGTGAGTGCAATGAAGCCTGAGGTTGGCGGCAAATCCGGCGTATATCGAACTCGATTTTCTCGCCATGGAACGGACATGAATATCCAGGGCTCTGAGGAACACACCGCTGTACGCGGCGGCAGCCTTGAAATGTATCGGTTTCGTCATTCAAGTATATACCTCAGAGCCAAGATCGTGTTTGCGCCCTATATATTTTGCTATGGCCACTATGGCCCGCTCTGGCAATGGTCGAGCTACTTCTCACATGGCCAATCCCAACCTGTCAAGAGACGAGAACGAGTATCCGGCTTTGTGGTATCCAATAGACTTCGCTGAGTTCGGCGAAGATCCTGGCCTTGAGAAGCTGCTGATGCGCTCTGGTGTGGTCCGAGGTGCAAATTGTCACGCACTTCTTCTACAGAAGAGCGCAAGGACTCAGATCGGGAGGACCAAGAATCGGCAGCGGAATAGGCTTAGCGTCGAAATAGCCGGTCCGTGGTCCTCGGGTGGCTGAACCTAGTGTGGGTAGAATGTAGGGTAAACTTCCACGTGTTGAGCCTCAATCAACACCACGTGATTCTAATGGATGCAAACTACAGGATGGCAAAGGGCACTCCTGTGCTCTATCATGCAGCAAAAGTCGGAAGCAGCAAACTGTTGTTCCATTTTTTTTCAGTTACAATACCGACATCGAAGTTTCAGGCCCGTACCGCTGACGTCCACTCCCCGTTGCTATAGATGTCATACAGAGATTGCCCGCACACTCATTGAGCAGGGAGCAGAATTCCAATGCGCCACTTGAGCATAGAACAGTTCCCATGGCAAGATAACATGGATCTATCTGGGCGAGGCTTGAAGGGCATGTCCCTACAACTAGCTACTGTATGTAATCACTTGAAACTTGCCAAGATGCTGCTTAACAGGTCAATTGATATCTATGCAAGTACAGAGACCAACCAGACGTGTTTTCACAGGCTCAATTATAGTCCCTCCGCGCTGCTTCTTTACTTGACCCAACCACCGATTGTTGTTGTCAAGGCAAGGTACGGAGTGAAGAGAGACTACGGATCGCAAATCTGCTTGTCAAAGCAGGTGCAATGGTGCAAGCAGTGCCTGAGAAGACGGACTTAAAGAAGATACACTCCGGAGCTTCAAAACTTTTCTCATCTGCGTGAAGCTCTGATCATGGGATTTCAATTGATGGAGGGCCGTAGTCTCAGGACAAGGCATGGGCATTGACTCGCATGCCCTACCCACAGTTGCCCTAGTTGCGATGCCCTATAGGGGATGCCCTAGTGGCAAAGCCTTACCTCGTAGCTCAATAGCAGGGCACATGTTTGCCCTCAATAGAACAATCCCCTCAACAGAACAATACTAAGCAATGCCAAAGAGGGGCTTCAATTTGACTGGGCCAATAAGAGAGCACGCTAAGGACACGCCCTGGGGGTTCAGCTGCTGCAACCTGTTTATCTCGGCCAATGAGAGAGCTTGTACGGAGAGTCACGGCGTTTGTAGGGGAAGTTCCCGCACTTGTGACCTCAAATTTCCTAGATGGGAAATGTAGACGCTGTCCATGCGATTGGATCCCCCCACCACCCCCAGGACTATAAATACCCCCTCTAACCCCTCTTCTTCCGTCTCTTCTTCTTTCTCTTCTCATACGTCGACACCGATACTTACCCACACACACATACACACACACAGACGCACACGCACACAGACTCACACACACATACATGGAGAAGGGGTTGGTACACATTCGACTGGGCGGCTTCGCCGGCAGCCAGATTCACCGGTGACCAGGGAAAGCTTCGTGGAGGACGACATCAGGCGGGCGAGACCAGATTCACCGGTCAAGAAAGGGGAGCTTACACGACTGGAGGGCGATAACCAGCGGGATTCAGCAGCCAGATTCACCGGTGACCAAGGGGGAGATTTGCGGAGGACGACGCTGGCTCAAGACAGCACACGCCTAGGACGCTTTGTTGGGAATTAACTTTTGGCTCCTTTTTCATGCATAACCGCTGGAAGTTTTTGTGGGCTCGAGGGCTTTTCTTCACTGCTGGCACTCAATGATGGAAGATTCCATGCTCTCCTCTCTTCTGTTGGGGCAACACCTGATGGCTGAGTTGAGTGCCATCGGATACATACTCTGAGAGTGCCTTTTTCTTCATCTTCTTCATCTTCTTGTATTTTTTTGTTCTTCCTTTTGATGTTTTCTGTTGGTGTCTGTTCTGTTGATCTTTTCCTATTAGTCCGTCCTGTTGAAGACCGAATCATATAAAATGGCTTTTGAGAACCGCAAGATATTCTACTTTTACATCACCATAAATATCGTCCAACCTTGATCAAGTAGAGTGCCCAGGTAGCAATCACCAGTCTATGACTTGGCGTTCAAGATACGATCCGGCACTCAGGTCCGGTATGCATTCGAGTATGGAACTCTCGCGCCTTGAAGCCTTTTTATTGATATGGGACCACAGTTCCTGCGCTTGCTCGATCAAAATATCGATAACCTCACGAAAGCCATTGTTTGCGAATTGCGAACTTGGCCCAGCGACCGCAATATGCAAAAGCGTAGATTACCCCCGAGGTAGGTTGATCGGTAAACGAGGATCTGCACTATAGTCCAAAAGAGTCTGAGTTGCATCCGACCAGCCTAAATCAACTGTCCACATTAGTGGTGTTCTGCCCCGTGCATCTGGCCGATTGATAACATGACCGAGCGTAAGCCTGTCCAATGACTGAAGATAGACTTCTAGAGATATATTTTGATTTATTCCCAGCAGGACTTCATGGAGCTCAGAAAAAGCCCTACCATTCAAGTATGTGTTTCCGGTTTCCGTGAGGGTCATTCCAGATAATGATCCAATACGTTCGCAATGTTGGCCAAAATCAAGCCACGACCCCCCGGAAACTGCTGTGAACGCCAATGCCGAGTCCAGCATTGTTTCCATCGGGCTACTAGAGTGAGTCGGATTTTGAGAGCCAGCAGATTTGATTTGAAGAACCCTGAAACTTGCTTTCCAAGGTCATCGACCCAGTTGGTATGAGCTCCCAATGAGACTAATTTGGCGCACATTTGCATAGCGCTCGGTGTACCATGGCTCTTCCAGCAGTAGTAAGAAGCATACCAAAATCTGCATTAGTCACGGCTGCACTGCCTCTACATAGTTACCGGAGGTCTCACATAAAGCAGCCCAAGTCCGTATGGGTCAACGTCATAAACACTTGCTTGGCAGGTGTCCAAGAGCACTAATTGAGCAGGAACATTCCCTTCTTGAGCGGAAAGAAAAATGGGGGATTCATAAGGCCGTGTAAAAGATAACGTAGAGTTCCGATTGAATGCGAATAACCCTGTCTCGACACTGAATGATCAGCACTCACAAAACAGACCTCGGGACTTAGAAACCTACTATCTGGTAAACTGATCGTCGTAAGACTGTAGGGCCTTGAGCTTGAGTTTCAATCCTTGTCAGAAACTTTTGTTTGTCAATAGCAAATACCAACATACAGATACATTCAACATGAGATTCTTGTTGTCGATTTGCTTCCGTGTTTTCAAGAGACTGGCTGGTCGGGATCATCGCTGCAACATCCATGTTTTCGCTTTCGGTCGGGCTTCGGGGATGAATAGGGAATCCGACCATATTACTACGAGCAGGAATGCCTAAATGCGAGTTTCCAACATATCGGTGAGTCACTGGAAACGCCTTGGTATTGATACGTCAACGGCCTTCCACCGTCGATGGTGCACCACCTTTCTTCCGCTTCGACACCGAACATAAGTCCTTTCATATTCTGCGCCTAAGGCGGCTAACAAGACCAACTCGGCAATGCCACAGCAACGTGACTGCTTAGTCGTCAGTAACGACGTGGATGCCATCCCGACTTCGCCCAGCCTTAACGTACCACCCACCACCGGCAGGATTGTCGTCCTGAATGGCTTCCCGGGAACAGGCAAGCTCACTATTTTAAAAAGAGCCAAAGAGCTCCTGCCCGCCGACACAACCATCCTCCTGGACAACCACCTGCTTATTGACCCTGTCATGGCAGTCATACCAGGCCGAAGCGACGAACACCACGAGATACGCCGCAAGTTACGAGCGCCCATCTTTGAGAAATTAGGAGAACGCGCGCAAGAGGGCTGCGTCATCCTCATGACGGCATGCTTGGCAGAAGATAACCCGAGGGATACCGCCTTCCTCAAGGAACACCTCGACATGGTGCGCGGGACCGACGTACCCGTCATCTGGGTGAATGCTTACTGCGGCCAGACAGTCCTGGAGCAGCGCCTTGGGAGCCCCGAGCGCTGCCAAGGGATCAAGACGAAGCTTACGGACGTGCGCGTACTCCAGGACCTGATACGTGAGCACCGCCTCGTTGAGCCGAGCAACAGCGCCGACGGATCGGCGAAGCTGGTAATAGAAACATTGGATGAGCGCGATTGGTTTTCCACCCAGTGTGGTGTCAACATAAAGCCGTGTATACCAGCTAGCCAAAGCAACAAATTGTTTCTCGAGTCGCTCCAAACATATCGACGTCCATTGCATTTGGATTAAAAAGAAGGTTGAAGAGAAGAAGATATTTCTTCACCACATGCGAGCAGATGATCTGGTTGGGAGTGCATCGTTATTTCAGGATCTATTTTGTAAAGAAAAATATAGTGTAGATTAATGAATTAAAGTATTAACATGAATAATAAAAATATAAACTCCGCCATGCTGCATAACACATATTCGTAACCGTCTTCAACAGAGATGCACTCAGAAATGATCACTGCCAGCCACCCTCGAAGCCAATACCAGCTCCCTGGCTGCGACGGTAAGCACTGGAGTATTTCCTCGTAGCGGCGAAGTAGATGCGGTCCTTCTCATCCTGGCTGAGGCGGCGCTTCTTCTGCTCCTCTTCGTCGAGGACACGGCCGAAGCTCCAGTTGCGGTGGGCCTTGGGGCGGGTAGGATTGGCTGTTTTCAGTTGTTAGTATATGCCGGTTGCGGATATTCAGACGGGGAGAGAATCATACCAGGTGTGGCATCGACCACTGCGCATTCGCTCTGGATGGACTGGGCCCTTGAGGGTCCGGCAGAAGGGGACTTGATAGAGGTGGCGGCGGACTTGACGGAGTCGTCAGAGTCCTGGCGATGTTGCTTGAAGTGGAAGAGGCTCGGCATGGTGCAAGGTGTGTGTTTGATTATGTTGAGTGGATGTTTGGTAGTGTGTTGAGAATGGGTTGGTATTATGATTATGGGTGGTTTGGTAGTAACCAGAGTTTGAGAAGATGTTGTGTGAGTAGAATTGGAGGTGGAAGTGAAAGCTCTATATAGGTTTTAAAAATCCCTCAAGTGGGGTGATGTCACGATATCCGGCGTGATAAGAACGCGTTCTCATGATACATTCTCTTAGCGTAAGGGTGTAGAAGATTCTGGCCAAGCTCCCTTTCTTGGTTTTTTCTGGCGCGATCGGATCGTTAGCATCATTAGTGGAGACTATCAGACGGTTAGTCGGCAAGCCGGTTCCCGAGAACCACTACACAACTACAGAACCCGACCTCTACCGAACTTTTAAAAATCTTAGCTATTCTTGCACCGAATCATGCTACGAAAATTTTAAAATTAAACTTTTCCGACCTTTCTTATCTTAACCTTAAGACTTCATGAATCACCTTGATCGGGGAGCGGGTGAAAGGAAACTGGCCACTGCTGTCTGCACGGTGTGGTTTCTAGGGAGAATCGACCGCTAGACCCTGAACAATGGTGGGTCCTACTAGCCCGTCAAGATAAGGAGTCAGGTGCAAGTCAGAAAAAAATAGACGGACGGGCCCCACCAAGGGACGGAACACGGTCTAGAAACGGAAATTTTGCTAGGAGATCTTTGATTTGTTTTTCATGAGTCTAAGGGTCCCTAGCACCTGCATGAAAAACATCAAGGCCTGGGCATTCAGATCTTCAATGAATTCCTTGATTGCGTAAACTCCGTGGTCACATTCTGCAAATATCTCACACGTGGCTTAGGCAGGCCCCTAACTCGCTAGGGATACTCCTATGTATAGGCATTATCACGCCACGTCACGCCAAGATCGGCATCCCATCCCGTCAGTCTCGAAATCTCTGCAGACGAGCATGTGCCTCTGCGATAGAATCGACGTGGTGGAAGTCTTTCAATGATGATTGAGTCGTTTGTTCATCAGCCGATTACCCGAGTACCCACTTCTATATCGGTGGCGCTTCAGCCGCCCGAAAACCTTAACCTGCAGTTCGGAGTTTTCATTTTCCCAAAGGGTGCGAATCGGGCCGAACGGAGGTCCACAAGGACGTCGCGCTGCACCCAGCGGTTCAGTAATCTGGTATTCACTACTAAGGATATGATAATCCCGCCAAGGGCGATCGCAACTCGGGAACTATGGGAAGTGGATGTCGTAGATGTCGCACAAGGTAGGAGTATTTCAAATGGTAGTGATTGCCTCCGTCAGAATCCGGTCATAGGAATGCTTAGCCTCATATCAAGGCTTGGCTTATCGTATTCACTTGGAATTGTCATAGCTGCCGCGCAAGTCGCCGCGCATGTACGTCTTTGCCAACCGATTGTGCCTTGGACTTCAAACTCATCTCTGATTAAATTGTCTCCACCTCTGCCTCGTCATAACCCTATTCTATCCTTCACTGTACACGGATACGGCTGAAATTGAATTTATCGGTACGAGCTATGAGCATAATGGCTGGATACATTGGCGGTAGAACCTCGGATCGAAACTACTCGATAGCGAGATCTTTCAGACTTTGCTCCACTTGCTCTGGGGATAGTGCGGATATTCTACTTCTTAATGACATAACCTCTGCGGTCGCATTCCTTGGCGAAGTTAGAGTATGCATTAACTCTTGTCTCATCGGGAACATCAACGATCTGGACCCACATATCGCCAAGAAGTCTAGACATTCTCGGTTTCGCAGTAGCCTCGAAGTCAGCGTGTACAATGATAACGCGTATTACACTCGAGTCCGGCGGTTCCTGGGGGTTATCATGTTTCGCCTCTGCGGAAGTCCCGTAACCATCCAGGTAATCAATCCCTGAAAGAGCTCCAAGGGTCTTTGCCTCCGAGGCAAGTTTATGAAACGGACAATCACAGGTTAAGTCGCCTAGATCATTACCTGGCTCCAATTTAGATACACTATGTCGCGAAAGCTTTGGGCCAGAATGGCTTCACAAAATGTCTAATGTGCCAACACAGCTATATCCATATAGAAGGCCGCTAGTCTCACATGCGACAGCGCCTGCTTCGTGACACTGTCAGACTTATCGTAAGTGGGCATCTATCAAAGAGGCTTGTTTTGCTCCACTTGCACGATCACGAGACACTGTTGCAAACATCTCTGTCATCCTCTGTCCTGGTCAACAACGTGCTAAACCAGGCATTACGCCAAATAGCGAGGGGAACTCGGGTGGGAGACGAGGAAAACATGGAAGATGTGCCCATGATCGTCATCGTTCATTTGGCGGAATCAATGTCGGCTCCCGTGCTTATTATGCTCCGTTTCGGCCAAAACTCCTTTTTTGACGCTCCCTTGCTTAAAGGGCCAAGTTCTCGGACTGTTATCTACTTACTTGGCGCCGGTGGATATCCACAACTGCCAGCATTGGTGACATCCTTGAAGTGCTCGAAAGCCACTGGATTATTGAAATGTGCCGAGTTGATCCATATCGCACCCAAGTAAGATGCCAAGACGACGTCCTCTACTCGAGATACTAGGGTTGAAGGAGAACGCTTGTTTAAGTGGGGAACGTGTGACGGGGTTTGATCGGATCAAGGTACTTACCTGTATCTCATATGTATAAAGTACCGAGAATCAAGGATATTGCTGGGCCGTTATAGTATCCGATTGGTGGACTATCAGACCAGATTGAAATATGTCTTGTATGAAAACGAGACTTTCAAGGGCTGTCCATGTCATTCACGGTCGGAGTTCGGACATTAAGGATATTCTGTGACTGGTTTCCTCTCATTGATTTCTCGAGCATGTTCAAGTTCCACTTCTCACATAATCGGTATTCACCTCACGTAACTGAAAGAGGAGCAAAGTCAAGGAAGCACCTACTCAGGATCATCCAACTAGGTTACTTGCCGCATGTGATGTGGGGCTCAACCCGCATAGACCGGCCAATCACTTTGAGCATCAAAGGCTAGAAGTACTACATACCAAGCATCCAAAAAAGACGTTATGACGCGATCGATTTTACAACGGCTAGTGGAATTTGAGGAGGGAATACAATTGGTCTCCGCTACAAAACCGTCGGCGGTTATCCAGATCCCAGTAGCCGTTGTGCCCCAGGTGGACTCACAAGGTACAGTTCTTCTACGGATAGCGCCGAGAGGTGGAATATCTATAAAAGTCCACAGATTTCCCACGATCCTCTCCAAGTAACTACCTCGGGTAATCAAGATAATCTACCTGGCAAGTTCTTCATTGTTTTGTCAAACAGACAACCGCTAACTTGATGAAAGAATATTTGAAATCCATACTACTGAGCCCTTGAACAACCATGAAGTTCACCTATCTTCTTGTTGTAATTGGCCTTGCAGGCACTGCTCTTGCTGTTGCCGCACCTGCACCAGAATCCGGTTCGTGATCTCCACAAGAAATATATGTTCAGTACCTAATGAGGCCAACAGGCGATTATCTCATGGAGCGAGACCAAGAGACTCAGGCCAACGAGGCCGAGACCAACGAAGCTTTTGCTGCGGAGGATGAGAATTACGGTGGCCCTGGTCGGGGCGGTGGATGGGGAGGTGGCCGAGGAGGCGGATGGGGAGGTGGTCGCGGTGGCAGAGGGTGGTAAGGGAGAAACTATGAATGCTGTAGCACTCAGATTGCTAGGAATATGTGGTTTTCAGTAGTAGCTAGGTGCATGTTGATGAGGATAGCCAGAAGTTAAAACCAGTCCCTCGTTATTCAAGATCAGTACCGCCAAACTATAAGGACTGGGACAGTAAGCTATGGAATATTCAAGAAGAAATTGGATTTTTTACCTAAAATGCGATAGTGTCAAAAGTCGGACGGGGCTACTTAACTGATATCAATTGTTACCCCGTAACGAACAGCAAACGAGTGCATAGACTCCGAAGATGAGGCTTATCAGGATCTCACCCTATAAGATGCGATGCCCGGATGGATGATTGTTAGTCCTATCAAGCCGACGGCTTCATATTCACAGCTGGGAAGCCTGGCAGCCTCGCTATTACAATTTCCCTATACCGTTGCTAATGCAAACAACACCGCAACCCAGGAAGTATAAGCTAATTTCAAACACCAGTCATCAGACATAAAGACTTCACAGCAAAATAGATACATCTCGCTACCAACTTGTCGACTGTCTTTACGGGCCTAGTGCAGTCGCAGGCTGGCTTCTGACGCCCTGCGCTGTCTTTATTAGCTGGACACTAAAACACTGTTCTCGTCGCAAAGACCTCAGGATCAGGATACAAGTTCAGTCAATTTCATCGCCACACTACTTCTACCCTTAATTGCCGCACACCATGTCGGCTTCTAGATCATACGGCTACCTGTTTCAGTCGCCGAAATAAGGTGAAAGTACGGGGCAACGAAATGTCCAAGTTTATATTGAGCACCGCCGACTGTGGGGAGGGCATTCCTCAATCCACGGTATACCCTGGTAGTCAATAGAAATAGAACAAAGAGACCTAGATCAGGATCTATCCAATCAAGGAAAAGTGAAAGGTCATCAGCAAGAAGAGTTGCTCAGCACGGCCAATCAACGAAGCCGAATGTTGTCCGACAACTACCACGTGACTAGCTTCTAACCAATCAGAGCATGCCAATTGATAATCATGCCGTTCGATGTGACGCATGCAGTGAATATAAATTGAAACCTGTCTGCTATCCAGGATTTTTGATTTTTTCTTCATCCTTCAGTATTTCTGTTCTTCAGTACTCATCATTGCTGTGATCCTCAAGCACTCTCAACTTGTGTTGCCGATCAACTACCTTGGTACTTTTGAGCCGCAAGCTTATTTCCCTACATCTACGTCATCCACCACATCCAAACAACTTCAAAATGACCCACCCCAACACCACCTGCTGCAAGACCTCCCAGGGCGCTGACTGCGTCTGCGCCGCCCAGGCCAAGTGCTCCTGCGGCAAGGAGATCGCTCTCAACTGCTCCTGCAACCAGGCTTCTACCGAGAACGCCATCTCTGGTCCTCGCTGCTCATGCCGTAAGATTTCCCACCATGATGCTTCGAGTCTGCAGAGACTAACGCATTCTCCAGGTTCTCGTCCCGCTGGTCAGTGCACCTGCGAGCGCTCTGTCTCTGAAAACAAGGCGGTCGAAGGTGCAACATGCCCCTGCGGCAGCCGTCCTTCCGGTGAGTTTCATCCAGCTACTCTTTATGGCAAAGAGGAATACGCTTGATCGCGAAACATTTTCTAACGTGTTTTTACAGCCTCCTGCACTTGCGAAAAGGCCGAGGCTGTCGAGTCTGCTCTGGAGCAGGACTTCACCACCCGCGCATGAATGACGGCACTATTTGCTTCCTCTCAAGGAATCTTACATTTCTTATTCGAACTGCATTGCTATCTGGCTAGGTCAGGAAGGTTGGCGTCCAGCTGAAGGTTTTTGGGTTTTGCATTGTTCCCTAATTCAATATTGTGCATGGCTACTTACTATTACGACACATGAAATACCATTTTGCATCGATTTGAATTCTTTCCGTTTAAAATATCAAGTGTATGTTTATGCGGTCCGTAAAGTGCATCTTTGAAAGATCAGTAAATCGCAGTCAATACACAGGGTAAGACACCTTACCACGTGATATACGAATTGCACCGCCACACCGCAACAACATAGATCCGACGCCACAGCGGAAGCCGGGCGATCGACGGCGGAAGTGGTCCAAAGCCGGTGGTTGCGGTTGCCGGCATTATGGTGATCCTCACTCCTCCTGATTCTGGATTTCCTTCGGGGGCTTTAAACTCAGTCCATTACCTGTATGATGATTCTAGCTAATTCGAGCTTGCTTGGCTGTAGTCCCTCCGTTGCTGACTGCCACCAGAACTCTCCGAGACCGGTAACCCCCTGTTTCCAAGTTCCCACGAACATCCCCCAAATCCCCGCCGTGGACCCTGGGGGTCCAATGTACCATCGTCGCAACGATACAGCAGGGACATGGTTGTGTGACGGTATCTCTCCGATCGCGAACCCCTGAAAGGTGAACGTCCGCGACACATGCGAGCGTGTACCTCGAAACTTTACACCTCCCCCGAGATTACCGCCAGAGCCACACACACGCCACCATGTCGTCGATGCGAGGATTGGTGCAGTTCATTGCGGATTTGCGCAATGCTCGCGCCCGAGAATTGGAGGAGAAGCGAGTGAATAAGGAGCTGGCCAATATTCGACAGAAGTTCAAGTCTGGAAATCTCAACGGGTACCAGAAGAAGAAATATGTGTGCAAGCTCCTCTACGTTTACATCCAGGGATACGATGTCGACTTTGGTCACCTCGAGGCTGTCAATCTCATCACGTCGAATAAATACTCCGAAAAGCAGATTGGGTATCTGGCTGTTACCCTGTTCCTGCACGAAGAGCACGAGCTGCTTCACTTGGTCGTCAACAGTATTCGGAAAGACCTGCTGGATCATAATGAGTTGAACAACTGCTTGGCACTGCATGCGGTGGCCAACGTCGGCGGTCGAGAGCTTGGAGAGGCGCTGGCGAGCGAAGTTCACAGACTCCTGATCTCACCGTGAGTGAAGCACCCTTTGCTTTTGACCGGAACACAAACCCTGACCTATCTTAGAACCTCCAAAGCCTTTGTCAAGAAGAAGGCCGCTCTTACGCTGCTCCGACTGTACCGCAAGTACCCAGGCATTGTCCGGAATGAATGGGCGGAGCGAATCATCTCAATCATGGATGACCCCGACATGGGTGTCACACTCTCTGTCACCTCCCTTGTCATGGCGCTGGCTCAAGATCTTCCAGATGAATACAAGGGCAGCTACGTCAAGGCGGCACAGCGGTTGAAGCGGATCGTGATTGAAAATGACATCGCTCCGGACTATCTCTACTACCGCGTGCCGTGTCCATGGATACAGGTCAAGCTGCTGCGTCTATTGCAATATTACCCTCCATCTGAAGACAGCCATGTGCGCGAGATCATCCGTGAATCTCTTTCGCAAATTATGCAATCTGCCATGGAACAACCCAAGAACGTCCAGCAGAACAATGCTCAAAACGCGATCCTCTTCGAAGCCATCAATCTGCTTATCCACCTCGACTCCGAGCACCAACTCATGATGCAAATTTCTGCTCGCTTAGGCAAATACATCCAGTCTCGCGAGACCAATGTCCGATACCTTGGCCTGGATGCAATGACCCACTTCGCAGCCCGAGCGGAAACACTCGACCCGATCAAAAAGCACCAAAACATTATTTTGGGCTCTTTGCGAGACCGGGATATCAGTGTCCGTCGTAAGGGCTTGGATTTATTGTACAGTATGTGCGATACGTCCAACGCAGGGCCGATTGTGAACGAGCTGTTGCGCTACCTTCAGACCGCCGACTATGCCATTCGTGAGGAGATGGTCTTGAAGGTCGCCATATTGACAGAGAAATATGCCACGGACGCGCAGTGGTACATTGACATGACCTTGAAACTTCTGTCTCTCGCTGGTGATCACGTCAACGACGAAGTGTGGCAGCGAGTGATCCAGATCATGACCAACAACGAAGAGTTGCAGGCATATGCCGCCCACACGCTTCTCACTTATTTGAAGACTGATTGCCACGAGAGCTTGGTTAAGATTGGCTGCTACGTTCTAGGCGAGTTTGGCCACCTCATCGCCGACAATGCGGGTTCAAGCCCAATTGAACAGTTCCTAGCACTTCAGGCCAAGATGTTCACCGGTACCGACAATGCGCGCGCGATGATTCTGTCGTCCTTTGTCAAGTTCGTCAACCTATTTCCCGAGATCAAACCTCAGCTCTTGCAGATCTTCCGCCTGTACAGCCACTCCCCTGATTCTGAACTGCAACAGCGAGCGTTTGAATACCTGTCGCTTGCAACTCTCCCGACTGACGATCTGCTGCGGACCGTCTGTGATGAGATGCCTCCCTTTTCGGACCGGGCCTCTATCCTCTTGTCGCGGCTGCACCAGAAGACGGCAGGCACCAGTGAGAGGAAGACCTGGGTGGTTGGTGGCAAAGATGCCAATGCAGACAAGCAGGAAGTGCTCATGGCGCAGAACACTGGCCTCAAGCGCAGCTTCACTACAATCGTTAACGGCACCCGAGCGGGCCCGAACGGAACTTCTACAAGTGGCATCAATGCATCGGGCGACTTGGCTGGTCTAGATCTCACTGCACCAGCAGCACCCGCCCCGAACATGGCTAGTGCAGCCCACTTGACGCCGGAGTGGGACATTGGATACAACAGACTTTACTTCTCACGCGAAGGTGTTCTCTTCGAGGATGCACAGATCCAGGTCGGAGTGCGCTCTGAGTACCGTGGCCATATCGGTGTTGTGAAGCTATACATCAGTAACAAGTCGACGTACGGAATTGGTTCGTTGACTACTACCGTCGACAATCCCTCCTCCCCGAACCTGAAGATCGACACCAAGAATCTACCGGACCCCACCGTTGCCGCTGCTGGTCAAACCCAGCAGACTCTGTTCTGTGCAGCACATGGCGCCTTCTTCGAGGCACCTACTATCCGTATCTCCTACCTGGCCGGTGCACTCCAGGCATACACCCTTCAGCTTCCCGTCTTGATGCACCGATACATGGAGCCATCCTCTCTATCAGCCGAGGAGTTCTTCAAGCGTTGGCGCCAAATTGGCGGCGGGCCACTGGAAGCGCAGAGCACCTTCGGACTGAGCGGTAAGAACAAGACCATCAACGAGTCATTCACTCGCCAGATGGTGGAAGGATTCGGATGGAAAATCCTCGACGGCGTGGACCCTAACGCGAAGAACATTGTCGGTTGTGCAGTGTTCCAATTCGAGGGAGGCAAGACCGGCTGCTTGTTGCGACTGGAGCCCAACTACGAGAAATCGGTACGTGCATCCTCTTTCCGCGAGTCACTTGATACTAACAGCTTGTAGATGTACCGAGTTACCATTCGTGGTACTAAGGAAGACGTTCCGCAGGGATTGGCTCGACAGATGGAACAGAAGCTGTCGCAAGGAACAACTAATGTGGATTGATTGGGGTGATACGAGTAATAAAGGTGATTGCAGGGTGGAGCATGCATGTATATTCTTCCAGCTCCCAGCCGAACATGAGCGAGAGGTCCTGGGATCCCTCGGTTGTTCTTGTATATTCTTCGCCAACCAACAGAATTCTCCCACCTGGGTATTGTCAACCAGACTATTTCATCTAAGTCTCCCATAAGGACTATGCGTATGCAACAATTCATAACTCGTAACCATCCCAACCTAAACGACCCTAGCCTCCGCCTTAGGCGGCCGAGTCCCAAAGATATTCGTACCAACACGCACTTGATCACTCCCCAACGCAATAGCACCCTCAAAATCAGAGCTCATCCCCATACTAAGCTCCAATTCCGCATCAGGTCCACTCAACCCAAGCTCTGAAACAATTCGATCCCTCGTCTCGCGCAAACAGACAAAATCCTCATTCTCGGTCTCCGGCGTCGTGGCCTTCGACCGCGCAATTGCACCAATGGTCATAACACCCTGCAGCTTGAGCCGGGGACACTTCTCGCGAATGAATCGCGCCAAGCCCGGGGCTGCTGCGGGCTCAATCCCAGCCTTGTTTTCCTCCCCGGATGTGTTGACCTGCACGTAGATGCGTAGTCTGGTATCTGCATCCCCGGACTGGGTCTGTGCTTCTGTTTCCTCTGCGTCGGGGGTGCGTTCACGTCGTCCCTTGTCTAGCAATGAAGCTTTTTTCTCGGTGTCGACGCTTTCAACGGCCCACAGGCCACGCACGTCGCGGGCTAGCGTGACGCATTTGTTGGATTGCAGGCCACCAATAAAGTGCCATTTGATAGTTGGTGGAAGGAGGCGGGATTTTTCGAGCAGTTCTTGGAGGTAGTTTTCGCCGAAGTGCAATTGCGCCGTTGGTGGTTGGTGCAGCGCTAGCACGTCTGAGGCGGGCTTGAGCTTGGAAACGGCCACGAGGCGGACGGGTTTACTGGGGGTTTGGGAGGAGGCGACTGCGGTGGCGATGCGCGCTGTCACGGAGGAGAGGTTCGCGATTAGGACTGAGGTGCGCGCAGGGGTGGGGGCCATGTTGGGTGGTTGGTCTGAGGGTGTGGTGGTCATGGCAATGCTGGGGTGGAGGTCTGAGAGGCTGGCTGGTGTAATAGGGTAGTATGAAGTATTGAGTATACTTGAAGTATGTAGTAGAGAATGGCCGTCTTGACGCCCAGCAGATATAATCGGAAAAAAGAGAAAGTGGATGCAAATAGAGAGATTAGCCTGATAGGGGCCTGAGGCAGCAAGCGGCGGAGTCTTTCCGAGTCACGTGGAGCTGTCAGTGCCAAAAGGGCTCACCGCCTTTCAGGCGGGGTCGACGACAACTTCACCACGACCATAACCTTCCACTTCCGTTTGCATCTAAGGATGGACATGGTGAGATCATATTGGCCCATGGGTTCCATCCTACACCAGTGCTAACCCTGTTGATCACTCGCTATCAGTGATCACTTCCTCCGGCTCCTGGCGGCAACCCAAACCGCGCCAAGGCCAACCAAAGATCTGCATCGAAGAAAATAGCCCATTTGCGGGTCAGCGCGGATCCCCGTTCGTCCCATGTAGCTCTGGCCCTGACAGTTCGGCAGCCCTGTGTCGATCAGATTGTCGCCGTCGAGTTTCAAACCCGCTTAGTGCAGCTTTATTCTCCAACCTATTTTTAATCCTGCAGAGCCGCCCATTATGAGCTGCAGGCAGAAATTCTTTCAGGCGCTCTCGGCAGCCAAGACTAATGGATTAGTCCCGTTACTCATGTTACCAGTCAAAAGCCATTGCCAAGTACTCCGTACTTCCCAAGCAGTCCGTACTCCCCAGAGCGGCCCATTACGGGGCCTGAAGCTCCGAGAGCTACTGGTACCAAGTAAATGCGTCCAGGTCCCGGCGCCGATACAACACAGCCCGGCGTGAAGATGTAACCACGCCAAGCGCTTGCTGGACGGATGGGGCAATCCACCAGTCAGTAGGCCTTTGTAACTATCATCGGGCTCCTTTCCAGGACTTCATAGGATGAAACTCAGCCCGTCTTTGACGTCAGCCCCACCGAGATCTATTCGTGACGCGGTTGACCCATTCACTCATTATTACCGTAGGCTGACCTTCCCCGGGCATTGAACATACAAGTAGCCTGCAAGGCTGCATCCGCTTTCTCTCGCCTTTTCTTGCTTCTATTTCCCTCATATCCCCCTCTCAGCTGGCCTGAACAACCCTCAACTCCTTTCCCCTCGTCCCTGGCTGGACGATCTCCGTCCGGCGCATCCACCATACTCATCTTGAGCTCCGTCTCACGAGCTGATCGAGACTACTCACTACTTACCACTCATCATAATTGGCACCAGCCACGCATCCTTCATTCACGTCACCGGAAGACGTCAACCTCATCCTCGGAATTGATCAAATTCGCTCATCGCGCTATCACCGCCACTCCCACTAGCCCGACTAGACCGTGGGACCGCGTGGATCCCGGACCAAAACCTAAAACCACCCTGTCGATCAGCACAAGTCAAAATAGCATAGCAATAGCAGCAAACTCCAAAATGTGCCGACAATACTTCACCCTGTACGAATGGTGTCACTGTGAAGAAGACGCAGGAAACAGCGTCTGCTCGGGCCACCGACGGAATAGCTGTCCGGGAATCAGTATCGAGACGGTTCACATGCACTGCTTCTGCAATTCGCACGCGACGCACGGCTTCAAGACCGAGAAGCAGACAAAGAAGGATGTGGATAAGGTCCGGCGCCGGTCTCAGGATTCTATGGATGAGAAGGCTTCTCTTGGGAGGCGCTGGTTCCAGTGGTATCAGTGGAGGGTGCCGCGATTGCGGTAGATATCCATATTTCTGCTTCATTGTGAATTCTTTCAGCTTTGGTGTTTCAGTTTGGGCTTTTAGGAGGGGTTTGGGGGTTTGTGGAAGCTTCTTTCGGTGTTCAAAGGGGTTCCAATGGTCCTTCACGTGATACTGTTTTCATTTCGTGTCTTTTCTTGTCTTACGAAAGTGAAGGATTATAGGTAGATACCGATGGATAGAATCAATGTGGGTTTTACTTGACATGAAGTATGTGGCTGAAAGTTGAAGGGTTCTGGACTTCCAGAACTACATGCGCAAGGCACTTTGGGACCTTCCGAATGCCTGGAACGGTAAATCTATACCTCGGTAGAACTTGTAAGCACGGTGAAAGCCCTCTAGAGCTGGAGGAGAACTGACGTATCCAGGCTAGAACTAGCCCTACGAATAGATCTCGGATAAGAGAACTGTAATGAGACTACTCCGTAGAAATACTCCATAAAGGAAACTCAACTATCAGAACCACAGGGACCGCAAAAGGTAAAATATAGGGAGAAAAATATCAGAGTGAGACAAAGCAATAGTTCAAATTGTAGATCATATAAAAAGAATGTCTATTGTTTGGAATGGAGAGATCGACGAGCCCCTTGCCATATGAAGAGCGTCAACCACAGGGAGGAGCCAAACTACACTTTCACATCCCGCTCCTTCTCCTTTCCCCTTACCACTTAACAAAGCAATTTTGTTTTCAATCTGCTGATTCTTTCTGATGGTTCTTTCAGGTCTATGCTCTTCATGAATCATGGACCCTTTCAAACCTCCTCAGGATGATCCCCCTCCACCTCCCCCGGTCGATCACACCCAAAACAATCAGCCCACCATGGATCAGTCCTATAGTGATTTGACAGGCTCTTTGAATCGTCTTACTCTTGCAAACGCCGCCGCGACCCCTCTCCCATCTTCTCCTTCCCTCTTATCTCCTAAAGATGCCACACAGCGTACCATGCTCACCAATATGCCCGCACCTCGGCGCACCCCCAGCTCCGACTCACTACGTGACGAGCGTCGCAAGTCGACACCCTCCCTCAAGAAGCGCCTGTCGACGGCCTCTCTGCGCTCTGTATCTCTCAATACCGGTCCCTCCTCCCCTCGCGCAGACTCATCGCGTCGCTCTTCCGACTTGGCGGGGTCACCGACCGGCGTCGCGTCGCCCGCGATAATGCCACAGCGGCCCGGGTTCACACCGGAGCCCCAGCTCCCCACGGCAGCCTCGATCGCGGCAGAACATTTCCAGAGAGAGGTTGACTTGCACCAAGTTGTCAATCTTAAGTCCAAAACTGCCGTGATTGTTCACGATGCTTGCTACGGTCATCGCTTCTCGCGCCCGCGTGCTACAAAGAACCAACTTGCTCAGATAGTCGAAAGACCAGAGCGCATTCGCGCCTGTGTGCTGGGGATATCTGCGGCTTATGTTCGCCTTGGTCGCCGATATGCAGGCGAGCGGTATGCGCCACACCCCGATCTAGATGTGCACATGTTGCCTCCTCCGCCGTTCCAGATTCGCAAGACGTCGCGCACGCTCGCTCTCTCTGACAGTGCCGTGACAAATGTTCATGGGACTCAATGGATGACTGATCTGAAGAGTATGTGCGACGTTTCTGAGTCGCGTCTGGCTTTAGGAGGCAAGGAACTAGTCAAGCCACCTGGGCCCGAGGGCCAGGAATCCAATGGTCCTGCTCTGCATGAGGGAGATCTCTATCTATGCTCGGAGTCATTGAATTCCTTTGAGGGTGCCCTTGGTGGTGTTTGCGAAGGCATCGATACTGTCCTCGGACCGGGCCCGACAAAGCGCGTTTTTGTTTGCATCCGACCTCCGGGTCACCACTGCTCAGCGGACTGGCCGTCAGGGTTTTGTTGGATCAACAATGTCCATGTCGGCATTTCGTATGCGGCTTTGAACCATGGCGTGACGCATGCTGCTATTCTGGATTTCGATCTGCACCACGGAGACGGCTCCCAAGATATTACCTGGAATCACAACTACAAAGCAAATACTGCCCCGCGAAATGCTGCTCCTCACAAGAAGACAGCCATCGGCTACTACAGCCTGCATGACATCAACTCATACCCCTGCGAGGCCGGTGATCCGGATAAAGTGCGCAATGCGAGCGTTTGTCTCGACGGTGCCCATGGACAGTCTATTTGGAATGTTCACTTGAACACCTGGGAGACAGAAGACGAGTTCTGGACTCTTTACCGGACCAAATATCTCGTCTTACTTGACAAGGCACGCAACTTCCTTCGCCAGCACACCCAACGACTCTCCCAAAACCCCCATGGCCCTCAGCCTAAAGCGGTCATCTTCATTTCGGCAGGATTTGACGCGAGCGAGTGGGAAAGTACCGGCATGCAGCGACACAAGGTCAATGTGCCAACCGAGTTCTACGCGCGGTTTACTGCAGAGGTTGTTCGGATGTCCCAGGAAGAGGACCTCGGTGTTGACGGTCGGGTTATCAGCGTATTGGAAGGCGGATACAGTGATCGAGCGTTGATGAGCGGTGTCCTCAGTCACCTCTCTGGCCTGGGAAGCGAATCAGTCGATAACAGTCTGGCTTCCGCCATGACTAGTGGGATGAATATTTCTGAGCTGAAACCGAAGGATACCCTGCAACAGCCCTTGACCCATTCCGGGTACGATAAGGAGTGGTGGTCTTCGTCCATACTTGCCGAAATAGAGGCACTTGTATCTCCCCCACCCAAGCCGATCAAAGGTGAAAGACCTTCAACGCTGTTTAATGAGACAGATTCCTTCAAGGCCAAGAAGGTCAATCCCCACGACCGCAAGTCTTTCAGCTCCCCTGGAATGGGCACACGCCCAAGTATCCCACCACTGCCGGAAGTTGGCTGGGCTACTGCAACACATGAATTGTCCAAGATTCTTATTCCTGCACACCGGCAGACGAAGAGCTATCGACCTGAAGAATTGAACGCCGAGGCTTCTCGCCAACGCCGTGATCGTCAGGTAGCATTGGATGGCGGTATCAACCCTGTCATCATCCCTCCGCCACCCCAAGTGCCCAACACCGAGGAAAAGCGGCAGCTTCGCGTTCGGAAGGCCAAATCACCAACTCCCTACTCCCCCCGACCCGCCACTCCGCGACAGCAAGCGATGCGCAACAAGAACCGCAGAAGAACCATTGATGCAAATGGTCTTCCAGACCCATCCCAAGAATCGTCTCCATCCTTGGATGCTAGCCGCAGAAAGAGCGCAACCCATGCTGCGCCCATCAGTCTGGAGCTCGAACCAAACATCACTGAGGAAGGACCTGCTGCCCCTTCGAAATCTCCAGCAAAGCCCACCTCAAGAAAGACCAGCGGTGGTTCTAGACCAAGCACACCGCGACGCACAGCTAGTCCCCGGAAGGCGCCTCCTGTGCCAAAGGTCCCCACGGCCTTCCTACCTTCGAAGCTTTCCGATGAAATGACCACCTCGAAGGACGATAACATGGACAGCCTCACATCGGGTCTTGAACGAGTCAAATTGTCCATGCCGAATCCACTTAAGAATATGCCGGATCCTCCAAGACGCAACAAACCCGCACATTCACCTCCCAACTTAGCTTCACCCGCATTCCCCCCGACTCAAGCCCAGAAACCACAGGGTCCACTACAAGACCTACCAGTCTTCACATCTACCGGTCCCATCCCCTTCGCCACACCGGAGAACCAAACTCCCAACCAGGGAGAAAACCGTCCTCCCCAAACCTCCGCCCCTGAAACTCCCGAAAACCCGGGCTCTCAGGATTCCCGCCCTTACTACCCGCTTTAACGTGTCTGCAATCTGTCTGTCTTTGATTCTGGATCTTGGGTCATGGTTTAGACTCGATTGGTTCCGTGTTTGTCTCATATACCCCTTCTGTATGGAGTTTGTTGATTTCGGAATGGTGTTGGTGGGTTTGTGGACTTACATTCGTGTCATCTTACCTGATGTTTTCTGGATACTGTTTTGAGAAATGTATGATTCCATGTGCTAGTCTCAACATTCGCCTTCAGGAATAGATGGGCGTCCTCGTCTGTCTGTCTCCTAGAGGCAATCCTCTTTTTCTCTTCCCAACTCTAATAGTCCTTCTGTCAACCTTGATGGTATCATGGAAGTTGTCATTCTCTAGCTATGAGTCCTTGGTAGTAGGTTGGTGATCATATGACACTCTGAGTCGTCCCCGAGGGTGACATGCTGCCTTCGTAATAGTGCAAGTAACAATTTTAACTTCGTGCTCCTTCGCGCTCCGAATCGTTCCTCCTGCACCAGTAACAACCTTAGCTCCGTGCTCCGTATCCATCCTCGGTCATTCGCTGATCAATAGCTTGCATAATAATCTCGTCCATCCTCTCTTCGAGGTTGATCGCCGTGTCCCATGCCTTTGGTATAGCCTGAAAATGCTCGATGACCAGCTTGCGGACTGTTGGTTTCAAAACCGAGATTCGGTGGCTTCTGTGCGTAAGACGGAAACTTTCATATTGATTGTTCCCTAAAGACACTCAGACCGAACGTGAGTCCTGAACATTTTCTATCGCAGTATGGAAGGAGGGAACGGATCGCGGGCGTGACGCCAAGCTCCCACGGCTCCTAGATCGTCCGTTTCGACGAAGGAGAAGAGGGTATTTCTCTGTTAAGTATATGTCTAAGACGACTCTCGGCACCTACATGTAGGCTTTTTGGCTGAAGGGGAATTCCAACATTCTCTTGGGGAGGTATGGCGGGGGCGTAGGGCAGAGGCTCGCATACAATGAGGGCCGGCGCTAGATGCGCTGGATCGCCTAGTGATGGGACTGGCACTGGGACTGGCACTAGGCGTAGCGGGGATGATGTTCATAGCATGTCGATGAGACTGCTCTTGGAGTAGATATCGGTGTTCTCTGCAACCGTAATCAGTATCCTATGTAGCAATATGAAATAGGGGTATATACTGCTGGAGTTCAGCCAACTCGTTCGTATTCTTAAGTTCGCTCTTCTTCTCTCGGATTTTCGTAGATCAAAGCGCTACTTAAAAGCCTAAAGAACTAGAGTATAGTAGGCGATAGAGACAAAAGGGGTATTATTATTCTTCTATATTAAATGTTTTATTATAATACTTTCTACCTACCTAGAGTATATAGGGATTAGAGGGAAGAATTAATATCTTGCTTTCTACTTCTCTATCTATTATATACTAGTCCGTTTAGTGCGTAAGACTTGAAAATGATTGTAATACTTTAATAGCATTATCTATGGCACTATATGCCTATTCTGATCGTTTGTAGTCGAGGGTACTCTAACCGTAATTAGTATCTATATAGTAGTAAAAAGAGATAGAGCCTAGAATTATTGTGTAATCGAAGAAAGAGGGCTATATACTATTTGGTTCTTTCAAAGGTCTATTTATTGCGAAGTTCGAAAAGGCTAATCTCCTCCTCAAATAGCTTCTCAAACTAGGAGATCTTTTTTTTCTCCCAGATGAGAGAAGACGAAGTAGAAGGTAGTAGCGGCGAGGATAGGCCGACTGGCCGTTCCATCGCCGAATTTCTTGTGAATCCACTGCAATTCCTTGCGATTTGGCGCACGGAATCTGCGACTCTCTGCGTCCCACAGTGTGAGTAAGGCTGTGTTAAGATGACAGAGGTCCAGGCAGATGTAACGGGCACTTTTTAGTATGGTTTTATTACTTAGGTAAGGGAAATGTTATGGAATAGGGCTACTATGCCCCATCCCCAACCTACAGGACAGAAGCAGATGATTCGTAGTAAGTTAAGGCCCGACGGGAATACATTTCGGCTAAGAGTACGACGGACTAAGGTCTAGTACGTAAGAGCGGTAGGACCGCGTGTTTTAAGGCCAGAGGCCCACAAAAGAGAGTATAGCGAACGACGAAAACAGACAAAACAGAACAAAGGAGCAAAAGGGAAAGAGAAAGAGATATGCCCTAGCAGTTACAGATTTTGGAGTAGAACTCCGTGGCCTGAAAAGACCAGCAAAGTCCTTTGGGGCCAGTGATCGTAAATACGCAATCGCCTCCGTACGGCAGGTCGGACAACCGGAACCGTCTTTGGGCCTTTGGCAGAGAACTAGGTGTTCTAGGGTCTTGGTTCGATCGTAGGAGCATGTGAGTTTGACATCTTCATGGGACGATTTTGCAATACTGAGGCTCCTGTACATTAGGCACAAATTTGGAAACATGTCTAACTCGTGGTTTTCAAACCGAGACTGGTATCGTTTAAACATTATAACGTAGAAATGATCCCGGACACAGTGTCAAACACTCATTTTCATCTTAATAGTTTTGTGCGGTTTGTACCCAATGACCTCGAATTCGTCCTCCTTCCAGCCGTCGATGACAGCGCTGCCCCGGTCCTCACGCTTGATGCGCAGCTCGGGGAACTCAGTAGGCTCGCGAGTCAACTGCTCATTTAGTGCATCGACATGGTCGAGGTAAACATGAGCATCACCCATCGTGTGGATGAGAGTACCGGGGTGCAGATCAGCAGCATGGGCAAGGATGTGGGTGAGAAGAGCATAGGAGGCGATGTTGAACGGAACGCCAAGACCCATGTCACAAGAGCGCTGGTAGAGAAGACAAGACAGGGTACCCTTCTCGGTCGGGCGTCCAGTCTTCTCATCGAGTTTCATACCCGGCGGGAACGAGACGTAGAATTGGGCGAACATGTGGCAGGGCGGGAGAGCCATCTTGGTCAGATCCGCAGGGTTCCAGGCACTCATAATAATGCGTCGATCAAACGGCGAGTTCATAATTTTGTTCACGACATCCTTGAGCTGGTCGACACCCTGGCCAGTGTAGTCTGCCTTGGCATCAACGTACTCTGCTCCGAAGTGTCGCCACTGGAACCCGTACACAGGGCCCAGATCGCCTTCCTCCCGGTGGCCAAGTCCAACCTTATCGAGGAACTCGCGGCTTCCGTTTCCATCCCAGATCTTAATGCCGGCCTCGGAGAGGGACAAGGATGATGTGCAGCCGGAGATAAACCACAGGAGTTCGGCGAGGACGGCGCGCAAAAAGACTCGCTTGGTTGTGAGGAGGGGCAGCACGGGGATCGGGTCGTCGCCATCGGGGTTGGGCTTTGACAGGGAGAATCGCAGTTGCGGTGGGGCAAAAATTGACTGCGTTCCGGTGCCTGTTCTGTCTGGCCTATGCTCGCCTTGAGACAAGATCGTGCGGATCAGATTGAGGTATTGGTGCTCCTCGTGGGATGGATCGTGGGGAGGCTGCGCTGCCGGGGCAGGGGTGACAACTTGTTCTTGTGTCATGGTTAAGAATCAGCGAACGACCAGCTTGTCAATAACGATGATAATAAAAGAGAAATCAATGTCCCCCTCAGGCTGAGACTGAGTGGTTCAATCTCGTCTCTGTGATCTGTGAAGGACCAAAGCCAGTGCGCGTCGACGCGACACGTACTCACGTGATCTTATCTTATCGCTAATCTACACTGGCGTTCGTTTGGTTTGAAACACCCTCTTTGACCGCATTTTATACCGCCCATTATGTCGCTTATAGATG
This sequence comes from Penicillium sp. VS AB III KN, assembly GCA_019775275.1. Lineage (NCBI taxonomy): Eukaryota > Fungi > Ascomycota > Eurotiomycetes > Eurotiales > Aspergillaceae > Penicillium > Penicillium sp. VS AB III KN. Next base: position 270,000 of record JACWGB010000004.1, read on the forward strand.
CGGTCTAGCATGCTAAGTATGTAACATGGCTTTTTCGCTGGCAGAAAATACGGCATAAATTTATGTAATCCATAGCGGGTGTTTCAAACTAAACGAACACCACTGCAAATGCGCGCTTGTTTTCAGTTTGAGTTATGTACATCGCTTATTATTTTCTCTATTTCTTACTTCGTTTCTCTGGCAGATCCATCATCCATTCACATCACAACTATATACCGCGTTGTCCTAGCGTCATAGCTTTTGATGCCAGCCTCGATTTGAAAGCCACGAGTTAGACATGTCTCCAAATTTGTGCCTAATGTACAAGAGCCTCAGGATTGCAGAATCAAATATCATAAGTCGTAAATGCTCGTATATATCAAGACAGATCCTCTCAGATGCTGTAACAAAATCTCAAAATGCATCATGAATTCTCCAAAACCACCCCAGCACCTCGTAACAAAACAATCGTATCCCCCGACTTAGCCTTCGTCCCAATAGAATCCGAAAACTCCAAGAAATCCCCAGTCTCCACATGGAAAATGCGTAACCGCGCCTCCTCCCCTCCAACACGATTATTCAAATTCTCAACATGCAACCTCCGCGCCGCATCATCCAACACTCTACCAACCTTCCACCTCGAATCAAAATAAAAGTCCCCCGCCGGCGGTTCCAAAGCCTGGGTATCCGCCGTACCAACTGTATGCAAATACAACCTCTTATCAGCCGGCACACCAGCATCCCCCTTCGCCGAGCGCTTCATAGCATTAACACTAGCTGCACGCGCCGCAGGGCTATTCGGCTTAACCTTCGGCTTGGGAATCAGATTCGCCCCAGCTGCCTGTTTATCCTTGCCCCAGCTGCGCACGCGCGCAAACATCGACTTGATCGTATCATTCGCCGCGCTCTGTCGTGCCGCGGTAAGCTTAACGCAGTCGTGCTCCTCGCGCAGGCGGTGTTTGAGACAGTATTGGCGGTTACAGTTGGGGCAGCGCACGCCGGGGTCTTTGAGGGTATTGATGAGCGTCTTGCAAGAGACGTGGTAGCACTGGTCTGAATTGTAGATGTTGGGTTTCTCGAGCGCGACTCGGTTTTCCTGGTTGCCGGCGCGACGGCGGGCCCAGGCGCCGGGATTGGGGCATTTGTGGGCGGTTTCGCTGCGGTGGTCGAGGCAGTAGGTACTGTGGCAGGATTCACAGCGGAAGGGGAGAAAGTCTAGTTGGCCGCAGTATTCGAATTGGCAGTGTCGGCCGATTGCTTCTAGGTCTGTGTCGGCCATTTGCGTGAAGGATTCGTCGGGGTTGGAGGTGGTGCCTCCTTTGGATATGCTGATGGGGGACATTCTGAGGGGTTGGAATGCAAATGGGAAACGCTAATGCAAATGCGAATGCGAGTCGGGGCAGATCAGATATAAGAGAGGGATGTCTGGCATCGAGTAGAAGGTGCTGGCAAAGTTGACTAATGTGGAGGTCGGCGCGGCTTAGTAAGGTAATTGCGGAGATTGCGGAGATTGGCCCACCAGTAACCACACTGACCCTGCTTCCTATGTATGTCTTTTTCAGGTACCGTCATGTCGCATATGCTGAAAAAAGTTGTCGCTAATTTACTGTTAGTGTTGACTTCGCTCTAACAGTCTCTCGCCGCAGCTTCACTGAGTGTCCCGTAAGAGATGATTATCCGAAACCTCCATCGGAAGATGCTTCTTTTGTCTTTGATATTCTTCCCTTGATGACTTCTCGTCACGGTCTGATTTTCTTAGCTCTTACATGATCTAACGAGTCTCGGTTATTTAAAGAGTAAATTTCTAAAATGTGCTCAACCTTCTAGATCCACCTCTACATCTTGCAATAGAAGCCAAGAGATTCGTTGTCTATTCCTTATGCTCTTAAACAAAAAGTCATCGGGCTGAAGCCCAGTTTCAATATTCTTCATTTTTTTTTCCACTAGTTGTATTTTGCAAATATGTACCGGAGATTCATTGAAGCCAATGTTGGCGTCCATGCCAGAGGCATACTTGACATGTCGACCTCAGGACAATGATAACCGCAATTTCCGCTTAGGAAACTTCTCTGCACAGTACGTCTTGTCCGGCCTAGAGGAGAATGAAGATAAGAATTAGAGGAAGAAAAGTGACTGGTTGGGTGTGGTGATCATAACTCACAATGGGAAGAACACAGCATCGGGCCTCTTTCCCAGATTTGGCGCAGACGCCAGTGTGGTTATTGGCTGCCGCGTGGGCCAATCTCCGATGAGGGCTGGCAAATCGCGGGGGCGGTGAGAAACTGCCCATCATGGGGCTCACCGCTTCCGACATCGAGGCATCAAAGCGGCCTGTCTATGCGTTATGCTCGACCCAAGGGCCATGGAGACATGACACCGACGCCCCAGCCTTAGAAATCGGGTATCTGTATTTTCTGCCGCATAAATCGATCCTGATTCCTTATGCTCTTGAACAAAACGTCATCGGAGATTTTTGATTCTGGTTTGCATAGTAAAAATGCAAGTTTTAACCCCATTAAATCTCTTTGTTGGCGGACAAGGCTAAGACAAAATAGAGAGGTCTGTCTAAAGCGATAAAAAGAATCTAAATATATCAGAGACAGAGACGAGGCGAAGAGGAGTGCAGATAAGAAGGGGCGGAGTAGGAGACAGCGGCGGACGAGGGCGGGAAGAAATAGCGGAGATCTAGACAGACAAGACATAGGACAGAGCGAGCATAAAGATAAGACTAGGAGACAAGAAAAGAGGAAAAATCAAAGAAGAAAACAAACTACAATATTTATAGCAGCGAAAGTGCCCGTCCACGGGTGTCTCGAAAAGCAGCCGCTCCAAATCTTGCCCGCTGCTGAGCCTGAACGAGGTTCCACCGGGTAGCGTCTGCGAGCCTCAACAAGATTGTTGGGCCTTTAACGACGTCTGTCCTATATTAACTTGACTGCCCGTCTTACCTGTTTACTATATCACTGATCAGCTCGCGCGTATAGCCTAGGCTACTTGACTACGATATGGTTTCCAATGCTATTCTCTCCGGATATGTTTTGGACTAATCTTGCCTATATGGTTTAAAAATACGTTCAAAAACTTAGAGTAGGTAGAGCATAATCTAGCAAGTAACATAGTATCTCGTAGCAAAAATGATATAAGCAGATCTATTCATATGCCGGTGGATCTGCAGTTTGAAGACCATCTTGCACAACGCCCGGTCGTTCGTCAATAAGTTCAAAGGGGTTTTGAGTTGAGCCGTTCTCGAGCCCTAGTATCGAAGCTAGGCGTAATCTGTAAATATAGCCTTCACAACCTTGATCCTCAAGTTTCTCAAAATCAAAAAGTGGAAACTTAGCAGCATTGAACAGCTCTTCTTCCTCCTTGCTCAGTTTAAATCCCCGCGCTTGCTCGCAACAGCCACATTCAACTGTGCAATGTCCAATAGCATGTACTCTGTCTGGCCTTACTGGTCGTTTAAGGCAGCATTCACAGTCACGGCCACAGCATCCACCTCTCCCAGCGCAGTCTTGGCGAAGGACACGGTGTAGATACCATTTCGGATTTGACCGCCAGAAGTTGAATCCTCTCGAAAGGGTATCCGCGGGAAAATTTGCCCTACATTCCCACCATAGTCTCTCACAATTCCAATAGTGGCGGCGTAGAGATTCTAATTCCTTCTTTGGGTCGGCGGCATCATCACATAATAGTGGCTGCTTCTGATGCAAATAAAGAGGGAATGTATGAAACGAAGAGACAGAAGAAGAATGTTAATAGCTACGGAATAAGATGACAGAGTCTTAGAACCCGCTCTCAGAAGGGGATCCGAAACCGAGAGTGTACAAGGCTGCGGGAAGGATGGTGTCTCTATAAGGCAAGGTACAAATCACATTTTGGTAACCGTTATTCGGACCACCCTCTTGGCTACATATGACGTTTCGATCATCAAAGCCAACAACGCTCGAACGCATACGCTTATCTATAGCAAAAAAGCGAGTATCCTCGCCTATTCAGAACCGACAATGGCGTTTCAATCCAGTCGAAGTGCAGCGCTAATCAGCCAGCACGTCCATGCCAACACCGCGCAACGCGCCCACGGCCCATTCGGGGTATTTTGATTTATCGCCTTGATACATATTGGAGAAGAATTGGCGGATGAAGGCCGGGTACCGATCCTCCATAATGGCCTGTCGTGCATTTCCCACCAAGGTCAAGAGGTAGTGAACATTATGAATTGTGAGGCTAGAAGTTTGTTAGTAACGAGCCGATAGATATCAAGCATGGGAATCTTACAGATGAGCACCGACGGTCTCCTTGGCCGTGATATGGTATATAAACGCCTTGGTAACGCCGAGGCCGCCCTTTTCTTTAGAACGGCAGCAAGCACAGGTGCAACCCTCCTCGATAGGGCTGAAGTCATTTGCAAATTGCCGGTTGCGCAGTTTCAGGGTGCCAGTGGAGACAATGGCATCGCCAAAACGCTGATCGCAAATCAGTATGAGCTATTGTAAGTGGATATGGTCCAAACTCACCGCTGTTCGCGTTGGCCAAACACAGTCGAACATATCAGCCCCGAGTGCTATTGCTACAATGATATCTTCGGGGTATCCCTTGACCGGAATTAGTACATATCAACTGGAGCTCAGGGAAAACATACCACACCCATCACATATCTGGGTTTATCCTCTGGCAGAAGACTAGTGCATGTATCCACCCTTCGAACTGTCAGCGACGCAATTATTAGGAACATGTACCACATACACCTTGCAAAACTCCTCCTTAGCCTCGCCACCGGATAACCCACCAATGGCGATTCCAGGAGTATCTCGAGCGACCATTTCCTCGCAGCACTGTTTCCTCAGTTCCAAATCCAGACCACCTTGGATAATGCAAAACAGGTTCTGTCTCTCGGGATATTTATGAGCATCAATGCAACGATCTAGCCATCGCACAGACCGCTCCATAGCTTCCTTGATGCGGGCATGATCTGGGGACGTAGTCGCAATCACATCATCCAATTGCATAATAATATCCGACCCGATAGAATTTTGAAGAGAAATTGAGTGTTCCGGGGTAAGTAGCCTGTCATGTAGTGATTAGACACGTTCGGGCGAAGTGCGGGGCTCCATACATGGGTGAGCCATCGTGCGGACTGAGGAACCGCACGCCTTCTTCGGTAACCTTGGCCAGCTTGAGAAGAGAAACCATTTGGAAGCTGTATAAAAATGACTTGGTCAGCTTGATGATCGACATTGTGCAGCGTGCAGATCTCACCCTCCACTGTCGGTCAACAGATTCCGATCCCAGCCTTGCAACTTATGCGCTCCGCCCACTACGTCCAGCACTTCTTGTCCCGGTTTCAATCCCAAGTGATACGTATTGTTCAGGCAGAGCATGCAGCCTGTATCGCGCAGTTGGTCATATGTCAGGCCTTTGAGGGCAGCTTGCGTCGCAACGGGCATGAAGATCGGTAGAGAGGCGTCGCCATGAGGGAGCTTTAGGGTACTTGCGCGAGCTTTGGTGGTCTGAAAACAGCAGAGTTATCGAATCAGCATGGGAATAGCCTATTTGAAAACTGGAGGGGTAGAAAAGGCCTACCGAACATTTCGCGTGACGGTCAAAGGTCAATGCGGAGGGCATGGCCTTTCGGATGGGCTCTGCGGCAGTCGACATGGTCACAATCGAGGACAGCGCATGTATTTTTCTAGGATGAAGTCTGGCCAGCGAGTGGGGGCATTTCATGGAGAAAGCTTGAGTTGTCGCGCGTGGCAGCATTTGCGATGCGATCAGGCACAATCAACCGATAAGGACGTTTGTCTGGTTTGCACTGCTCTATGCTCTTGCTTCGATATTATTTTTTGAAAATTGTTCGAAGATGCTCAACGGGTAAATGCTTAAGCCCTAAGGTGCCTTTGTAGTAAATATCTCCCCCTTCATCGTGTTTGTTGAGGCGCATATAATCAAACCGTCCGCTACCATTACGGAATTTCCAGAAACTCGTTTCATTCAGATAGAGCACCACAAACTCAAGAACGGAGTTTCGAGTATTTTCAAGCGAAATATTACTCATTTCATATATAACAAAATTTACGTCTATATAGGTAGGTAATAAGTTGTTTCCAACGTTGGCTAGGCATGGCATGTTCCGCTGCGAGGCCTCGCCGTGATCTTCAGTAGATAGCCCGAGAGCTTTCCTCTCTGTCGCCTGCTGTATTCCTCGAGTACATTAATCATACCTAGTTCAAACTCAGGGACATGCATTACGCGGTCTGAAATGTCCAGAGCCAAACCTAACATAAAATAAAGGTTTCGGAGCATTGGAGGACCGGTTATATCAATAGGGCTTGATAAACTATTTTACAATCCAATACCCAAATCCAAAGCACTTATGGAGCTTAATCTTGCTACGCCACCCTTTATCTGAGAAACATCCGAACCAAACAAGGCCGCAAAGTCGGTGAACCTAGATCGGAGAACAGCCGAGCTCTAGGGCTGGCCAGTGCGGGCCAAAATGCGGGGACTCCATTCCCCGGCATAGCTCGATGCCAAGACACCAGTCTTTAGAAAACAAAAGGGGTCGCCCAAATCCTGGCCATTCTGTGTGATTACAGACCATTTCACCTGCACCATGGCTGAAAAGCTCCCACAAGACATAGAACAAGCTGTAAGAACCACTTCCTCCCGCTGTGTGAGTACATGCTAACCAAGTTCGAAAAGTACCCCGATGCCGAGACCGATGTGCTAGAGCCGGGCCTTGGGGAAAGGGAGAGGGCTCTGATTTGGAAACAGGACCTGAGGATCGTGCCACTTTGTGCTGGCATTTATCTCCTCTGTTATTTAGACCGGTCGAATATTGGTACGTTCTATGAATGACAAGAGGGAAAGAGCTAACCGGAGATAGGAAACGCCAAGATTCTCAACAAGAATACGCATAATGATCTGCTTTCAGAGACGAATATGACTTCATATCAGTATACGTGAGTACCATCCTCCACTTCTCGGCGAAGTTGACAATATCAGGATCGCGCTCATGGTATTCCTAATCGCTTATGCGCTGTTCGAAGTACCATCAAATTATTTCTTAAAGAAACTTAGACCAAGCGTGAGAAAAATACATTTCCAATTGAACTTAATCATACTCACACTCCCCAGCGCTGGATCGCATTCCTCATGCTCGCGTGGGGCGCTACAACAATGGGTTTAGGTGGCGTGCACAATTACGCCCAAGTAACCGGACTTCGTTTCCTTCTAGGAGTCATGGAAGCAGGCCTATTCCCGGGCTTTGTCTACTATCTAACATTTTGGTACCGCAATTCCGAGCGCTCGATGCGCGTCGCGCTGATCCTGGCCTCTTCGACATTAGCAGGCGCGTTTGGGGGAGCCATTGCCTTTGGCGTTGGACATATGAATGGGGCTCAGGGGCTTTCTGCGTGGAGGTGGCTTTTTATTATCGAGGGTGCGCCATCTTGTGCATCTGCGGTTTTGGTTTGGTTTTTTCTGCCGGATTATCCAGAGTCGGCGCACTGGTTGGATGCTGAGGAGAAGGAGCTTGCAGCGGAGCGGTTGAGGCTTGAGGGGTCGCATGGCTCTGCGAATGCGATGTCTTGGGGTGATGCGAAGGCTGTTTTGACTGATTGGAGGTTGTATGCTCACTATGCTGTAGGTTTGGTCTCTGGTAAATTGGGGATTTTTCAGGAACTTACTGTTAATAGGTGTATTTTGGTATCTCGACGCCGTTTTCGAGTCTTTCCTTGTTTACTCCGGCCATTACTTCTGGTCTGGGGTATTCTAATCTCCGCGCCCAGTTGATGACTGTGCCTCCGTATGCAGTCGCCTACGTTGTTACAGTTGTCGGGGCCTGGTCTGCGGATTATTTCAATAGGTGTGTATTGGCCATACTTCTTTTAATTCGGCTAGGCTAATATTTCCATCAGTCGCGGACTCCACTCCGCTATTTTTTCCTTCATCGGCGCCATGGGATTCCTAGCGTCTGCAGTTCTCCCAGCTGAAGCCTACCTGGTAAGTAGCCAGGCATGGATCTATTGGTCTGATTTCATCGACTAACCCATCATAGTCCCGCTACGGCTGCCTCATCGTCGCCGCCAGCGGTGCATTTGCCTGCATTCCTCCACTCCTCGGCTGGCTGTCCTCCAACCTACGATCCACAGCCGGTGCAGGACTAGCCATCGCACTAAACGTGTCATTCGGCGCACCGGGTCAGATTGTCGGAGTATGGATCTACAAAAGCGATGAAGCGAAGAAGGGCTATCCAACAGGGCATTGGACTAATGCAGCACTACTCCTCTTTGTGGCAGCGGGATGCGTACTTTTGCGATTGTATTACGGCTGGAGAAATAGTCGAGGAAATGTAGATGTGAGCGGCAAGAAGTTTGCATATTAGACAGCTCAGTTGAGTGGGACAGCGCTGTATGCGGTTGTGATATGGTGGGCGAGACTAGGGTCCTTGCGGGACGTGGTTATACAGATTAAAGATAATTGTATCCATAGTCATTCAGATCATGATGAGTCTGGAGGAATCTGGATAAGTGATTGTGGTAAGCCGTACCAAGTAGGGAGAAATGTAAGGCTTCAAATGCTTCTGCCCCATCCCATCATGTCTAGACCATCGCCGATCCAGACCTATGTCCAGACTCAATAACTTACAGATGCGTTGTAATTCGAGGCTTGCCAGAAGCAGACACTGCGGCCGACACAACCCAGTATCCTACCTTCCCCCTAACATGATAGACATCAAAACAGATACCGTGAACCATCTAGCACCCACCACCACTTGCACTATCGATCACAGCCATACTCGCAGCAACACTTGCATTGTTACTTCTTCGCTTTTTCTTAAAGTATCTTTCGCGGTCTTTCTGATACCTGTCGAGGTCTCGAAGGTAGCGATTGTAGTCATTTCCATATTGGATAGGACGTGGAGGTGGATATTTATCGTCGTTTGAGGATCGGAAACACATAACGAGCTTGAATTATCATTCGAGTTGTCTGGAGGGTTTGTAGATGGGGACGGGTGTCCAAGTTATTTGTTGTTCTTATCGTCCTAAGCCGAGAGTAATTGCCAGCCATCTTTATTATGAATAGAGCCAAGCCTAGGGAAAAGGGACGCCCCGCACAGCCACCGGGCTGAGCTTCATCGCGGAGGTTAACCATGGTTCCAAGATCTCAAGGCGGTAGGAGGTTTGTCGATCAACTTAAATCGTCTGATATTCATAGGCCGGGCTAAAAAAGTTGAACTTCAACTATACGTGTCCTAAGGCACGAGGTTATTTGGGAGCTGATCAAATGTCTAAAAATAATGTCTTCCTGAACGTTGGCTGCCTGACGTCTTCTTTTAGTCTTTCACGTCCATGCTTTGCTGTAGTCTCGGATCCGTCCAACTACATTCAAAGAAGCATTTGACCTCGGACACTTGATCTCGGGAAGCTCCAAAGATCTCCTAGCTTTCCTTGTCTTTAGCCTGTTAGATGAAACAGGACTCAGACCTTCAACTCCCCTTTCAGGTGTTCCGTCGCAAAGCTCTCGGGAAATAGATATCTATGCACATGGCGAAGTAGCACAAGCCAAGCCTTATGCAAGCCATACAAACAATGCCACTTATAGATCGTAAAATATCAATGAGAGTATTCCTGTCTGAAATCTGAAGTCCTGTCGATAATCTTAATCTTTGACAAAATAAAACCAATCTGAACCGTATTCCCAAACCAACGCACCAGTCCAAGTCCCATCCAATCCCAAACCCAGTCCCACCATTTAAACGTAGCCCAAAGAAACTCCATCAAACGCATCAAATAAAAAATAAGACAAATCCAAGTCCAATTTCATCGAAAACCCCCTAACACCTATGCATCAAACCTGGATTCAAAGGACAACGGCTTCCGTAGTGGCACAGACACAGGCAAGGCACAGGCACAGAACAATCAAAACGGGAAGCCAGGATGAGAGTTTGGTTCGGGTGGCTTGACGGGAAGAGCCCCACAAAACTCGGGACCTCCACTGTTTCCGACCACGGACCGGAATGTCGTAGAACCATTGCTCTATATCTCCATTGCCCTTTGTATCTTTTCGTCCGCGAGAATTAGTATAGTCGTTCCTTGGCGGCACTCTCGACTGGGTATCACGACTTCGTCGCACAGGGCCAAGCCCAAGACCAAAGCCGGGTGCAAGGCAGACGTGTCTGGAAAGTTGTCGTGCTGGTCTCAACACCAGCTTCTCCACTTCATCCGATATCTGCAAATGCACCAGACCATCCGGATTTCACCCGGGCGTCGGGTCGAGTACCCAGGCTGCATGTCAAAGCGGGGGTTTGCAGTGAACATATATTTTTTCGTTCCTGCGAGCCCAACAGCGAGAAGTCCGTTGTGGGACCCGCAGGGAGGCGTTGGGAAAAAAAGCGTAAACGCACACATCAAAAAAAGGCAAAAAAAGATTTTGAAGATATCCACCCAACAAAGGAACAAGGAAAAAGCAACAACTCAGTCAAAACCCAGTACCGAAGCCAGTTTGGGTTGATTGGGTAGGAATAGTCCCTTGATAAACGGTCGAAGGACTAGGCTGTTTGCTCAACATCTTAACAGCAACCTCAGCGGCATCTTCTTTAGCATTATTGATGTATTGTCCGTCGTACCAGTACCGGGCGGAGATACTCTGGCCCTGGACGGTAACTGTGCTGGACCAGGCGGTACGACCACCTATTTCGAGTCAGTCGCTGTCAAAGTAAAAGTCGGTGTACTTCTGCAGCTCCACTGCAATGCCGAGACAAGGACGTTCGGGGAGACAAATAGGGAAACGGGTAGGTACCTCGCCGATCGGAGACAATGTTGAAGACGGGGGCAGCTACTTTGGCTCTTCTGCAGTGGTCTGGATCATGTTAGATCGGTTCTTTGGAGCTGGTCAATGGCTTACCGGCGAGCTGATCCTGCCAGGTCTGTCGAGCAGTAGTACTCCCTTGGGGACTAGTTGGTAGGGACATTGTGAGGTATATATAGCGGGTCAATTGGGGATTAAGATTGAGATCGTGAGGGGTGAGAAGGGGGAGTGTAAAAAAGAGCCTTGGAAGGTCAAGTAGTCTGGAGGGGAAAGAAGGCTAGGTAAAATCTCCGGGGAAAAGGAACTAGATATAGAGAGCAGGTCAATGGGTCGACCTTGAGATATGGGGAGCGGGGAGAATCATATAACGGCTCCAATAATCACAGGGTAAAAAAAAGACCGTTCTCGGACTCCCCCGTTTTATTTTATTTCATTATTTTCCCTTTCCCTGAACAAACAACGGAGCCTGACCGTCAAACCTAGAAAACGGGCTTATGCATGTCCTGTAAGTTGCGTGGGTACGAGACAAAGGCCCCTCCCCCTTCCCCTCTCACCAGTCAAGACTCGGCGGACATGCGGATCATTTTGATGCTGCAAGCTGGAACGGCCCGGCGCACGACCATACTACTACCCTTGAAGAAACGCTACGGTGGAAGAGGATTCCCACATACTCCCGACCCATTGACACAAGGAGGTCTCGGGAGAAAAGAATGAGAGGAAACTCCATACGGATCAGGTTGGACGGGGATTGGATGGAGAATATTGAACAACTCAGAGAACCCCACGTTGATATTCGATGCCCCGTCCTGCCTCATCTGCCGTGCATTTGCATTCTGCATTGTATTCTGCATGCATTGCACTCTGCTTCCGAGCTGGCGGGCTTCCAGAATCACTGTAAGAATGACATAGCGTAGTGTGTGGTGGTTTTTGCCCAAAGGCGGAGGTGAGGCCTATAGCTTGGTGTTGTGCATGGAAACCTTGAAACCACCGAGTCAGTCTTGTATCTCACAGGTACTCGTTGGGCCGTATTCCAGTATGCCAGCGCATCACTTTACCCTGGTACTAGAAATAGATGAAATCGTTCAGAAGGGTTACAGGTTCGAGGGAAGTGGGAACTTTAAACGACTGGGCCACCGGGCCGCCCTGCATGAACAGCTACTAACGCTAACCGGGGGGAATCGTCATAGCCAACCCGAATCCAACCAAACTCCCGAGATAATGCAAAGAATGACATTCTGCTGTGTGTAACGCTTAGTCTGGAATATCTAACCCTATGCATCATAGCTGTCCTGCCCAAACAATTCCGGAAGGGACGGGTGCGATTTCGATGCAAGTTGGGCATACGTGCATTTGTCTTCACTCGACCCATGGAACGGTTCAATGCGGCTCGGAATGGCCGTTGTAAGTGCAAGCTTTAAAAGCTCAGGCAGCAAAAGCCGCCCGGTGTTTTGGGGATGAGAAAGATTCATTCATAGCCAATCGATCGGGGCTTTCATTATTACTTTGCGACTGACGAGGGGTAACCTAACTATTTGTCTAGGGTATTATGTCACGTAGTAGGTAGCGCTTTGCTTCAGCGCACTAACTAGGATTCGGCCCTGATCAGGCTAACGAATTGTATTGGTGCGAGTCATGTCGGCGTAGTAGCTGGAATATCAAAAGCAAACTGAAGCAGCGGTCAGGCTCGAGCTACAACATATGCATCGCCAGCAGAGCAGCGCAGAATGCCCTGTCTATACCCCTGTATAGTCCAGGAACTCCCTGGAGATTTGAGACGGGAATTTGGAATGGAACCCTGGCAGCTTGCATTGCTCGCGAACTCTCGATTGTGGTTCACGCTAGTAGAACGCCACCTATACCCGTCCGAGCCTCCGAAAGCCCTAGTCCAATAGATAACAGACTAGGGCGCGTAGATCTCCATGTACATAAGCCCGAGGATAGAGAACATGGATTGTAACCGGAAAGAAAAGAAATTTCCCAGGTGGGGGTAGAAGTCATGGGTAAATCGTAAGTCGTAAATGCATCTCATCCATGGATCGAAAGACGATCTAGCAAACACGCTCGTGCAGCAAAATCAGTGATCAGTGATCAGTGATCAGCGCTAACCTAGGCGGATCCTCTCCGCTGAAGGACATCGCCGATCAGACGGCGTGGGCCCATGCGTTCCAAGCCCTTTGAGAGGGAGGAACGTGCGGGGGAGATCCATGGAACGCGGCGGGCGCTATGCCAGCGGCGACGAATACAATCGTCCACCAGGGCGACTAGCCCTGTCGCGACAATCACGCTAGACCGGATTAGTACTTTTATTGTTTCAACCGCTCTATTATAGAACGACTATAGGTGGGGTTTGACTCACTCGGCAACGTCGGGCATCCGCTCGTACACGGAGGGGTCGTTGATCCACAGCGAACACGGCGGCACCCAACCACCCTTGCTCTCCTCCTCGACAGCTTCCAGGGGTGTCAGGATCTCAGGCACCATGTGGGCAATGATGCGAGAGGTACGCATGTTGACCAGGAAATAAGAGACTTCGCGCAGATCGCCCTCTTTGCGGAACTCGCGGCGCCATTGGTATTTCGTGGACCAGTATTCATATTCGTAGCGCTTGGCGGCGCCGGGGCCGCGGCGTTTCAGCTCTACATGGGCATAGTTGGAGAATTCGAGGAGGATTGAGTCGGCTAGCTTTTTGTCTTCTTCACTTTCGCGTTTGTCTTCGTGTGTTGAGGTTTGGCTTTGTAGGGCTGGTTCAGCTGCTGCGTGGGATGAGCTTGGTCGAAGGCTGGCGAGGACGCTGCTCCATGATCGACGGCGGATTGGCCGCTGGTCGTGTGTAGTGGGTACTTCTCTTCGGGCGGAATGGAATACTTCGCGGCCGGAGTCGCGGCAGTATCGTCTGAGGGAGACCTTTCGAGAGAATAGGTCGTACATGCGGAGATGGAAGAGGGTTACGTCTTGTTGATAGCCGCCTCGACGCGGGACGACAGTGTCGATTCGCAGGTTCATATTGCCGTCGCTGGTGGCATCGTCATGTCGGATCAATAGCCGTCGCGAGGAGGGAAACAGCTTTGCGAATGAAGAGGGTGTGGTCGCCAGTGTATCTGTTGGGAACGGCTCCAGTCGCTCGTCGACCTCATAGCGTGGCTTCTCCGGGGGTTCAGCTAGAGAACGAGTGGTTGAAGCATATGTAGAGACGGAGCCGCGAGGGCCGTCATCCTTGAATTCCAGCCAGTCCTGTGGTTTTATCGTGCAAGTTGTGTGATCACCGATCAGCGTCGGTGCCGTACTTTTTGAATGAACCGAGGCATCAGTATAGGTTGAACTGGAGCTGCCGCCGCTGCCAGCGTGGTCTTGGCAGGATTTGTAGGAGCCCATAGTCACTGATCGACAGCAGGGGGGTAGTGAAGTCGAAGGTAAGACGAGGTCCAGGTGGGGAATTATATGGGGGATAGAACGGAAAGGGGAATACCGAATGAGATCACGACTTGAACGATTTGAGCCAGATGACCTGGTCAAGGCAATGAGAGACAGGGGTGTCTTGAGTTCAAATTCCCATGACGCAGCGAGCCGGTGAAAGAAGGGATGGTTATTCCCGTAGAGTGAACGATGGTGATATTGGAAGAAATAAGCGGGGAGAAAATAATCAGATGATAGTTTAGAGGGAGAACAGGGATCAGCGAGTTCAAGTCAGGCAGATCATTGACAATATGACGGTTCCCTACACTTCGAGCAGGTATAGAAGATCAGGTAGACATGTCCGAGCTGGGTTGGGTGTTAAGAAACGGCGGGCTTCAAAAGAAAGGAGGGGCAACGGGGTAACGCAAGTCGACAAGCTAAGACTTCCGATACTTCAGAAAAAGAAAGGAGAATGTGAAAACAACCGGCTCTGAAACTCGGACGAGTAGATTTCCGAGTAAAAATGAGGCGAGGAATGCGTTCAGTTCTTGTTTTGGATGATCATGACCAACTCGGACATTTAAAATGAAGAACCTTCTATCTTCCATAATCCAGTCACCGTTGACTGTCGATTATCGATTATCATCACAGACCCCGTCGTACAGGCTGTTATTCGGGCTGCAACGGCGAATCACCGAGGGGGACAAACCACACGAACTGGGCCTCAAGGTCACAATGTGCGATGACCCCCGTTTGATCGTAGAAAATATCCAGTAAGCTTAAGCTTGATGTGTGTCGAGTTATCATTCGCTGTCAAATCACCCCTCCAACCTAAGCCCCCACATACAGCGAGGCGAGTGGTTGGGAAGAGGGGTCTGGACACGAGGTACTTGGGCGATATTCTGGAAGATGCTCTTCTCATCTTGATTATTCCGTCATCGACAATGTTTGATTCAGGTCCGATCGCGCTTTGCGCGTTGTTGCATGCCGCATGAATTGGGCGATGTGGAATGTGAAGGAACGGTGGGGTGACGGACCGAACCGGATCCATTCTTTTCAGTCTACGCCTTTCGGAGATGATTGGCAATATTATCAATATTAAGGCTTGCCACTCCATATTAAACACCACCAATACTATTGAGATCAAGGTAGGACCCGATGGGAAAGGATCTGATAAATCCCTGCTCAACGGAAATGATGATATGAGATCATGGCATGGACTGGAATGCATGAAACCTGCCCTCTTTGGTCCGGAGATTATCTACATCTACTGCGTCCAAGCCACATTGTCAATGCCGGTGCCAGCGCCACTTACGAGGAAGTAAAGGAGCGGTCAGAACACTGCAGTACAAACCGAACTTAAAACTTGATGGGATGCACCGAGTCCATCTTGTGTGCTTCTCGATGTTCTCATGCTCTTCGACCGGTAAAACCGGTTAAATCGAAAGGTATCAATGGATTTATAAATATTGGAACTAACTGCCGAAACTGGACCCTGCCAAAATCGCAATCGCAACATTAAAGAGTGAAGAATCATCCTGTCAAAGAACGCTATATCGACCGAGGCAGAGTCTAGACCTGCGCATATAAAGGCCGCGGGAGCTCGTCGCCCGGCTTGATCAGCTCCTCGGCACGACAAGCAGGATGGGTAACAAATCCAGCTCGGCTACCCGGCGCGGGCGGACGGAAACCCACATAGGCTTCCCGTCGGGCAGGGACACCCACGGTAACGGACCAAGTATGCAGGCCATAGTACGAGGCGATGGAGTGCACGAGCCAACGACTAGCATCCCCCGGTTAGTGCAAGCAAAGACATACCCTCGAAGCAAACTCACCCGAAGCTAGCGGAACGGTCATCAACCAGGCTCTCAAATACCATCTTCTCGCCGTCTTTCTCATGATGCAAGCTCATCTCTCCCCGCAGCTTCTGAAGCTTCTGCTTTCGCTCGGGCGAGTCGTGCATCTGGCCGTTGCGGCCGACAAAGACGATCTCGTCTTCGGACTCTTCGCTCGACTCCGGTGCATCCTGTAGACCCTCGCTTCGAAGGAAGAGCTGCTTCTCATTCCACATGCGGATGAAGAGACGGATCTCGTCTTCCAGATCCTGGAGCATACCTCGAGCAGCACGAGCATGCTTCAACTTCGTGCGCAGCTCCTTGGGCACACGGTGCTTGTCAACGACGGTATGCTTGTTTGCGTGGTCAGCCATCTTGGAATAGTGAACGTCCCAGAGCGGTGCGAGATAGTATGGCATAGGGTCGTGTCGAGGGTAGGTCGGCTGGATATCCCAGTCCTTCGAGGATGGAGGTTCCGCCCACGGGTTATGCAGCAGGCGGTCTTGTGATCATCAGTATTCAGCTTATCCTCGTGACGGAGTCCGTGCTAAGGACCCGATGGGCCATACCGTTCTCCCATCGTTGTCGCCGACGACTTCCATCCTTGCCTTTCAACAAAGCCTCGCGTCGCTTGAGGCTATCCCGTCGGAGGGGTTCGCGACGCCGGAAGCTGACGGTTGGAGGGCGTGCCTCTGCGCCGGCAATCTTGACGCGAGGTGATGGAGTCGCCGGGGGCTCATCGTCGAGGGGTATCGAGATGGATACGGTCGCACCCTGGAGACCGGATCGCGACGGTGTCGATGCAGTTCCCTCGGCGGGCCTGGCCTCCGACAGAGTCAGATTCTCGAGCGAGGCCGAGGCTTGCTCCGTCCACGTGGAGATGGCCACAGTTTGCTGGGGAGACAGGGTCCCCTGGGATCGTAATTTAGGGTGAATCGCCATAGTATATATCGGTCTAGCGCAGTAAGGACGAGCAGGGGGAGGTATAAGAATACAAAGTAAGGATGAATGAAAGACAATCCAACGAGATAGAGGCGCGCAAATCGGAACGCCAATCTCCCTTCTCGCGATTGCACGGGAGACTGACGGCTTGCTGATTGGCGGAATGTGAACTATCCAGTCAAGGCCCTAACCCTAGTTTCCTATTCGAGTAATATTCAATCTTGACATGTGACTCGCACGTGATGCTCTAGCCTCACTGGTGACTCACGGGATCCGATGGCGATCCGAGGCTTAGACGAGTCATAGTTCGAGGTGGAGTTGCTGATGCTCCACTCTCTCCAAATCCCCGCGCGAGTCTCATAACCGCTACCCGTGAATTATCCTAGGGTACACATAGCGTAGCACATAGTGCACCCTAGTGTGCGTAGAAAAAGGGGTATAAGGGAAAGGGTCGAAGGGGGTTCAAAAGCGCCTAAAGGGTCAAAATAAAAAGGTGATAAGGCTAAAGTGAGACGTGGGTTATCTATTAATACACTGTTAGCGCGGGGTCCAAAAAGGGCTTGGCGGCTGCCAAGGGCGAGTGATAGCTCAGCCCCAGAACCCTGCGATTGTGAGTTCAACCTACAAAACCCGAGGCGCTCCCTCATTTTTATCCCATTTTTATCCAAATCATGAAGTTTCTTACGTCTCTTGTGCTAGCCTCTACCGCTCTGGCTGCGGTCATCCCCGAGCAGGCCCCTCTAGTCCCTTCCATCGTCCAGAATGCACAAACCACCAAGTGGTTGATCGAGCTGGCGCCCTACCAAACCCGCTGGGTGACCGAGGAAGAGAAGTGGGCATTGAAGTTGGTAAGTCGGATTCTGAATGCGACATTTCTCTATACCCGACTGACGATAGCTCTTCAGGACGGCGTCAATTTCATTGATGTCACCGATGAGTTCCAGTCCGGTTCTTACGGTGCCCTTCACACCAAGCGCGTCGTTCATTACCCGGGATCGATGCACCACGAAGAAGATGTCGTGCCCTTGACTGATGACTTGTCGAAGAGCAACATGAAGAAGAACTTGAAGCACTTCACCTCCTTCCACACCCGGTACTACAAGTCCCAGACTGGCATCGACTCCGCCGAATGGCTGTACGATCAAGTCAGCAACGTAGTTGCGGACTCTGGTGCCAGTGAGCACGGTGCTACCGTGGAGAAGTTCGACCACCCCTGGGGCCAGTTCAGCATTATCGCGCGTATCCCCGGGCAGACCAACAACACGGTCGTATTAGGTGCCCACCAGGACAGCATCAATCTCTTCCTTCCATCGATCTTGGCGGCACCAGGTGCGGACGACGACGGTAGTGGAACTGTTACAATCTTGGAGTCTCTCCGGGCCCTGCTGCGGTCCGAGGCTATCGCCAAGGGCGAAGCCGAGAATACTATCGAGTTCCACTGGTACTCGGCTGAGGAGGGTGGTCTGCTGGGATCTCAGGCGGTCTATGCCAAGTATAAGAAGGATATGCGTGAAGTCAAGGCCATGCTGCAGCAGGATATGACTGGCTTCGTTCAGGGGACTCTGGACGCTGGACTTGAGGAGTCTGTCGGTGTCATTGTCGACTACGTCGACCAGGGCCTGACCAACTTCATCAAGGAAGTTATCACCACCGTGAGTTCTGCCGTTCTCGATTGAAAACCCCCTACTGACGACCGTAGTACTGTGACATCCCCTATGTCGAGACCAAGTGCGGCTACGCCTGCTCCGACCACGCCTCTGCCAGTCGATTCGGCTACCCCTCCGCATTCGTGATCGAGTCTTCGTTCGAGAACAGTGACAAGCATATCCATACAACCGACGACCAGATCAAGTACATCAGTTTCGACCACATGTTGCAGCACGCGAAGATGAGCCTGGCCTTTGCCTACGAGCTTGCTTTTGCTTCTTTCTGATTTTCCTTCTGGAATGGCGTTTAGAGATATACCTTGGGCATTCTTTCTTTTCCTAGACACGGCAGACCATTGCATCCGTAATTGGAACGTCTGGACTACACCCATACAATCTATGAGATTATGCGTATTCCACTCTGTGTAACAGTTGACATTAAAATCGCGTACATATATACCCTAGGTATGATATATGTATGAAATCAGTATCCACTCCAACCGCGAGCAGGTTTTGTACCGATGACGCTGGCCACTACAATTCACGTGATCAGCCAAAACGGGTGATCGGTGGAAATATATTTCGGTTCGGAGCCGCTAGAGCAACCTTGGAACCCACCACCCCGGCCCAAGTATTCGGGGACGCTCAATTCTCTTCATGCTCAGGTGCATAGCACCTCCAATCTCTACACAATGAGCACTCAACCCTACAGCAAAGAGCTGCACATAGCTAAGCTCGCCGTACAGCGCGCAGCTCTCTTGACGAAGCAATTGCTGTCCGCAGTGGACAAGGGCTCCTTCGACAAGATTGACTCGACACCCGTGACAATCGCCGATTTCGCCGCACAAGCCTCCATCATCGCCGCCATCCACAACGCCTTCCCAGACGACGAGATTGTCGGCGAAGAAGACTCAAGCGCCCTACGCCAAGACGCCACCCTTCTCGAACGAACATGGGAATTGGCTCGATCTGTACACCTCGATGACGAGACCAGCGAGGCACAACTGTACACTCCGAGCACGAAAGACGAGATGCTCCAATTGATCGACTTGGGCGCCAAGGGTAACGCCGGGCGCACCGGGCGAACATGGACCCTCGATCCAGTGGATGGCACGGCGGCCTTTATGCGCGGGCAGCAGTACGCCGTGTGTCTATCGCTGATCGAAGACGGCCAACAAGTAGTCGGGGTCCTGGGGTGTCCGAACCTTCTAGGGACCGGGCATGTGGCCGAGGAGCTGGTGGACAAGGACGGCTACGGCCAGATGTTGTCAGCAGTCGTCGGACACGGGGTTCAGATGCAGCATATGGGAACAGGCGCCTTACTACCAGGGACAATGTTACCGAGTGTGCCGCAGATTAGCGACCCACGCGAGGTGCGCTTGATTGATACGCAAGCTACTGAGACGACAAACCTAGAGGTTCACGGCAAGGCGGCGGCACAGCTGGGCTGTTTATGGCCGAACCCCGTGGATCTATGGTCTGCGCAGATGCGGTACGTGGCGATCGCAGTGGGCGCGTGCAATGCCTTTCTCAAGGTCCCTCTGAAGGAATCCTACCGGTCGAAGATCTGGGACCACTCTGGCGGAATGCTTCTGGCGGCTGAGCTGGGGGTAAAGATTACAGACTTAGAGGGCAATCCCGTTGACTGCGGCCTGGGGCGGACTTTGGCGGGGTGCCATGGTATGGTTGTGGCGCCTGCTTCTATTCATGGGCGGGTTTTGGAGGCTGTTCGCGTTGCGCGGCAGTCTTGAGTTCGGGATTTCCAAGTTTACCCTAGATCTACAATGATCGGTCTGGGTATGGCAGTGATGACCTATTTTTTTTTTTTTTTTTTTTTTTTTTTTTGAATTTGCTGTTCTCATGTGGGTAGGTATATTCCTAGGCATTGCCCCCGGGCCCTTGCCAAGTACCCCGTGCATCCAGGGTCCTCGCTTTGACAATTTTAGTAATAGGCTTAACGAGAGAGATATCCAGATTTTAATACATAGGTGTATAGAGATCGGTATTATAGGAATTGTACTCCTTTTGTCGATAGTTATAAACTTCCAACTACATAAAACCAGAGCCAAAGTGTTAGCAAAGAATCCCCGCATAGGACCGTGCACAGGATCGACGCAGTGGCGCCATCCAAAATCTCAAACTCTCAAACTCTCAGCCTGTCGCACCCACCATGTCCTTGCCCTTGGCTGGGTTTCATATAGGATTAATCTTCTTGCTTCAAGTCTCTGATAACTCACTGGAAAGTGGACACCAAAGTGACGCGAGATGCGTAGCAAAATGGTAAAATGTAAAATGTAAAAAGCACCAAAACCTGTAGACTTATCGATAAGGAGGGACCCACCCAAGTTGCAAGTTGATTGACATCATCAAGAGAGCTTCAACGTGAGTCGTGGAAAGCCGAGTCATCCGACCGCTGAGCTCTGTTCCTTGAAAACTATAAGATGTGCACATTCCCCGCTCTTTCTGACCATTAGCTGCTCAACTTGTCCTCCATCATGGCTAGCTACAACCCCTTTGCCCGGCGTGAAACGCATAATGCGCACGCCTTGAATACCTACCGCTTTCTGGTGCCCCTCAGCTGGGCCCTGGTCGTCATCATCGGAATTTACTATTCCCTTCACTCGCCCGACGATACCAAGCATGGTAAGAAGCTATGGAAGCAAGCCAGGAAGCATAATACTCCGTTCAGTCAGAATACTACCGTGACTGGAATTTACTGGTAAGACCATACCTCGATTTATCCAAGGCTACTAACTGACCCATCAAGGATCCTTTTACTCCTCTCCCAGCTCAGCTATGTCTGGCATCTATTCCACAAAGACACGGCCCTGGTAGCAGCTGCCGCCAACATCGCCACCCACTTCATCCTGAACAATGTGTTCCTCGTTATCTGGATCATGCTGTGGACCCGCAACTACTTCTGGTGGGCCGAGATCATTCTCATCGCCCACTTCATCAACCAGGCCGTCACATACGGTCGCCACCGCGGGCTGCCCGCTTTCGTGCACCTGCCCGCTGTTGCGGGCCCCTACGCCTGGACTCTGACAGCGTTGTTCTGGAACGGGGCTGTCGCGGTGCATAGCCATAACCTGCCCGGCCGGATCGTCGCTAACATCTTTATCTGGGTGATTTTGCTGGTTGGCTTGCAGCATATCGTGCTGCGTCAGGACTATATCCTGGGCTATTGTCTGAGTCTGCTCACTCTATGTAAGTTTCTGCTATACTTCGGATCTCCGGGAATGTTGCTAATGTTAGTGCAGCTCTGGCTGTTAGGCAGTTCGCGATCAAGATTATTGCTCTGCAGTGGATCTTTGCCTTTACCATTTTCGCGGTCTTGACCGCTGTCTCGTTTTACGTCTCTGCTGCTACGTACACTGGTCGTGACAGTTTGTTCCGCCGTGTTGCTCACCCCGAGTCGAGTGACCGCGAAAGAGAGCCTTTGCTTAACGATGCGTAGGCAACGGCAGGTGGAGCTTCACACTGCCGAGATTTCAATGTTGCTGTTGGCGACTCGACAAAAAGGGGTTGAATTTTGGTGGTACCTATCTTGGTACCCGGTTGATGTTTTATCGTCTACAGAGAATGTTCTTTTGCAGTTTAATACCTGGAGTCGGCACTTGACTTTTTATCCCGCGATGAATCTAGTTAATGCACTGTTTATGAACGTTGACGCACTGATGCGACCCACTCAGTGGAGCATCGAGTCTGGATGCGCAATTCCGACTCTGTACTCCGTAGAAAACTCCCAGCGCATACGTGAATACCATGTCACAAATAGAGGATAAGTTTTACTAATAGCTAGCTAGATTCAAGGTTAGTCGGGACGAGTTCCCAATATTAAAGCCCCGTGCAGCAGCTCCTTGCAAGTGCGTTGCCGTGACAACCAACTCCACCTCCACTTTGTTGATGCGGATGAACCGGTTGACCTCTGTAACCTCTCTATTCTTAATTCACATCCACGTTCCCTTTCTACATTCCTCTCCGCATTCCGATTATCTTCACAGTCAGTATCATCATCATCATTGCCAACCTGTCAGACCGTACGCTCTGCCTGTCTCGGCTCAGTTGACTGCCGTGTCTCATCGCGCAACTTGTCTTAGCCAGACCGCGTCAAATCCTACTATGCAGAACTGAGATCAAACGACCACATTCCACATCATGAGCCACTACCCAAGGTCCAATTACGGGGACGAGCCTCCCGCGTACTTGGATGAGGCGTCCTCATTCCTGCCCGAGCCCGAGTCTCCTACAGCCACTCGCAATGGCGCGACTATGCGCTTGTTGCCCACCGCAAGCGATAACAGCGACCTGAGTGGCAGCCCTGGGGCTCCCTCTTCCTATCAATCAGACTACGATGACTCTACTCCGTAAGTACATCCACCTTCTACAAATCCAACCTTATTCTCCGGCACATTCCAATTGTTGTCCCTTCAACGCAACCACATGCTCCCCTCTCCAGTTTCGGCTACGCCCTTGGCAGATGCTGTCTCTGGTAGACGCGCCAAGAATGTGCACGGGAGGTCTGGCATTGGGCGAGACCGTGCTTGTTCTGGTAGTTTATCGAGGCTGGCCCGGCCGTAAACAATGCACACATTACTTGTTGTATCCCACATCCCATATCCACTGTGAACAAACCTGCTGTCAGCTTTGTTCAAGATGGACATGGATGAGCTGCATTTTTCTCCGAGTCCGACGCGACCGCGTTCTAACATTCGAGTCCAATATTCTAGGACTGGCCAGGCACCTCACTACGATGACCGCTTCTATCAGGTTCCCAGCGCGGTCTCGCCTTCGCGTGCGCCTTCCAGCGTGGGCACCATTCCGAATCTGGCCCCCTCTACCGCTAGCCTAGCAGACACATCGGTTTACCCTTCAATCCCCCCGCGAGTGGGTTCTCCGATTCGGCCTTGGAGTCCCGGACACGTTCGGCCACCGTCCGTATCGAGTGTGGGCTATGAACGGGCCGATCTCAATGGCAGTCCACGACCTGGTACTCCTAGTTCACGATATGGCGGAAGTCCTCGACGACCCTTGCCTCCTGCTCCTCTCTTCTCTGGTCCTCCTCCATCTACCGACACTAGCATTGATATCGGAGACGGAGTCGCGCGCGAAGACCCATTCGGTGGTGGAGGAAAAACCATTAACCATGGCTCTCGCGCCAGCGTCCGTTCCTTCATGAGCGAGTCGACCGTCATGGGCGATGAAAAAGATGATATGGCCAAGGTTGACCTGGACGACGACGACCGATCAAGCATGATTGATCCCAATCTTCACTACGGCCCGGCGCCTGACAAGCAAAGACGCCGAGGCGTTCGCCCCACCCAAATGGTCAAGAAGGAGATCCAGTTGATCAATGGCGAGCTGGTCCTGGAGTGCAAAATTCCCACCATTCTGCACAGTTTCCTGCCTCGGCGCGATGACCGCGAATTCACCCATATGCGATATACTGCCGTGACTTCCGACCCTGACGATTTTAGCAACCGAGGATACAAGCTTCGCCAGCAGATTGGCAGCACAACACGCGAGACTGAGCTTTTAATCTGTATCACCATGTACAACGAAGACGAGATCGGCTTTACTCGCACCATGCACGGTGTCATGCGGAACATTAGCTACTTGTGCCAGCGTACCAAGTCCCGTACCTGGGGAAAGGACGGCTGGAAAAAGATCGTGGTTTGCATTATTTCCGATGGTCGTAAGAAGGTCCACCCGAGGACCCTGAATGCGCTCGCGGCGTTAGGTGTTTATCAAGAGGGTATTGCCAAGAACATTGTCAACCAGAAGCCTGTCACAGCACACGTCTACGAGTACACTACCCAGGTTTCGCTCGACTCTGATCTCAAGTTCAAGGGTGCCGAGAAGGGCATTGTGCCCTGCCAGGTCATCTTCTGTCTCAAGGAGCAGAACCAGAAGAAGTTGAATTCTCACCGTTGGTTCTTCAATGCCTTTGGTCGGGCCCTCCAGCCCAACATCTGCGTCCTGCTTGATGTGGGTACCAAGCCTGAGCCTGATGCTCTGTACCATCTATGGAAAGCATTCGACCAGGATTCCAATGTTGCTGGTGCCGCCGGAGAGATCAAGGCTGGAAAGGGAAAGAACTGGCTTGGTCTATTGAACCCGCTCGTTGCCAGTCAGAACTTCGAGTACAAGATGTCCAATATTCTTGATAAGCCGCTGGAGTCTGTCTTTGGTTACATTACTGTGTTGCCCGGTGCTCTCAGTGCCTACCGCTTCTTTGCCCTGCAGAACGATGCTGATGGCCACGGCCCGCTCAACCAGTACTTCAAGGGTGAGACTCTTCATGGTCAGGATGCCGACGTCTTCACAGCCAACATGTACCTGGCTGAGGACCGTATTCTTTGCTGGGAGTTGGTGGCCAAGCGAGAAGAGAGATGGGTCTTGAAGTTCGTCAAGAGTGCTGTTGGAGAGACTGATGTGCCTGACTCGGTGCCCGAATTTATTTCGCAACGACGACGTTGGCTGAACGGTGCCTTCTTCGCTGCTGTGTACTCCATCTTCAACGCCAAGCAGATCTGGAAGACGGATCACACTCTTGCTCGCAAGATCCTGCTGCATATTGAGTTTGTGTACCAAACCCTCAATCTGCTGTTCACCTATTTCGGTCTCGCCAACTTCTACCTCGCTTTCTACTTCATCGCTGGTTCCCTTACCGATGAGAAGATGGATCCATTTGGTCACCATATGGGCAAATACATCTTCATCGTCCTCCGTTATGCCACCGTCTTGGTCATGTGTTTGCAGTTCATCATCTCTCTTGGTAATCGACCTCAAGGGTAAGTCATCTCGCCTCCTATCCCTGAATCACGCTAACTATTCCCAGTGCCAAAAACCTTTACCTCTCCGGTATCATCATCTACGCCATTGTCATGTTCTACACCGTCTTCTGTGCTCTGTACCTCGTCGTGAAGGAGTTGCTCTCTCGCGCAGGCGTGGGCGACACGAAAATAGACGTCTCCAACACCCTGATGATGAACATCGTCCTATCCATGCTTTCCACCGTCGGCCTGTACTTCTACACCTCCTTCCTCTACCTGGACCCCTGGCACATGTTCACCTCCTCCGCACAATACTTCCTCCTCATGCCCAGCTACATCTGCATCCTGCAAGTGTACGCCTTCTGCAACACCCACGACGTGACCTGGGGAACAAAAGGAGATAACGTGCTCAACACCGACCTCGGCGCCGCAAGGGTAATCAACGGCACAACCGTAGTCATGGAAATGCCCTCCGAGCAACTCGACATCGACAGCGGATACGATGCCGCCCTCCGCAACCTGCGCGACCGCCTCGAAGTCCCCGAGCCTGCCCTCCCCGAGTCCCAAATGCAAGAAGACTACTACCGCGCCGTGCGCACATACATGGTCTCCATCTGGATGGTCGCCAACGTCGTCCTCGGCATGGCCGTTTCCGAAATCTACGGCGTCGACTCCGGCGGCACAAACATCTACCTCGCTATCATCCTCTGGTCCGTCGCCATTCTCGCCGCTATTCGCGCAGTTGGATCAACAATCTACGCCATCCTCAACCTTGTGCACAAGATCGTTGAAGGAAAGACCAAGTTTGAAGCTGGAAATATTACGAATTTTGCTCCTTCTGCCTTTGGTGGAAGTACCGGCACTGCTTCTGAAGGTGGTCGTTCCTCGCGTCCTATTCGGTACTCTGATAAACCATCCTTCAAGGACCGTATTAACGAGACTCGCTGGGCTGTTGGACGGACGCTTGGCAAGGCTATGTTCTGGCGGAAATGATTCGTTGATTTTGGAGTTTGACTTTTCTGGAGTTATTTCATTTTTTGTTTCTTTATGATGGAAATATTTCATGATAGGATTTGTCTTTGGTTGTGTTTCTCATCTCGGTTTACTTTCGGGATGAATGATAATGTGTCTATGGTTTCCTTATGTATTTATGCGCTTCAATGAAGTATATGATTTCTTCATGTATTCGTTCTGTGTAAGCGCTTAAGTGCTAGTTTCACGGTCTTTCAATGTGCGCGTATTTTCGAATTCCAAAGCTCAGGGTCTTTGAGGCATTAAGAGGGAATGTCTCCGCAAATTTCCATAGAGATGTTAAGAGAGACCTAGGAATAAGTCTAGGATAATAACGTATCTTATGTTGCGATAGTAATATTATCTTTGAAATATACTATCTCTACGTAAACAACTAAATGCCCAACCTATTGAAACTACACTTGTTCTACCATTGGATCTTTAGGATTTTACGGGGTCGGTCGGATCAACTCCGGGCGATCTGATCCCTCGGCACCGAAGCCGCAGTACCAAGACTGGACATAATGCCTACCCCTGGTACCTTTTCCATTGAAAACAACTGCATTCTAGAGCGAAAACATAACCCTTGTCCAAAATGCCTACGTCTCTTGCGCTCCTTGCTCTAGCATTTCTAGGACAGTCATTCATCCCTCCAGTCAAGTGTAGCAGCATTCCTGCTCAGGCTCAGACAATCGATCAAAGATCATTCAACGTGTTAAATGCGACCCAACCTCCAACCGAATTCAACGCAAAGAGTGTACGCGATCAAGTTGAACCATTTATACCCTCATCTCACGCTAACGCTTGTAATTACAGGTTTTCGTTCCTCCCGGACACACCGAAGAAAGTCTTAAACAACGCCCATTCCATGTGTACGACGAGGATTTCTTGAAGATTATCGGAGGAGCTCCAACACTCACCCGAATTGCGCACTCACCCAAGGACCCTCTATTCCACGAGGCGGTTGTATGGTACGTGATGAGCATAACAAGAGAGCATCTCGGGCTAACACCCTTTGTTACAGGTCGAAAGAAACAGACGAAGTCTTCTTCGTCCAGAACGCAGGTGCCAAAAATGCTAGCACCGGTCTAAACAAGTCTGCTATCATAGAGAAGATCTCTCTAGCAGACGCAGCTGCCGTATCTGACAAGAGTGATGCCGTGGGCTTGGTCGATGTTTCTACAGTCCCTTCATCGCCAATGGTGATTAATCCAAATGGTAAGCTATATCTGGAGATACGATGTTTCTTTTTCGGCTAACTGGTGATGTAAAGGGGGAACAAACTATAGAGGACAAATCATCTTCACAAGTGAAGGACAGGGAAATGACAAACCTCCTTCTTTATGGCTTATGAACCCGCAAAAGCCATACAATACGACTGGTTCGTGGACATCCCTGCACACACGAAGATAGACAACTAACCGAGAAACCCAGTCCTCTTGAACAATTACTTCGGTCGCCAATTCAACTCCTTGAACGATGTGGCCATTCACCCGAAAAACAAAGACATCTATTTCACAGACACAATTTATGGGTACGTGCAAGATTTCCGTCCTGCGCCAGGTCTACAGGACCAAATATATCGATTTAACCCCGATACTGGAGCCGTCACGATTGCGGCCGATGGATTCGATCATCCTAATGGTATGCACGAGGCCAGTCAAGCATCTCATCCAGACCGACTGATTTATACTAGGGTTCACTTTCTCTCCGGATGGCGAATACGCATATGTCACCGATACAGGAATCGATAGTGGCTTTTTCGGTCTGAACTTTACCCGACCTGCTTCGATGTACGTTCTCGTTGAATCGTTCGTTCAAAGGAATATTGACTTATATTGTAGCTATCGCTTCGACGTGAAAAAAGATGGCACGCTCGAGAATCGCAAGACTTTTGCATTTGTGAACTCCGGTGCACCTGATGGTGAGTTGAGCTATGCAGATGATGTTCCGTTCCTAGTTGGAGACTTGAAGCAAATTGAGGTGTATCGTATGCTGACATTCTCGGTTAGGCATTCACTGTGACTCTTGGGGTAATGTATACGCTGGGTGTGGTGATGGCATTCAGGTCTGGAATCCCTCGGGCAAGCTCATCGGCAAGATATATGTTGGTTCTACTTCGGCGAACTTTAACTTTGCCGGGAAGAGTCGGATGGTTATTTGTGCTGAGACGGACTTGTACTATGCGACATTGGCTGCCGCGGGGAATTATGTCGAGAGTGAGATGTGAGAATCTCAGACAACGACAAGGGGATTGTAGATAGTGTCTGGTTGTAGTTGGTAAAAACGTATTCCTATTGGGCACACATGCCATCAAGCCGAGGAAATCACATAGAACCAAAGCCTCCTACAAGAAGAAGCCCCTAGATCCTACCATGCATAAATAAAAACCCAATAACTACAGTAAACCTTCCTAGATACACCCCATCCCACCAACCCTCAATATCAGAGCTTAGCCACCCTCCCACCCCTCACAATCCCCTCAACAAGCCCAGCCGCCGCCAACACCTCCTCATCCCTAAACCTCGCCCCCGAAATCTGCAACCCAATAGGCGCCCCTTCAAACCTCTGCGGACCCGTATACTTCCCCCATTCCCTCCCATCAACCTCATTTCTCGGAACATACATCTTATCCCCATCCTCAAGCCCATCCAGCTCCAAATCAACCATCAACCCAGACGGAAACACAGCAGAAGGAAAATCAACCAAGTTCCAAATAGCAGTATAATTCCAATAATGCGACTCACCCAACACAGCCGCGACGCCGGGATAAGGCGGGGAAATAATAAAGTCCACGCCCCGGCGCTTCATAACTGCATGGTACTCATCGATGAAGACGTCGCGTTTGTGCTGGTATGCCCAGGCTTCGGGGTGTGTCAGTGGTTCCGGACGGGAATACGCTAGGGCCCATTCTGTTAAAGGACGTGCGGGTTCGCCTGAGGAGAGGAGCATTTTGCGTTGCAGGGTGCCGGCGTCGGGGTAGTAGAGGGTTGACTGAAGTATTAGAGTATAGTAGGGTAGTGGGTAGTTGGGGGCTTACGATGATATCCCAGCCTTCGTCGTGCTTGTATGGTTCCCAGTCTACGACTTTGATTCCCGCTGCGATAAGCCTGTCGTGCGCGAGTCGTAGGGCACGAGTTATTGGCGGATGGGGGCGGACGCAGCTAGATTCATTAGCATGGTTCTGTAGACTCATCATGGTATAGTACTTACCCGTCATCCCACATGATGGCAATAGTCACATCTCGCGTTGGGGTGACGGTCTTCCAGGGAATGGGAACCAGAGACCTCTCGTTATTCCACGGTTCTTGGTCCAGCACAGCCTTGGAGAATAGTTCGCAATCTTCGAGAGAGGAGCTTGCCAGTGGGCCCACGACGCCGTGGATAGTCTCCTGTCCCAGGGAAGCAACTTGGATTCCTGCCATCGGCATGCGCATGGTAGTAGGTCGGAAGCCGTAGGCACCGCAGAACGCGGCTGGGCAGCGGATTGATCCACCGATGTCAGTGCCGATGCCGAGGGGGGCACATTTGAAGCCCATTGAGGCGCCCTCGCCGCCGGAAGAGCCACCAGGTGTTAGGGTGCGGTTGTGTGGGTTTAGAGTCGTGCCAGTAATGTTGTTGCTGCAGCAGAGGTGCTATAGAGTGTCAGTTAGTGGTCAATAGTGTGTATAATCGGTGTTACTTACCATGAGGGATTGAGGTTGATTGGTACGGACGTGGAATACTGCGCCGGCCTTGGCGAGCAATTGCAGCAAGTGTGCATCTTCCGGGGTGACGTTGTCGACCCTAATTCTGTCAGCGATGGTCACGGATCGCCATAAGTGTGACATACCAAGCAACGTATCCGGTGTTGCATGTCTTGTTCTTGAACCCAATGTGTTCTTTGACACTGATAGGGACGCCGTGCTATACAATATTAGCATTTGCATAGCTATGCAAGTCAAAACCGTTACCAAAGGGCCCACTAGCTTCCCTGTCCGCTGATAATAATCATCGAGTTCCTTGGCACGAGCAATTGCCTCATCTGCCAGAAACTCCGTTGCGAAATTCAGCTAGATTCACTCGTTAGCACTCTGTAGGAAATAGCATAGGGCTTCCCACCAGCTGATGTCCCAGAACCGATCTCTTCAAAAACGCCACGACAACTTCTTCAGCCTTCAAGTTACCCCTTCCCATCTCTGCCACCAGCCCAGTAGCAGACATTTCGGTAATAGTGAGCTCGCGCTCACTCAACAGGCCACTTTGTCTGGGTAGAGCGATAACGTTTTTCTGAGTCGGGGGCGGTAATTTGTCTGCCGGTAGTAGCCATTGCTTTGGAATGGAGTTGATGAGGATATCTCTGCCCTTTTGGGCTTGGTGTTCCCAGTTCTGGAGGGACATGTTTATTGCGGGAGCAGAAGTTAGTATCTACGTGAGCGGATGCAGTTTGATCATATAGTAGGGAAAGAAGAGGGGAAAGGCTCAGTTTACACGGGGCGCCATCGTGATTATCAATCCCCGCATAGAGGTACCTTGTACTGCAGATGGAATAGGTTCCAACTCGGCTTTTGATAGGTACTGCCGGCGCGGGGTTGGCAGCATCGTAGATAACAGTGGCGCTGGTGCGCTGCTCTTATCTGTAGACATATAGTAGAGAGGACAGACTGGCTACGGAGGGATTCGGTCCTTTGATGTGATTGATAGACGTACATCTCACCTAGCGGACTAATGCCGTAGCTGAGTATCAGGTTGTGAAGTCTCCAGGCTAGCATCTCATGCCATCTAGACAATGCTATGGAGGCTAACCACCGCATGAAACAGTTCAAGCCGGATTAATTGATCGACAACCTTATTAGAAAGAAAGAAAAGAAAACAGGAAAAAGAGACATTGAGAATGGAATTTCTAATACTTTTTCAGTAGGAAAAAAGAACTCTCCCTCGGGGAATCGAACCC